>CAMZMU010000070.1:15588987-16109717 GCA_947311845.1 Poa pratensis | reverse complement strand
CAGAACGCAGCCAATCAAGTGCTATCATGGGCTCAGGTGCAGCAGAAAACTTGATGGGCCTCAACCTCAGGAACCTTGTGAGCATATCCACCTGTGGAGGTGGATTGTTGTTGTTATTGTTTGTTGTTTTGGTTCTGGTTTGCCATGAACTGAGTCATTGTCTGCATGAACTGTGCTTGTGCGGCGATCAACTGCTGCATCTCAGGATTGGGGTTGTTGTTGTTGCTCTCGGGTGCACGTCGTGGAGGCATCTGTTGTTTCAGCAAAGGTAAGTATAGATAGATAGAAAACTAAAGGAAACACTACCCATACTAAAAACACAACATCACAGCAGCAAATATACATAGCGATCAACATGACAATCAAACAAGCATCATTCAAAAACATGACAGAATCTGTCCAGATTTTTACTGCTGTAGAAACGGAATTTTCGGGGCATCCAAAACTCGTCAGAATCACTTGCCAATTTTTGTGCGTATGCTACAGGTAATTACGCAATTTACCTGAATTTTTCAGATTTTCTGAGCTTCCAGGAATTTAGGTAAAATCGCGCAGTAAACAGCGACAGGCAGAAAACTGCATCTCGCCCAGACAAATATTTTCATAAAAACGCATGTATTACTAATATTAATTCTTACGAAAAATTCCAGACAATCACAGTTTTCAAAAAAGCAAATCCTAAGCAATAACTTGCCATACCACAGGTTTTGATATGACACAAACCTAACGCGATATCGATTCCCTAACGAAGACTAAATGGTGGCAAATCCTAATCAGAACTTGAAGAGCTTGATGTAGTCCTTGCTCCTCATGCACTGGCGCTTCCTTGCTGGTGGTGCTTCCCCCTGAGGGTCTTCATCATCATCTGAGATATAAATGACCACCTCCTCGGGGTCCTCCTCTTCTTCTTCATCTTCATCTCCATCATCACTATCCGGATCATCATCGGAATCATCGTCTTCATCATCAGATGGCGGAGGTGGGTTGAGTTGTGCTTGGAGTGCTGCAATTTGTGCATCCTTCGCGGCGATCTGTGCATCCTTTGCAGCAATTTGAGCATCCTTCTCAGCAATCTCAGCATCTCTTGCATTGAGGGCAGTCTCCATGACATTGCGGGATATTATCTCTGTGGATAGTCATTGCCTCATTGAGCTGGCCTGGTCCCGTGTCACAGATCCTTCCACGAGCTGGCTGTCACGCATGTAGTAGGGATCCGCTACCGCGACGTGCGGGATATTATCTCTGTGGATAGTCATTGCCTCATTGAGCGCGTATAGGCGGACCAAGTTATAGTTGAGCCGCTTCTGGTGAAATAGATTGAACAAGTCCTCGTATGCTATGAAGAACAGATCCGCGGGGTCTTCACGGACGACTACCAACCCGCCATCTTCCATTGGCACTTGGGCAGTGCACACCGGGTAATTTGGATCCCTGTCTTTAAGAAGAAGGCCCTCTAGCATAAGGATAGACTGGTTCAAAGAGATCATTGGCGGAGTTGCGAGGCGGACCATCTCCGGAGGCAATATCGGTTTTCCAGCTTCATGAACCATGTGCGCCGATTTGTCCGGACGGGGTGGTATGGTGTCTTCACGACCCTGGATAATCATAGGAGGTGGCTGGCTCGCAGAGGCGCCCTTTGATCCCTTTGATATCTTGTTGGGGGGCTTCCTGGGCTTACTGCTCCGTGGCTGCCCTACAAGCCCCTCTGCAACCGATTTCGCAATCGTGCCAGGGGAGAAAACGCCGGTAGCCAGTTTGTCTTGAGCTGCAGCGCCGGCTGCTGGAGGTGTCTCTTGAGATAAACCCTGGAAGTCCAGGCGCTGCGTGACTGCATTGAGACGAGCAGGTTGATCGGCGTGGGCACGGAAGGGTGGTTCGTGATCCACAGGAGGCATGAATGCGTCGTGGTCTTCGGCGCCAGTGTTGATGAAGGCATTGATGTCCATAGGATCATCATCGTCGTCGTCGTTGCCATCAATAAGTTGAGGTGCAGAGGCGTTGCCTAATTGCACCGGTTGTGGTTCAGAGCCTAATTGCAAAGGTTGTGGTTCAGAGCCTACCAACAGTTGCTTCTGGCGGTTGGTGGTAGTGGCGACGGCTGCAGGCTTCCTCGGGGGCTTCGTGGGACGGATCGGGGCGTCCCGCCGGAACTTTGAGGTGGCGCCGGTGTTGCGTCTTGGGCCCTCATCAATAATACCCCCCCCCCCCAAGACGAATCTGGGTCTTCGGCCATGGCGTGATCCATTCGGAGCACTTTCCAAGGACCAAGTGTTCGTCGGATCCCGGAGGTTGAACGGGGGGGTCAATGTTGTAATACGCCCTCGGTACCGTGACTACCTTGACCTTCATAAAAGCCTTGTCCATTGGAGCGTGGTGCATTTGTGTGCTGCCTGTTTGTAGGACAAGGCCCGAAGCAACTTCCTTCAACTCGCCGCCGGCCTCTACCCTATGCAGGAGTATGCAAGGCGTTTCCTAGAGTGAAATTAAGCACCATATGCATTTGTGATTAATCATGCATGAGATGGCAGTCATCGATCGAAGCAGGCATAGTTATAGAGAAGACGACGCGGACTAACTAATTAGTTACCTTGGTGACGGCGTCCAGCTCGGCTTCCGTCGAGACAAGGGCGCCGGTGCCGGCGGCGGCTGGAGTATTCTTCTCGGGTGCCGGTACCGTACGCAGCGCCGGTGTGACCAAAGGGGCCATGGGCGGCGGGGTCACCATGTCGTCCGGCGACCGGTGCTGCTGGTTCATGGTGGAGTTGCTGCCGGAGAAGCTGGGCACGTGTATCGACCCCTGACGACCTCCCGCAGCCCAGGCAGCTATCCCCTCCATTAACTGCGGGGGAAGGATCTGTTGGAGCCTATCTTGGACTAGCTTTTCCACCGTGCCGGCATCCACGGTGTTCTTCTTCAGTTCCTCCAGCTCCGCCCTTAGCTGCTGAACCTCGGCTTTATCCTGCTTGGACGTCCTCCTCCTCTTTTTCGTCTCGCCGGCGCCGTCCGAGCTGTAGTACTCTGTGAACTTCATGCTCGTACCATAGCCCGTCACACGGCCAGCTGATGTCGGCGGCGCCGACTTGTCCCTTTCCCTGAAAGAGTTCATCGCCCGGTTGAAAGTAGTGTCCCACACTTCCCTCGAACCCTGGGACGACGGGCCGGCCTCAGCCTCAGCCTTCAACTCTTCCTCCTGCACACAAAGGTGAACACACTTAGAAATTTGAGATCAACGCAATGGACTTTGAGATATCTGTGGTATTTAAATTCCCTTACCAGCTTTTCCTGGAATTTCTTCACATCGTCGTACTTGGTAACGAACTCCCCAGTCGCCCAGTCGAGATAGTAGCGGGACCGGACAAAGTTCCTGGTCTGCTCGTCTAAGATTTTATCCCATGGGTTTTCCAGATTACGACGTGCTATTTCCCTATCCTCCTTTTCCCAAGTGGGTTGTTTCCCTTTGTAACCGCCGCTTCCCAAATGGTGGTTTCCTAAGTTCAGCGCCCGCATTTCCTTCCCCCACTTGGTCCATTTTGCACACACCTCAGATTTTAAAAACTCCTTAAATTCCTCGAACTCTTCTAAGGTGATGTGAGGCTCTTGTATACTAATATCCTCCCAGCTCTTTTTCTTCTGAATCTTCGCCTTCACCCGGCTTTTCCAGCTGCTCAAGGCGGTGCTCATCTTCGTGATGGCGTAATTATCCACATTTTTGGGGAGCGGGTTCGGGAACGTGTATCGTTTGTGAACCCTCCTGAGGAGGTGTTCGACCAAAGCCGCATTATCGTCGCTTCTGAGGTCAGTCGTGTTGATCGACACGCCTTCTCGGAGGATGCACCCTAGTTGCATGCTGTACCCTCGTGCAACTTTCTTAGGCATCAATGGTGCGCCACTTAAACTGACCTCCGTGATCACGTCCGTGACATTGTCCACCGACTGCACTTTCCGCGGTTTGGTCCTTGGCCTCCGCTTCTTCTTGTTCTGAGCGGCCGGGTTGCTGCAGCCGGGTTCCGTTTGGTCGCCGCCATCGGTGGGACCATCCGTGCGGTCATCGCCAGTGGTGGGGCCATCCGTGTGGTCGCCACCATCTCCTGAGGTGTCATCCTCACCACCTTCTTCGTTGTATTCGGGGTCGGACTCCCGTACCTCTTGCTGCTCAGGCTCGGGGCCACTAGTGGCCGCGGCATCCCCCATATGTTTTTCCCAGAAGTCCTTGTTGTGTTCTCTTGCTTGCTCTTCGACGCTCATGCGCTTAGAAGCGTCGCCCGACATGTTTGAACTGCATTAAAAAGAGGCAAAAAGTTAGTATAACAAATATAAGAGAAAAAAAATCACCTAACTAAGTACTAAGATACCCCGGCCCATGCATTAGTCGCAATACCCCATATGTCCTATTTTTAGCAAAGTCATGCCAAATTTCACGAAAAAATTCGGCATGACCTTTGCTAAAAAAGGGACATATGGAGTACCCGAATTTGCCGGAACGGAAGTTAATCGACGTTCCGGCAATCTCAAGGGCCTCTCGGGGTACCTGCAAGCATTTCCAACAAAAAAAACACATCTCTGGCCGGCATCTCCGGCCGGCATCTCCACGACACGATGGTCGGAGCACAAGCACAATACACCATATGTCCTATTTTTAGCAAAGTCATGCCAAATTTCACGAAAAAAATCGGCATGACCTTTGCTAAAAAAGGGACATATGGAGTACCCGAAATTGCCGGAACGGAAGTTAATCGACGTTCCGGCAATCTCAAGGGTCTCGGGGTACCTGCATATATTTCACAAAAAAAAACACATCTCCGGCCGGCATCTCCGGCCGGCATCTCCACGACACGATGGTCGGAGCACAAGCACAAACACCCAACTCCACGACACGATGGTCGGAGCCACATCCACATCTCCAAAAAAAAAATCCACATGTCCGGCCGGCATCTCCGGCCGGCATCGCCACATCCCACATCTCACCTGAAAGAACGCGGTGCTTCTTCCCAACTTCCTGCATACGGAAAAACAATATATTAGTTTACAAATGAAATGCATTTCAAAAATACAAGTAAAACTAACCTAACAGCAGCAGCACTAACCTAGCAACACAACTAGAAACTAACCTAGCTAGCACTAGCAGCAGCAACTAACATCAACTAACAAGCAGCAACTAATTAACAGCAAGCACTAACAACTAGCAAAAACTTAGCACTAACCTAACACTAACCTAGCTAGTAGCAACTAACAACTAGCAAGCACTAACCTAGCTAGTAGCAACTAACCTAACACTAACCTAACAGCAAGCAGCAACTAATTAACAGCAACACACCTAACAGCAACTAAACTAACCTAAACTAACAAGTAAAATTATCAACTAACTAACCTAAACTAACAACTAACCTAACAGCCTAAACTAACCTAAAGCACAAGCAAGCAAGCAACAAACTAACCTAAACTAACAACTAACCTAATAGCAACTGAAATTATCAAACACCATCGGTGCTAGGAGGGAGAGGAGGCAAGCAAGCATCAAATTCGTACAAGAATTTTAGTGTAGGCATTTTGACAAACACCATCGGTGCTAGGAGGGAGAGGAGACCAGGGGAGGAGGAGGGGTCACCTTCGGTGCTAGGAGGGAGAGGAGGTGGTCGGCGGCGGTGTCGAGGGCGGTGCGCCGTGTCCAGGCGGTGGCGGCGAGGTCGTCGGTGGCACGGGCGCGAGGTGGGCGAGGCCGAGGCGGCACGGGCGCGAGGTGGGCGAGGCCGAGGCGGCACGGGCGCGAGGTGGGCGAGGCGGGGGCGTCGGCGGCGGCTCGAGGTCGACGGCGACGAATTGGGGCGGGCGAGGTCGTCGGTGGCACGGGCGCGCGCGAGGTGGGCGAGGCCGAGGCGGCACGGGCGCGAGGTGGGTGAGGCCGAGACGGGGGCGTCGGCGGCGGCTCGAGGTCGACGGCGACGAGTGGGTCGAGGAAGAAGAAGAGAAAGAAACGTAAATGGCGGGGACGCGAAATATGCCTAAGTGTTGGAATTCTGTGGCGCACCTACACGGATGCGCCACAGAATATGCATATTCTGTGGCGCATCTGACACGTGCGCCACAGAATGTGCCTATTCTGTGGCGCATGGGAAGGGGTGCGCCACAGAATGTGCATATTCTGTGGCGCATCTGACACGTGCGGCAAAGAATGGGCCCAAAAGTGGCTGACCCGTGGGTGGGTGTGGGGCCCGCACACTTTCTATGGCGCACCCCTATTGGTGCGCCACAGAATAGGGACATTCTGTGGCGCGCCATGCTTGCAGTGCGCCACAGAATTGTTACATTTCTGTGGCGCACTGTGACAGATGCGCCACAGAATTTGTTTTGTGGCGCACGGCTTGTTTCGTGCGCCACAGAATAGGGATCCATAGAAAAGCTTTTTCCTACTAGTGTCATCACCACGGTTGCTTGGGCATTCTTATCAGTCTCCATCTTTAGCAGCTCCTTGACGGCCCAAAGGTGGCACCCCATGTCTTCATGCTGAATAAGGCACATGGGCAGGTGAGACCTATCCCCAATGGTCCTCGAAGGGTGTCCATCAGGGCCGCACCTTCCAAAGTGGCGGAGAATCGAGTCATGATGAAAAGTGTCATAATAGGTGTAGCAGAAACGCGACAATGCCTCCTGCATCGCCATGTCCGCTCCAATATTCTAGCTGGGATACTCCTTCATGTAGATGATGTCCTCAGTGTATGGTGCTATAGCTCGGCCACGGATGATAGCTTCAATCTCCCATCTTCCATTGGCCAGCTGCCTTCCTCTACAGTAGGGTGCAGGGAGACCCAAACTCTTCACAGCACGAGCCAGTTGTGTGCTGAACAGCTGCTCGTTCCCACTGGTTTCAGCCTGGACAATATGGGTGAATTCTGCCATCTACATTTTAATAAGGAAAGTGTGAGAGCAAGAAAATGATAAGAAAATTACAAGGATGAAATTGAGATAAGTAGAAGACTGAAATTAAATAAGGTTTTAATCCCTATGGTCTTCCTATTTCTAATCCATTTTCTAAGGTCACGAACCTACAGGCAACACAATGCTCTGATACCATCTGAAGAGACTCAACCTTATCAGGTCATGTCGCTTCACACACTTTTGCCAATTCGGGTTCTCTAGGGTGAGGCCTGTGATTCTGCTACCGTGAAAAAAAAGCCTAGCTCGATTCCATGTTCGGAAGGCAAAGTTCTCAAGGTTTTAAACTTGCCCTGAAATCTGGATCGGCAGTCCCTGGTGTCACGACCACCAACGTACCTTAATGATGTGGTTACGCAACGTAATTGATACTGGCATCATATAAACTGTCCACCCTAACTTTCTATGTGCCATTCCTATCATAATCAACTAATTTTGGAACAAGGCCGATCCCAGACATCTTCGACAGAATTGCATGATTTCACTGAAACAAACGCTGCTTTGCGCCTATGATAAGGGATTCATTGAAATATCTCTCGAGGACCACTTTTGCCAATTCAGGTTCTCTAGGGTGAGGCATGTGATTCTGCTGCTATGAAAAAAAAACCTAGCTCGATTCCATTTCCGGAAGGCAAAGTTCTCAAGGTTTTAAACTTGCCCTGAAATCTGCATCGGCAGTCTCTGGTGTCACGGCCAACAACGTACCTTAACAATGTGGTTACGCAACGTAATTGATACTGACATCATCTAAACTATCCACCCTAACTTTCTATGTGCCATTCCTATCTTAACCAACCTATTTTTAAAACAAGGCTGAACCCAGACATCTTCGACATAATTGCATGATTTCATCGAAACGAACGCTGCTTTGTGGCCTATGATAAGGGATTCATTGAAATATCTCTAGAGGCCCACTTTTGCCAATTCGGGTTCTCTAGGGTGAGGCCTGTGATTCTGCTGCCGTGAAAGAAAAAAACCTAGCTTGATTCCATGTCCGGAAGGCAAAGTTCTCAAGGTGTTAAACTTGCCCTGAAATCTGCATCGGCAGTTCCAGGTGTCATGGCCACCAACGTACCTTAACGATGTGGTTACACAACGTAATTGATACTGGCATCATCTAAACTATCCACCCTAACTTTCTATGTGCCATTCTTATCATAACCAACTAATTTTGGAACAAGGCCGAACCCAGACATCTTCGACAGAATTGCATGATTTCACCGAAACAAACGCTGCTTTGTGGCCTATGATAAGGGATTCATTGAAATATCTCTAGAGGCGTAGTTTTGCCAATTCGGGTTCTCTAGGGTGAGGCCTGTGATTCTGTTACCGTGAAAAAAAAACCTAGCTGGATTCCATGTTCGGAAGGCAAAGTTCTCAAGGTTTTAAACTTGCCCTGAAATCTGGATCGGCAGTCCCTGGTGTCACGACCACCAACGTACCTTAATGATGTGGTTACGCAACGTAATTGATACTGGCATCATATAAACTGTCCACCCTAACTTTCTATGTGCCATTCCTATCATAACCAACTAATTTTGGAACAAGGCCGATCCCAGACATCTTCGACAGAATTGCATGATTTCGCTGAAACAAACGCTGCTTTGCGGCCTATGATAAGGGATTCATTGAAATATCTCTCGAGGACCACTTTTGCCAATTCAGGTTCCTGTGATTCTGCTGCTATGAAAAAAAAAACCTAGCTCGATTCCATTTCCGGAAGGCAAAGTTCTCAAGGTTTTAAACTTGCCCTGAAATCTGCATCGGCAGTCTCTGGTGTCACGGCCACCAACGTACCTTAACGATGTGGTTACGCAACGTAATTGATACTGAAATCATCTAAACTATCCACCCTAACTTTCTATGTGCCATTCCTATCTTAACCAACCTATTTTTAAAACAAGGCTGAACCCAGACATCTTCGACATAATTGCATGATTCATCGAAACGAACGCTGCTTTGTGGCCTATGATAAGGGATTCATTGAAATATCTCTAGAGGCCCACTTTTGCCAATTCGGGTTCTCTAGGGTGAGGCCTGTGATTCTGCTGCCGTGAAAGAAAAAAACCTAGCTTGATTCCATGTCCGGAAGGCAAAGTTCTCAAGGTGTTAAACTTGCCCTGAAATCTGCATCGGCAGTCCTAGGTGTCATGGCCACCAACGTACCTTAACGATGTGGTTACACAACGTAATTGATACTGGCATCATCTAAACTATCCACCCTAACTTTCTATGTGCCATTCCTATCCTAACCAACTAATTTTGGAACAAGGCTGAACCCAGACATCTTCGACAGAATTGCATGATTTCACCGAAACAAACGCTGCTTTGTGTCCTATGATAAGGGATTCATTGAAATATCTCTAGAGGCGTAGTTTTGCCAATTCGGGTTCTCTAGGGTGAGGCCTGTGATTCTGTTAACATGAAAAAAAAACCTAGCTCGATTCCATGTTCGGAAGGCAAAGTTCTCAAGGTTTTAAACTTGCCCTGAAATCTGCATCGGCAGTCCCTGGTGTCACGACCACCAACGTACCTTAATGATGTGGTTACGCAACGTAATTGATACTGGCATCATCTAAACTGTCCACCCTAACTTTCTATGTGCCATTCCTATCATAACCAACTAATTTTGGAACAAGGCTGATCCCAGACATCTTCGACAGAATTGCATGATTTCACCGAAACAATCGCTGCTTTGTGGCCTATGACAAGGGATTCATTGAAATATCTCTAGAGGCACACTTTTTCCAATTCGGGTTCTCTAGGGTGAGGCCTATGATTCTGCTGCTGTGAAAAAAAAACCTAGCTCGATTCTATGTCCGGAAGGCAAAGTTCTCAAGGTTTTAAACTTGACCTAAATTCTGCATCGGCAGTCCCTGGTGTCACGGCCACCAACGTACCTTAACGATGTGGTTACGCAACGTAACTGATACTGGCATCATCTAAACTGTCCACCCTAACTTTCTATGTGCCATTCCTATCCTAAACAACTAATTTTGGAACAAGGCTAAACCCAGACATCTTCGATATAATTGCATGATTTAACCGTAACGAACGCTGCTTTGTGGCCTATGATAAGGGTTTCATTGAAATATCTCTAGAGGACCACTTTTGTCAATTCAGGTTCTCTAGGGTGAGGCCTGTGATTCTGCTGCCATGAAAAAAAAAACCTAGCTCGATTCCATGTCCGGAAGGAAAAGTTCTCAAGGTTTTAAACTTGCCATGAAATCTGCATCGACACTCCCTGGTGGTGTCATGGCCACCAACGTACCTTAACGATGTGGTTACGCAACGTAATTGATAATGGCATCATCTATACTGTCCACCCAAACTTTTTATGTGCAATTCCTATCCTAACCAACTAATTTTGGATCAAGGCTGAACCCAGACATCTTCGACAGAATTGCATGATTTCGCTGAAACAAACGCTGCTTTGTGGCCTATGATAAGGGATTCATTGAAATATCTCTAAAGGCCCACTTTTTCCAATTCAGGTTCTCTAGGGTGAGGCCTAAGATTCTGCTACCGTGAAAGAAAAAAACCTAGCTCGATTCCATGTCCGGAAGGCAAGGTTCTCAAGGTTTTAAACTTGCCCTAAAATCTGCATCGGCAGTCCCAGGTGTCACGGCCACCAACGTACCTTAACGATGTGGTTAAACAATGTAATTGATACTGGCATCATCTAAACTGTCCACCTTAACTTTCCATGTGCCATTCCTATCCTAACCAACTAATTTTGGAACAAGGCTGAACCCAGACATCTTCGACATAATTGCATGATTTCATCGAAAAGCACCGTTTGTTTCGGTGAAATCATGCAATGTCTTGGATGTAACCCCGGGTACCCCGAAGTTAGGTGGTGGTTGAGTGGATAAAAGAGATAAGAGCAGAAGTTAACAGATAAAAGATAAACAAAAAAGCAAGAGAAGCAGTCTGGGCCGAGATCCAGACCGGCACAACCAAAACTGGGCCGAAGTTCATTTACCTGGGCGGCCTGGAAGCTGTTTACTTCAGGTGGGCCGAGGTCTAGTTATCTCCGGAGCAGGCCACCATCTCCAGCGGGCCGAACTTCCTTCACCTCGGGCTGGACCAGTTTCCCTTCAGCGCCGGATCGGACCAGCGCCGCAGGCCTTTGTCCGGCTGGCATCTCCATCGCCTGGGCCAAGGTAGTTACCTCGGTGGGCCGAAGCATTCTTCCAGCCCCAGCCGGACCGAAGCACCACAGCCTCAATGGGCCGACCTTGCCCTGTCCAGGACGGGCCGAAGTATCTCCAGCCGAGGTCAGTTCCCAGGCCGAGGTATCCTATCCAGGGCGGGCCGACTTCTGCTCAGGCCGAGTTCTATTCGCTTCGGATCGGGCCGAGGCTCCCGTACTTCGGTTGGGCCACGATCCCGTCACCTCGGCTGGACTTCATCGACCGGAGCCAGGCGCTACTTCCATCCGAGGTATCCAGCAGCTTGGCTAGAGCGAGGTTCCATCCGAGGTCTTCGGCAGAGATTCTCAACTCGGCTGGTCCGAGACTCATTCATCTCGGCTGCATCGTACGTCTCCGGCATCTCCAGCATCCAGCAGCTACATCGGCAAGTACAGATGCTCTGCCATCCCCAGGATACCCGGAAGGCACACAGACAGCGTGGCTACAGTGCCACGAATGTGACAACAGTACAACTACAGTGACGCGTGAACAGTGTGACAAGACCCCAGTAGTCACCTCCGCTACAGTGTACAGTGCATAGTACTTTTGGTCTCCTTGTCCCCTCCTTGTCCCCTGGGCTCTCCCTATATAAAGAGCACCAGGGGAGAGGCAAGAGGCAGCCGCGCACGAGGCCCTGGGCTCATTTCCCCCCGCGGGAGCTCTCCGCTCTGGAGATTAGCAACTTGTTTAGCAGTGATTAGAGGCATACTTAGAGGCATCCAGCTCAAGGGGCATCTGTACACACCGCATATACAGAGGGAAATACACCAAATAGGATAGTGGTGCAGTAGGGGTTTTACCTCCTCACGAGGGCCCCGAAGCAGGG
The DNA here is from genome assembly GCA_947311845.1 of Poa pratensis. Taxonomy (NCBI): domain Eukaryota; kingdom Viridiplantae; phylum Streptophyta; class Magnoliopsida; order Poales; family Poaceae; genus Poa; species Poa pratensis. The sequence goes on along the minus strand of CAMZMU010000070.1, from coordinate 16,097,765 downwards.
TAGATCTTTGTGTTTGCGGTTCCATCACGCAATCCCTCCCCGAATCCTCAAGCGTACGTTCGGCCCCAGAATAAGCCTACCCCTAGGCATCTGCGTGATCCCACCACGACAGTTGGCGCCCACCGTGGGGCTGAGTGTAGCGCTTGCTGGATTAATTCGGATGGGACCTTCGTCATCAGCGCGGGACTCAACTTCGGCATCGCCCCCGTGTGTTGACTCATTTTTCGAGTTGGCTACAGTGCAAATCCGGGCTGATTCTGGAATCCGAGGTGTTCTGGAATCCGAGGTGTTCTGGAATCCGGGCTGATTCTGGAATCCGAGGTGTTCTGGAATCCGAGCTGTTCTGAATCCGAGGTGTTCTGAAATCCGAGTTAAGTCTTCTCCAACAACCTGACCGTGTAAGTATCATTTATATGTCTGCCCATGCTTCTAGATAGTCTCAAACAGTACTCGGGGACTGTCCCCTCGTTTCTACCTTGCTTTGATTAGTTGTTCTACCCGGGACAAGATGTCTTGACCCGGGGACTGGACAGCCAGTCTGTTTTACACCTCCTCCTAGATAAGAAAAGTGACTCGGGGACTCGGTTGATACCGAGTCTAGTTCTTTGTGCTTAGTATCTACCGTTAATTTCGTTTTCTGTTAAGTGCTATAGCTGGTTTACCTCGGTTAGTATAATTGTTATTCCCGTCAAATATTCTTCATGATATGTATGTTGAACTAACGTTGAAAGGTGACATCGGTTTTGTTGAGACTGTTCGTTACTGAGGTATCCAGGAATTCCGAGGTGTATTGGAAATCCGGGTTATAACTGAATTCCGAAGTATAATGGAATTCCGAGGTATGGTGGAAATCCGAGGTATAATGGAAATCCGAGGTATCATGGTTATATTGGTTATCTCAAATTACCCAAGGCACCCTGGCATTATCGGTATTCTCTAGATCACCGTTTGTTTCGGTTTGCCATAGCATCACGGCATCTTTTCATATCCCTAATCACTGTCTATTTCGGTTTGTCACAATATCCTGGCATCATTCCATATCCCAAATCATCGTTTATTCTGTTTGCCAATGTATCATGGCATTACCTGTGTACCAGATCACTGTCTATGTTGGTTGATCAGAGGCAACCTTTGAGATATGTTTTTGCAGGTTATATGTTAAACCAGCAGTGGCTGGAGACATCTATGTCGGTATACGTCCGAAGCGGCTAAAACCGGCATTCGAGATATGCTTATGTCAAACCAGCAGCGGCTGGAGACATCTATGTCGGTAAGCGCCCAGTGTGGTGGCCAGACATCCGAGATATCGAGAAATATGTGATATGCCTAGAGTGGCCGAGATACCGAGAAATATGTGATATGCCTAGAGAGGCCGAGGTACCGAGACATGTGTGATATGCCTAGAGAGGCCGAGGTACCGAGACATGTGTGATATGCCTAGAGAGGCTGAGATACCGAGACATATGAGATACGTACTTGCAGGTTTATGTCGGTCCAGTTTACGCAGGCGGCATCCCAATCCGGTAAAAGCCAGGAGGGCTAACCAACGCAGGCGGCATCCCAATTCGGTAAAAGCCAGGAGGGCTAACCGACGCAGGCGGCATCCCAATTCGGTAAAAGCCAGGAGGGCTAACCGACGCAGGCGGCATCCCAATTCGGTAAAAGCCAGGAGGGCTAACCGACGCTGGCGGCATCCGAGTTTGGTAAAGACCAGGAGGGCTAATAACCAGCATATAATGGGGACCATGCGGGCAGTGTGCCAAATTGCCCAATGTCCACAGAGATTTCTATGTGTAGCCATACCCATGCAGGCGACGCATTTCCGGTGCAAACTGTCCATCTCGTTGTTGATTCGGGTGAGCTCGGTCAACCGGATGTCGCAATTGGCCTGGAAGGCATGGCAAAGACGACCGAATTACTATGGCGCCCATACACGCAGGAGGTCGTGTGCATGGAGGTTTCGATGGTGGCATTTATTTTTTGTAAGTCTGTGCGCGACTCTGCGAGTCCCCCACAGCCTCGGGGACTAATGTCGGGGATGTAACCCCGGGTACCCCGAAGTTAGGTGGTGGTTGAGTGGATAAAAGAGATAAGAGCAGAAGTTAACAGATAAAAGATAAACAAAAAAGCAAGAGAAGCAGTCTGGGCCGAGATCCAGACCGGCACAACCAAAACTGGGCCGAAGTTCATTTACCTGGGCGGCCTGGAAGCTGTTTACTTCAGGTGGGCCGAGGTCTAGTTATCTCCGGAGCAAGCCACCATCTCCAGCGGGCCGAACTTCCTTCACCTCGGGCTGGACCAGTTTCCCTTCAGCGCCGGATCGGACCAGCGCCGCAGGCCTTTGTCCGGCTGGCATCTCCATCGCCTGGGCCAAGGTAGTTACCTCGGTGGGCCGAAGCATTCTTCCATCCCCAGCCGGACCGAAGCACCACAGCCTCAATGGGCCGACCTTGCCCTGTCCAGGATGGGCCGAAGTATCTCCAGCCGAGGTCAGTTCCCAGGCCGAGGTATCCTATCCAGGGCGGGCCGACTTCTGCTCAGGCCGAGTTCTATTCGCTTCGGATCGGGCCGAGGCTCCCGTACTTCGGTTGGGCCACGATCCCGTCACCTCGGCTGGACTTCATCGACCGGAGCCAGGCACTACTTCCATCCGAGGTATCCAGCAGCTTGGCTAGAGCGAGGTTCCATCCGAGGTCTTCGGCAGACATTCTCAACTCGGCTGGTCCGAGACTCATTCATCTCGGCTGCATCGTACGTCTCCGGCATCTCCAGCATCCAGCAGCTACATCGGCAAGTACAGATGCTCTGCCATCCCCAGGATACCCGGAAGGCACACAGACAGTGTGGCTACAGTGCCACGGATGTGACAACAGTACAACTACAGTGATGCGTGAACAGTGTGACAAGACCCCAGTAGTCACCTCCGCTACACTGTACAGTGCATAGTACTTTTGGTCTCCTTGTCCCCTCCTCGTCCCCTGGGCTCTCCCTATATAAAGAGCACCAGGGGAGAGGCAAGAGGCAGCCGCGCACGAGGCCCTGGGCTCATTTCCCCCGCGGGAGCTCTCCTCTCTGGAGATTAGCAACTTGTTTAGCAGTGATTAGAGGCATACTTAGAGGCATCCAGCTCAAGGAGCATCTGTACACACCGCATATACAGAGGGAAATACACCAAATAGGATAGTGCTGCAGTAGGGGTTTTACCTCCTCACGAGGGCCCCGAAGCAGGGTAGATCTTTGTGTTTGCAGTGTTCTTCGTGTGCGGTTCCATCACGCAATACCTCCCCGAATCCTCAAGCGTACGTTCGGCCCCAGAATAAGTCTACCCCTAGGCATCTGCGTGATCCCACCACGACATGCAACGTAATTGATACTGGCATCATCTAAACTATCCACCCTAACTTTCTATGTGCCATTCCTATCCTAACCAACTAATTTTGGAACAAGGCTGAACCCAGACATCTTCGACAGAATTGCATGATTTCACTGAAACAAACGCTGCTTTGTGGCCTATGATAAGGGATTCATTGAAATATCTCTAAAGGCCCACTTTTGCCAATTCGGGTTCTCTAGGGTGAGGCCTGTGATTCTGCTGCCGTGAAAGAAAAAAACCTAGCTCGATTCCATGTCCGGAAGGCAAAGTTCTCAAGGTGTTAAACTTGCCCTGAAATCTACATCGGTAGTCCCAGGTGTCACGGCCACCAACGTACCGTAACGATGTGGTTACGCAACGTAATTGATACTGGCATCATCTAAACTATCCACCCTAACTTTCTATGTGCCATTCCTATCCTAACCAACTAATTTTGGAACAAGGCTGAACCCTGACATCTTCGACAGAATTGCATGATTTCACCGAAACAAACGCTGCTTTGTGGCCTATTGTGGCGCCCCGGACTTAGGAGTCCGAGACCCCTGTTATGCATACATTCACGATCCCAGAATCAACTGCCGTGAACCACAGAACATGAATTGGTATAGATACATCATCCATTACACACATAATATAGTCTTACAACAAATCGCCACTAAGGCGGGGTTCAACAAAATGACTCTTAACAAGCGGAAGCGACGCGACAAAACAAAGCGCAGACCCATGTCCAGTCATACCCTACAGGCAGCTGACTGGGAGACGGTCCTAGTTTGCATCCTCATCGAGCTCGACTCCAACTCCTCATAACCTCCTTCTTCGCAGTCTGGCCAAGTAAATAGCCAGGGACAGAGCCAGTAAGTACTTTGAATGTACTTGCAAACCACCATTAGAGAGAGTAATAATATGCATATATAGGCTGTGGCAAAAAGACCTAGGCTCTAGGTTCAGATTCTTGCAAGGGACAAGAATATTTCTCTTGTGGATATAGCATATACCACAAGGATAGATCATGTCTTACGACATCTCTATAAATTTGTTGAAAAAGATAGAATAAGTGAAATTTAGCACTAGGTAGAGTAACTGATGTAGCCCAACCTATGGCTCCTACAACAAGTGGCCCAATGACAAGAGCAAGAGTCAAGGCTCTCCATGATAAGGTGAATTCACTCCTATCTATGTGTGATCTCGACACTCCTTTGAATGGGTTGCTACTTCATTCGGATACTTTGTGCATGCTCAGGAACCACCTTGACAACGACCCACAATGGAGTGGAGAAGATGACCAAGAGAAGCCCCAAGAAGATGGCCAAGAAGAAGAAGAAGAGGAAGTTCAAACAGCTTCAGGCGGTACTACCGGACCCGACCCGGTACTACCGCCCCCGCCTGACGTGTCTCCTGCTGAAGAGACTACCGGGGCCGGTACTACCGCGTCTTGCCGCCCCGGTACTACCGCCACATGCCGGTGCGGTACTACCGCGCCAACTACCGCGCCTACTACCGGATCTCCCAGCAGCTACGGGTATCGTCGAGTTCTAACCCTGTAGTGACCCCGGTACTGGCCCGGTACTACCGCAAGCCCGGTACTACCGGGTTCACTCCGGTACTACCGCTGCGGGCGCGCCTGCGTGCTGAAAAGGCTCTCCTGCCTTGTAACCTTATCCCCTTTTGGATCTAGACTATAAATAGTGCGTCTCCTTCCTAGGGTTAGGGTTAGACTATGATTTGGGAACTAAATTAGAGACTTGCTCCTTCTTCTCAAAGTGTCTCTTCCCTCCTATGGAGATGAATCAAGGCCTCCACCTGTGGAGATGAACCAAGGCCTCCCTCTGTGGAGAAGATCCCTGCGTGAATACCAAGGCTCCGCTTGTAGTTGCGATTACTTGCTAATCTTCCATCTTGTGGTGGCTAGATTGGATTGGTTGGATTGACCAATTGGACAAACAATCCTAAGAGTAAGGTGAGCTTGGGAGAGGAGGATTGGGGGCTGCCCACGGGGATTTGTTACCAATCGAGTCTTGCCGGGTTGCTACTTGCTATTTATCCTTGTTTTGTGTGATTCCCCTTTTGTGTGTTCTTCGTGTTCATCCGCCGTTCTTCGTGTTCATCGTTCCCTCCGCATCAATCCGTGAAAATCGGGACCAACCTACATCATATGGTATCAGAGCTCTAGGTTGACACGGATTTGATTTGTGTTTCCACCAAAATCCACCAAATTTTTCTTCGTTTTTGAGAAATTCGAAAATTTCCACCAAAAATAGCCATTTTGGGATTTGAGCGATTTGGTCGATTTGATGAGTTTTTGGTAGTTTTGATCCATGGATCTGTTGCTTTAGGACCCCCTCCACTCTTGTTTGCGTTCCCTAGCCTCAATTTTGCCAATTTCCCACGGATTTGAAGATTTTTCGAGGCCAATTTCCGCCCAAAATTGAAAGTAAACCTTCAGAAATCGGGCAGGTCGGTACTACCGGGCCCAGGCCAGTACTACCGGGTTTTCAAAATTTGGCCGAATTTTTTTTTCCTTTTCCTCGGTTCGTTTTGGCATTTCCTCTTTGGTTTGAGTCCTTTCTTGGTGTGCCCTACGACTACGGCATCGACAAGCTTCCGCAGCCACGTATCATCAACGCCAAGTAACGACGCCACCAAGGACTCGACATTCCCCCACCATCATAATCCGTTGTGAGCCCTTCTTCCTTTCGTGTACCTTGACCTATCGGACTAGCTCTTTGATATTGCGGGGCATTGCACTTGTTCGAGTGATTGTCTTAAAGTATTGGCGAGTGTGTTTCGTTAGAGATCTTGGCACTAGCAAAAGAGAAGGAATCATCCTCAAAAAGCAAAAATCAAAAAAAAAAAAAAGATAAGAATCAAGTGGTGCCAAGTATCATCTCTTGTAGGTTGCGACAAAGCTTGAGCCGCCAAAGTGAGTGAGTGTGTAACTCTTGTGCAAATCCGTTGCCCATCAAAAAGCAATTGAGCTAGCGTCCATCTTGTGTTGGGTGACATTTGAGCACGTAGTCTTCGTTAGGTTGTATATCTGCGAGTGCTCGCCCTTTGGTCGCCCAACCCCATCATTCGCTTTTGTGTATGTTTCTTGCTACTTTGTGGTTGGAGTTTCTTTGGTAATTTGATCATTGTGGATTTTCTCTACCTTGGACAATACGCTTTTCGCCGAGTTTGCTTGATTTCCGTTGCCACATCATACCTTCCTATCCTCATAAGTGTGTGTGTTGGGTGTTAGAACCGGATTCTCTCCTCTCAAGCCTCATTATACTTGGGATATAGTTTGTCTTGGTTTTCCTTACCACATATCTCACTTGTGCTTGACAAGATGTTCAGGGGAAGTACAAACGGAAGCTCAAGCTCGGATGAGGAAACCCATGGTGGAGTTCGCGGTGATCATGGCTATGTCACACAAACGGAGCTTGTGGGTATGCGACACTTTCTTCGTGATAACCTAGGACGCTACGAGCGCCGTCTTCAAGCTCAAGAGAACAACTTAAACGACCACATGCATGCTCAAGAAGCAAATATGGAGCGGTTGACCGAAGCCTCAACAACCTTGTGCGACAACGAGCTTCTTCACGCTCAAGCCGTACAAGAAGCACCTCAAGGTCGACGCAAGAACGTCATGGACGTCATGAACCTCGACAAGAACATCATGAACATCATGAAGCTCGACAAGAACGTCATGAACGTCAAGAACCTCGACAAGAACGTCAACATGATCCAAGGCGCGACCCATGAACGACCTCCTCCTAACGTTGAACAACCACATGATCTTCACGCGAACAATGCCAATGCGCATCAAGAACAACCTCACCAAAATGATGATCGTCGCGAACGCATACCATCACCACCACCGCCACAACGTGATCGTCATGACCCATTGGCTAATGACAATGGCGTTCCGGGTGCGAATGACTTTGGTGAACAAGGACGTCACCCTCGTCATCCTCCAAGGCCACGTCATCAAAATCATGACAATGCGAACAATCGAACAACCCGTTCCTCAACAAGAGCTACCTCCTCAACATGCTCCTCGTCAAGAGCTTCCTCATGATCGTCACCAACACCAACGTTCCGAGTCAAGTGATAACGAGTCAAGCCAACACAATGGTGATGGACTCAATCGAAGGAGACGTGGACGTGCATTCCCACGTGGTGGCCATCGTGACGACTATGATGACTTGACCAACGTCCGCTTTGACATACCCAAGTTCTACGGCACAAGTGATCCGGAAGCTTACTTCTCATGGGTACTCAAGGTTGACAAGATCTTCCGCGTGCAACGCTTCTCCGACAACAAGAAGGTTGCCTTAGCCTCGATGGAGTTTGAAGAGTATGCCCTTTGTGGTGGGAACAACTACAAGATGCTCGCGTCGCTAACCACCAACAACCAATTGACACTTGGGTTGAAATGAAAGAAACAATGTACAAGCGCTTCGTGCCAAGCCATTACACTAGAGACTTATACAAGAAGTTGCAAGAGTTGAAGCAAGGTTTGAAGTCGGTTGATGAGTACTACAAGGAATGGAAATCTCCATGATGAGAGCCAATGTCAACGAGTACGAAGAGCAATCCATGGCTCGTTTCATGAATGGCCTCAACTATCCATCAAGAAGATCGTGGAGTTCCAACCATATGCCTCTTTGGTTGAGCTAGTACATCAAGCTTCCAAGGCCGAGCGCCACGTGCTTGAAGAGCTCAAATACCTCAAGACAAAGGCATTCTTCGCCAACAAGCCTTCTTCGTCAACTCCTACACCTTCACAAGCTCTTCCTCAAGCGAACACACGAGGTCCTCCAAGAGTCTCTACATCGACACCTCAAGCGCCTCAACCTTTCAAGAAAGTACCTCCCCTACCAAGGCGCCTCAAGGATCTTCGTCCGGCACAAGACTTTGCAATGCTACAAGTGCGGCGGACAAGGGCACAAATCTTTTGAGTGCACCAACAAGAAGGTCATGATCATCAATGACATGGGAGAGTATGAATCTATGAGTGAAGATGAGTACAATGCTTTGAACAAGGTCGCCACAATGCAAAGTGCTCAAGAAGAAGAAAGTGAGATATATTGTGATGGCGACAACAACCCTTCCTTGGTTGTGGCAAGAGCTTAACCACCAATGTTCAAGTGGAAGAAGACCAAAGATGCAACTTGTTTCAAACAAGAGCGGGAATCAATGGAAAGTCCATCAAGGTCATCATAGATGGTGGAAGTTGCCACAACCTAGCGAGCAAAGAACTTTGTGATAAGCTCAACTTGAAGTTCAAGAAGCACCCACATCCTTACCATGTGCAATGGTTGAGTGATACCGGAGCCGTCAAGATTCAACACATGGTGCAAGTGTCCTTCAAGATTGGAGCCTATGAAGATACGGTTGATTGTGATGTTGTGCCTATGAACGTTTGTCACTTACTCCTTGGGCGTCCATGGCAATTTGACAAGGGTGCTATGCATGATGGAAGGACAAACTACTATAGCTTCAAGAACAACGACAAGACCTTCGTCCTTCGTCCCATGACACCAAGTCAAGTCATCGCCGACAACGCCAAGACTATTGCAAGGGCACAACAAGATCGTTCGTCAGTGAGATGAGTGGTGAGCGAGAGACCCACCATAAAGTGAGTGAGAGCCACAAGCCAAATGAGTGTGACACTTCAAAGAGAGTTCCCACAAAACTTACACTATTTGCCACAAAGAGAGAGATAGGGAGTTGAGAGAGAACCCATCCACCCTCCACTATGTGCTCATATGCAAGGGTGAAGTTTCTATGACTAACACTTTCACAAACCTTCCTCCTTCTTTGTTGTCTCTTTTGAAGGACTTTGAAGATGTCTTCCCTCAAGAAGTGCCACCGGGACTACCTCCTCTACGCGGAATCGAGCACCGCATCGACCTTGTTCCCGGCGCACCGCTACCAAACCGCGCTCCTTACCGCACCAACCCCGAGAGACAAAGGAGATCGAGCGGCAAATACAAGAACTTCTTGCCATGGGACATATCCGCGAGAGCTTGAGTCCGTGTGCCGTGCCCGTCATCTTGGTACCCAAGCACGACAACACTCTTCGCCTTTGCATGGATTGTCGCCCCATCAACGCCATCACCGTTCGGTATCGCCATCCTATCCCTCGACTTGATGATATGCTTGATGAGCTTTGTGGTTCCGCTATATTCTCCAAAATTGATCTTAAAAGTGGATATCACCAAATACGCATGTGTGAAGGTGATGAATGGAAGACCGCATTTAAAACAAAGCTTGGTCTTTATGAGTGGCTCGTCATGCCATTTGGTCTTTCCAATGCACCTTCTACTTTTATGCGTCTCATGAATCATGTTTTGCGTCCTTTCATTGGAAATTTGTTGTGGTATACTTTGACGACATCCTTATTATAGCAAGTCTTTGGAAGAGCACACTTCTCATGTTGCTCAAGTTTTGTTGGTTCTTCGCAATGAAAAGCTTTATGCAAATCTTTCTAAGTGCACTTTTGCCACCAACAAACTTGTTTTCTTGGGTTTTGTTGTTTCTTCGGATGGAGTTGAAGTTGATGATGCAAGATACAAGCAATTCGGACTTGGCCTTTTCCGACATCACTTGAGGAGTTGAGACGTTTTCTTGGTTTTGCCGGATTTTACCGCCGTTTCATCAAGGATTTTTCCACAATTGCTTGCCCCCTCCATGAACTTACAAAGAAGAATGTACCTTTCATTTGGGGCAATGCACATGATTTTGCTTTCAATGAGCTCAAACGGTTATTAACCGAAGCACCACTCCTTGCCCTTCCGGATTTCTCTAAGACATTTGAGATTGAATGCGATGCAAGTGGATTGGGCATTGGTGGAGTGCTTATGCAAAATGGTAGACCCATCGCATACCATAGTGAGAAACTAGATGGAGCTCGCTTGAATTACCCCATTTATGACAAAGAGTTATTTGCTTTGGTTCGTGTTTTGGATGTGTGGCAACATTACCTTCGTCCTAAGGAATTTGTCATTCATTCCGACCATGAATCCTTGAAATATTTGAAAAGTCAAACAAATTTGAACAAAAGACATGCTAAGTGGGTTGAGTTCATTGAGTCTTTCACTTTGTAATCAAATACAAGAAAGGTAAAGACAATGTGGTCGCGGATGCTCTATCCCGCAAGGCCAACCTACTTACACGTCTTGACATTAGTGTCTTGGGTTTGGATGAGATTAAAGAGTTGTATGCTACCGATGCTTTCTTTGGAGACATTTTCGCTCAATGTTCGGAGCACAAAGGAATTGGTGATTTCTATTTGCACAAAGGTTTCTTGTTTAAGGCTAACAAACTATGTATACCCGAGTCTTCGCTTCGTTTGGTCCTTTTGAAGGAATCTCATGGAGGACACTCATGGGTCACTTTGGCCGCGACAAGACCTACGCCATGCTCGCCACCAACTACTATTGGCCAGAATGAAGCGTGATGTGGAACGCCTAGTTCGACGATGTTCTACATGTCTCAAAGCTAAGTCTACTCTAAACTCTCATGGTTATATACACCTTTGCCTATTCCACATCACCCATGGTCCGATATAGCTATGGATTTTGTCTTAGGACTCCCACGCACTAAAACAAACAAGGATTCCATCTTTGTCGTCATTGATCGCTTCTCTAAAATGGCACACTTTATACCTTGCAACAAGAGCGACGATGCTTCACACATTGCTACTTTGTTTTTCAGGGAAATCGTCCGTCTTCATGGCGTGCCAAAGACCATTGTGTCGGATCGTGACAAAGTTCGTGAGCTATTTTTGGAAGACTTTGATGGCCAAGATGGGAATCAAGCAACTATTCTCCACCGCATACCACCCTCAAACCGATGGCCAAACCGAAGTGGTGAACCGAAGCCTATCCACACTCCTTCGTGTGTTGATCAAGCCTAACTTGAAGAATTGGGAAGAGTGCATCCCACACGCCGAGTTCGCCTACAATCGAGCACTACAGCGCAACAAAGAGAACACCCTTCGAGGTCGTCTATGGCTCCAACCCCTACACCGCGCTAGACATGCTACCACTTCCACTCCGTGAGCAAGTTAACATGGACTTCGACAAGCGAGCCGCTTACATGAAGAAACTCCATGAGAACAAGACGCTTGAGAAGCACAACAAAGACCATGCTACGAAGATGAACAAAACAAGCGCGCCATGATATTTGAAGAAGGAGACCTTGTTTGGCTACACCTTCGCAAAGATCGCTTTCCGGATGCAAGGAAGTCCAAGCTTCACCCTCGTGGAGATGGACCTTTCAAGGTTATCAAGCGCATCAACGACAATGCCTACAAGATCGACATCTCCAACTCCAAACACTTGGTCCATGACACCTTCAACGTCGCCGACCTATCGCCATACCTTGGAACATCAAGCGATGAGGATGACCAAGAGTCGAGGACGACTCTTTTCCAAGGGGGGGGGAGATGATGTAGCCCAACCTATGGCTCCTACAACAAGTGGCCCAATGACAAGAGCAAGAGTCAAGCTCTCCATGATAAGGTGAATTCACTCCTATCTATGTGTGATCTCGACACTCCTTTGAATGGGTTGCTAATTCATTCGGATACTTTGTGCATGCTCAGGAACCACCTTGACAACGACCCACAATGGAGTGGAGAAGATGACCAAGAGAAGCCCCAAGAAGATGGCCAAGAAGAAGAAGAAGAGGAAGTTCAAACAGCTTCAGGCGGTACTACCGGACCCGACTCGGTACTACCGCCCCCGCCTGACGTGTCTCCTGCTGAAGAGACTACCGGGGCCGGTACTACCGCGTCTTGCCGCCCCGGTACTACCGCCACATGCCGGCGCGGTACTACCACGCCAACTACCGCGCCTACCACCGGATCTCCCAGGAGCTACGGGTATCGTCGAGTTCTAACCCGGTAGTGACCCCGGTACTGGCCCGGTACTACCGCAAGCCCAGTACTACCGAGTTCACTCCGGTACTACCGCTGCGGGCGCGCCTGCGTGCTGAAAAGGCTCTCCTGCCTTGTAACCTTATCCCCTTTTGGATCTAGACTATAAATAGTGCGTCCCCTTCCTAGGGTTAGGGTTAGGGTTAGACTATGATTTGGGAACTAAATTAGAGACTTGCTCCTTCTTCTCAAAGTGTCTCTTCCCTCCTATGGAGATGAATCAAGGCCTCCACCTGTGGAGATGAACCAAGGCCTCCCTCTGTGGAGAAGATCCCTGCGTGAATACCAAGGCTCCGCTTGTAGTTGCGATTACTTGCTAATCTTCCATCTTGTGGTGGCTAGATTGGATTGGTTGGATTGACCAATTGGACAAACAATCCTAAGAGTAAGGTGAGCTTGGGAGAGGAGGATTGGGGGTTGCCCACGGGGATTTGTTACCAATCGAGTCTTGCCGGTTGCTACTTGCTATTTATCCTTGTTTTGTGTGATTCCCCTTTTGTGTGTTCTTCGTGTTCATCCGCCGTTCTTCGTGTTCATCGTTCCCTCCGCATCAATCCGTGAAAATCGGGACCAACCTACATCAGTAACCCACTAGTTTTATTCCTAGTCACCAAGCGACAAACACTTCCCCCCTTTTTCAGTCGCTTCGCGACAGAACATTTAGGCATACCACTTCCAGTATCCTTTCTCCGTACTCTCCGAGTACCGACACCTCCAGTGTCACTTTTCCGAAACTCTTTCGAAAACACTTTTTAGATTGAAAACAAAACACCTCAGGCTAAGCAACAGCCTTCCCGACCGTCCATGACCGTGGACACGGCTATTCGAATAGTTTTACACTCTGCAGAGGTCGCGCACTGGTTTTCCACAAGATCTGAAATATCCGCCGGGATAGTCACCGGATCGCCATACCTAAGTATGCGGGGGTCGGATAATCAATCAAAACCCTCCATCCATATCCACTAGTGCGGGTCTTTCCCTGCAGGTTAAGCCATCCCGGCACCCCGGACCACCTCTTTCCTTAGAGCATGCATCCGGCGGCATGGCGGATGACCCTGCAGTATCGCCCGGGGCAGACGAGTACCCTCGGCCAGGGTAAAGGAATGCTCTATTGCCTCCCTGTGAGCGCAATCCGGCGTCAGGGGTCCTTACTTGTACCCCCCTAGAGTTATGGCGCCCCGCCCCAGCTTCAATGGACTTCAGACTAAGCCCCTACCCAGATCGGGGTATTGTGGTCGCACTGTCTTTCGGTCCAGGTGAATACTTAGACGCCAAGTTTTATCAAAACATTTTCTCCCTTCCTTTGTCCCAGCAAAACTCCTTTTTAAACCTTTCTTTAAAAAATCTCCCGGGCAGGGTAGTCCCGTTCCGAGGTTTTTCCGGAAACATCCTTTCCAAAAATCAGTTTTTAAAGAATTCTCTTCCGGGGCCTCCACCCATAGTGCTCCGAAGGATCTCCGAAGTGGCTTCCAAAGAGAGTAGGGTGATAAGCACCCTCTCAGCTAACTCAAGTATATTAGGTGCTACACTAACGGCTGCACCTATAAGGGTGGTAGTATACGGAGTAGCGTCGGAGTGCCGGAGGCAACTCCATCACTAACGGAATAATGCAATTTTGTAAACCAAAGCATATGCATAGCAATATAGGATAAATATATGCAAGAGCAAGTGGTGGCTTGCCTTGGTCCTCTGGCTGTCCCTGGTCTTCACCTGCAATTCGAGGTACTCCTCCTCGAATCCCTCCTCTCCCGCCGGCGTCGTATCTATCGCCGCAATAAAAATAAAACGCACTCAATACAAGCAACCAAAAGGGACCAGTACCACACAAGAAGGCATCAATCAAGACACACCATACTGACCGCAATACAACCTATCAAACAAACCTAACAGCCCCTGATCCAATTTACTTGTCTCAAAACTTTTTGACTTAGCCAAACTTCGGGTTTGACCACTTAAATAGGTCAAGAATTTTAAAGTGCTTCACTGGTCTTGAAACTCCACAGTCCTGTAGAGTTTGATACCAGGTATACACCAGAGTTGGATTTGTTCAAAAACATTTGTAGATTATTTTTAAAAGAATAAACAAAGCAGAAATGACACTGCCTTGTCATTTTCACTCACAGACGAACAAAGCACTTCAACCAGCAAGCAGCATACCAGTGGGTAGCTATGCTCACAGGGAATACAACAAAATTTATTTTGCATTTTTATGAGCTTTATTTATTTTCTGGTAATTTAAACAGTGTGCAGAAGGGTGTTTGGACCATTTTAAATCCTGTAGATCAATGGCTTGGTCAAAAGCTCTGCATTTTGAATATGTTGTATATTTGGGTGCTCTGAATCCAGTACATTTGAGTTTACTCAAAAACTCTACCCCAATCTCCTGTAAATAATTCTACAAGGTCTCATATGGGGTTTGGAAAAGTGAAGACCCCATGCATAGAAGATTGATTCATGCACTGAGACCTATGCCATTCGAAAGGTATCAGTACAAGGAATCCAAGGAATTTTAGTTGCCTACAAAACTTTCTCCCAAACTCTCAGAAATAAGGTTTTAGTGCTACTGCATGTTTGTTCTATTTTAATTCCTGTGATAAACATAGGACATATATGGGTTGATCTTTGTCTGATATGGTTAAGAACTTATTTTAGTACACGGGGAATTTTTGGTTTGTCCAAAATAGACTTAAAGGGATTTTTAACCGAATTAAAGCTAGGGTCCACTTTTCTGAGATTAATTTCCGGGGAAAAGAATTAAAAGGCGCGCGGGCCGAAATCGACGGATCCGGCCAGCACAGAGCTGGGCCGGCCCGGCCTGGCGCCCACACGCGCGTGAGGCGGCGGCTTCGGAATGGCCCAGGCAGGCCCCGTTGGCCCGCAGCCATCGCATGCACCAGGGCTTCATGCAGACGTGGATTCCATATCCAACGGCCGCGGATGCGCCCGACGGCGCTGAACACAAAGCAGCGGCACAGGGTTGGGGCTCTTTTCTTTTTTCACAACCACTCGTTTCCTTCCCCTCTCCTCATCTCTACTGTAGAAAGGCGAAAAGGGAGCTCGGCGAGGACTCCTTTCCGGCGGCGGATCCAGCGCCTCCTCTCCCCCACGAGCCTCGTGCTCGTCGGCGGGAGGGGGGTCGCTCGGTCCTCCGTCCGGATCTGTATAGCTGTAGTCTTAGATTAGGCTTTCTGGCTACTGTTTTGCCGGTCTTCGTCTTGCTTCTGGCGGCGATGGCGTCGGCGTTCAATAAGCTGGCTCGGGATCTTCCTCTCCCGCGTGCTCCGGTGCGTCGGGAGGTCGATTTGCGAGCTGGTTTTACAGGTGTGTCCAGGCGAGCTCGGCGAGGCGGTGGTGGCGAGCTCGTTAGGGACTTTTGGTTCTCCTCTTCGTCCGCGTCACGGCGGCGCCCCCTCCAGCGTCGGCGGGAAGATGGAGTTGCTCGGGAGCATGTCCCGGTTGTTGCCTCTCATGGCGGCAGCATCGGGGGACACGGTGGCTCGTTTGCTTCTGCACCAGGCTTGTGGAAGTTGGTGGGAAGATCCTTCTCCCTTCCCCGACGGCGTCGGCTGGAGGGGATGGTTCTTCGGTCCGGCGATGGCTCCGGGGCTTGGCCCCGGCCTGCGTGCCACAAAGATGTAGGCTTCACCTTTGGTGAGCCTTTTCTTCTGGTCCACAAAGCTGCTAGACAGCAAGGAAGCCTCGCCGGGCTTCGATCTGTGGTTTTCGTCGTCGTTCCGTCCGGTGGTTGCTCCGGTGGCTTCGGTGGTGGGCGGCGATTGATGGTGCTTGGTACAGAGGATCCTAGGGACCGCGCTGTAATTTCTGTTTCTTTCAGGGTCCTTTGTGCTAATGTGTGTTTTTTTTTTTTTGCGAAACACAGTACAACGCAAGCGCTCATATACACGCGCACACACTCACCCCTATGAACGCACGCACGCACACCCTACCCCTATGAGCACCTCCGAGAGACTGAGCCGGCGGGTCGAGTCTTGAGATTGACGAAGTCACCACGGGCGCCTCGCTGTCGACGGGAACGTCGCCTCCCACTGAAGAATATTCCGCCTTAAATGAGAAACACCAGCGTCAAACCTGGGGTTTGAACTCTGGTGGGCTGGGGGTACAACCACCCACCTAACCATCTTGCCACAGGCAAGTTCTCTGTGCTAATGTGTGTGGACAGCTGGGTTTCCAGTGTCTTCGTCTGTATGCGTACGTGCCCTGTACTGCCAACTTTTTCTAATGAATAGGTTTCGTATTGCGCTCAAAAAAAAATAAAGCAGCGGCACAGCCGCGACTCTGCGATGGAGGAGGGCGGAGAGAAAAGGGAGGCTCACCTAGGGGGCTCGGGTGGCGGTGAGGAAGTCACAGCGCGAGGGAGTAGCTCGAGGCGGCTCGCACGGGCGCCTCAGTCCAGCGGGCGGAGCTCCAGGGCGCCGGCACAGACCACGGCAGGTCCATGTGACGGCGACGATCTAGACGACGCGAGCTGCCTCCAGCGACCCTGGAAATAGGACGGGGTTCAGTCAGGCTTACGGGAGGGAGAGAGCCAGAGGGATAGAGAGATGGAGGGCGACGGCCACGTCGGATACGGCGAGCTCGGCTCGGCCGTCAACTAGAGGGTTCGGAAGAAGGGTGAAGCAAGGGCTCCGCTCCTGGCGTGTTTCTAAGATGCAGGAGAGTGACAGAGGAGAGAAAGGATAGAGAGTGAGGTGCAGAGAGGCGGGTAGAGCTCAGGCTCGAATAAACAAGGGGCGAGAGGAGGCGATGGATGGAGAGACGGGAGGGTCGTGGGCTAGGATAGCTCAAAAAGGATTGGTCGAAATGACGGTGGCATCACGTGTGCCATCGGTAGGGGAGTGCTAGGTTATCATCGTCTTGCTCAGTCGCGGACGGAGCCGCTCATAAGCCGACGTTCTAAAAGATGGAAACAGGTGTTTGCTAGATTTCACGAGGTGGTGCGGGCTCGAGAGAGAGAGATGGTCATATAGTTAGGATTCTGGCACCATGCCTAACACAAATGCCGAAGTTAAGGGTCTCAGAGTCACCGGATGACTGGGAACGGAACGATGTCCACGGGAAGGGTGACCACGGTTGTGTTGAGCACGGGGAGAGGGATGTGGGACATGCATGACCTCGGGAGCATGCGAGTCTGAGAGAGGCTTGACGGGACACCACCATGGCGCAGCAAGGACGAGTAGGAATGCAGCAGGGGTCAGGCTAGAGGGTGGGGGCATGCCTCCCCGCCTCTGGTTGGGCGGCGGCAGAAAAAGGCTCGCAGGGAGTGGTGGAGCTGGTGTAGGCGTTGCAGGGGTGCGCAGGGCGATGGTGTGGAGGTCAAGATAGCCATGGGGCATGGCCAAATCGATTAGAATAATGCGAGGAGAGGAGGGCAACGACATGGTCGACACGCTCAGCCTTGAGATCGGGCAGATTTCACCATTTTCTCCTGATCTGTGAGGTGCTTGAACAAAGATGATTCTTGCGCCAGGATAGAGAGGGAGGTACCAACTTCCTGAGGAATTTTACAGAAGAATAAATGGTGGAGAACTGAAGAAATGGTGGGGGTTGCAATTTGAATCCAAAAACGATCTGCAGAAAACACTAAACTGAAACCTTCGACAGTTTTCAGAATTCAGCTGATTTCACATTTTTAGAGGGAGCAGATGGATGCACGAATTTAGATGGTTCTTGATCCAGAGTGCTAAGGATACATCCATGGTTACTAGGAATTTTTAAGAACAAATTTTGGTGAAAGAATGAGGGAAAGAGAGAGGTCCAAAGTGGGGCACAAATATGATGCTCACAGATTCAGTTTTATCTGAAAATCGACAGGATTCAGTCCTAGTGTTATTCTTCCGAGATGAATTTGGTTTTGGGTTTTTAGTGGCAGCACAATGCCACTAGTGTTGAATTAGGGTCATCACCTCGTTCCAACTTTTGTGGTGCTAATCATGACCATCCATATTTGCTTGAAAACAAAGTTTTGAAACTAATTTAGGATAGGTTTGGAAAAACCAAGAGAAGATTGTGACTTTTGATAACAAGGAAAATAGTTTTAAATAAAATAGAGATAAACCATTTTGTGAAAGAACTAGGACTGCATACCAAGAATTTAAAAGAATTTTAAAACACACTCATCTGACAACGAGATCAATAGTGATCACCATCATCACTTAATTGTAAAATAAGGTTTTAGAAAGGATCCAAGTTTTGCGAGGCATAAGACCATAGGGTTTAACCCAAGAGAAAAATATGGCCTGCCCAAAAGAGTTTATCAAGAATGAGAAAAAGAATGAGGTTGGGGTTTTGGAGAAGATGACCATGACACCACTTGTCTTTCAAGATAACTGGTGTAGGTGTGTTGGGGGTTGTTTTTATTAGTCACACTTATGCACTAGGTTCCTTAAGCAAGATCTTCACTCAAGCAAGAATCAATAAGAGTCACTCAAACAATCAATAAACTATAAAGTCACACACCACAAACAAGAGAACTCACATGGCTCTAGTCAACCAAGAATTAATAGGGATAGGGGCTTATATTCATCTGAGAGATAGGAGTTTGAAGCTCAAAGTTAAATGTAGACAATATGATCTAAAGAAGGCCATCCAGATGAGAGAGGGTTAGGCCAAGGGTGATAGAGTTGGATGATCTTGGAAAGATAGAAATGAAATGGGGCTTGATCATTTGATTTATCAAATGACCACTTGCATAGATCAATAATAGATGTAGTAGTGATCTTAGAGAGTGATTTAGTATGTGTGTTAGTGGCGTAACAATGCCATGGATATTTGATCACAGATCAAATAGTCCTAACATTATCTTGGTGCCAATGGTCTTTATTTTAAAACAAGGTAGAAAATAATCTCTCTTGGAATATTTGCAAATGAGAGGGAGAGTTATGAAAGGTTGAATGATCCAAGGTTGAAAAAGGAAGGAATACAACGGATCACTCTATTTTATTTTAGGAAACCAAAACTGCATAAAAAGGCTCTTATAGAACCTGGTAGTCATACCAAATGAGGGCAAGTCATTTGGCAAATGCCTTGTTTTCAAAATAATTTTTGAGACCTCTTTGGTGTCACTATGATCTGAGGTGATCATAGTCATTGAGGAGAAGAAGGGATTTTAGCAAAAGATCATTTAAAAGGAAATTTTTGGATCATAGAGCAAAGCAAAAGATTCTTCTATGATCAACCAGGGGTCCTCAAGGTAAGTCGAGTAGAAAAGGTTTAGGAAATAAGAGAGATGGCCATAGCACCATTATTTTTCCAGAGACTTGTGTTGTTGGTTTTGAGTTACTCACATAGCACATAAGAAGCAACATTACTTCAACAAGGAAACACCAAAGAAAACACCAAGCAGACGTGGAGACAATCATAGTATCACATATTCAAGCATCACACAAAAAAAAAGTTTTTGTTCCCCCTAATTTTTGCAACCTTAACTACTGTCACACAAGCACTGGAAAAGTGGGATGTTGCAGATCTTCCTCCCTTAAGATGAATCTCGTCCCCGAGATTCGCTGGTGTAGTCTTCCAGGAGTTGCGGAAACTTTTTCTGAAGGTAGTCTTCCTTTTTTCCGTGTAGCTTCATCTTCAGAGTGATTTCTTCTCTTGACCGTGAAGAACTTGATCTTTCTTCTATAGCGAGCGGCGTAGCTCTTCCCCCCTTAAGATTGAGCTACCGCTAAATTGTCTTTGATGTGCGGCCTCTGCTATTCAGCATGTTGAAGACTTATAGGTATCATCGAGGCGTCGAATTGGGCTGGACCTTCAGGGGCAGCCGATAGTAGATATTGTCAGAGGATTCTTGTCGAATCTTCTGAGTGCTGCGACAAGGGGTGATGGGGACAGCATCTGTCCTGCACGAAGCTTCTTGGGTCTTCGTGATGCTCCTCTCGAGTTGAATCATTTGACAAAGCTTCTTATAATGATCTGGTCTTCTTATGAACTCCGTGTTGGATCTGGTGGGTTCTTTGGCCAAATTTGGTGGTGATGTGGGGGTTAAGTCAGAGTTAGTCCGGGCATTCTCGGTTGTCAGGAGTTTTAGGACTCGTAGATTGCCGCACGATATATCTTCACTTCATTTGGTTGATAGCAACTTCAGGACACCTAGTGTCTTCAACACCAAGCTGTCTTGACTTGCAGAGGCTCCAGAACCTATTGCTTCTCGGATCCCGAATTTGCGATACCTCGACTTCCGATGAGTAGAAATTGGCGAACTACGCAGATTAGCTTTGCTTAGATACTCCCATTCTTAGTTAATCAGCTTGTCTGAAGGGGCTCCAAGGTGGGGGACTGATGCAGACGCCATCCTGATTGAGTTGCGGCGCTCTACTCTGGAGTTAGTAGGTTAGTTCAGCCTTCATAAACTCGCAGAAATTGGAGTCATCGACCGATAGTGCAATGCTAGCTTCTGCTTCAAGGGCGTCGTGGTGGGGCTTCAACTGAACTTGCAGGGATGAAAAATAACCAGCCGTCATCCGGGTGAGAACAAAAATATTCCTTTGTCCCATCCATCTAGTGGTGGTCAGCAGGCAGTCTGAAGGTGATATGGAGGATAAGGGAGAGTGCTGGAGTGGGTAGATGCCTCATAGGTAGGGCTTGACATACACAAAAAGAGGTTTTTGGCCCAAAGGCAATTCAGATTTGCACGCAACAAGCAACGGTATCACTCTTGGAAACACACATTTAAGCTGTAAACAAGCATGAGAACCACAAAGGGTTCTTTCAACCCCCAAGGGTTGGCAAAAACGCGGGGGTTAACTCAACCAAAACAATTAAGTTCATCCTATCCGTCCTATGGGCCATGGTTGGTCTTGGTTGCCGTTGTGTCCACTCTGGTGTATTGGCTTCAGCTCTGACTTTTGAAATAGTTGGCGGTGAAGCTGAAGTGGTGTTGAGTCGTTGGCGCTGAGTTGAAATCTGAAGTTGCGTGGAACTTCTTGTCTTGGTATCCCATGGAATGCGAGGTCTTTGGGAGGGTTGCCCCTGTAGCGCTCCATAAACCAAATCTTGCCACGACGATCCTAAAAATTGCTAGTCAAGCAAGTGAGGGCTTGTTCCTTGACGACTGCCAAAAGTGCAAGTCCATAGAGGAACAAGGTCAGCTTCTTAAACAAGCAGACGCCCCGACCTCTCCCTCTCGTTCCCCACCTACAGTGTTCAGAGGCGATTTTTGGGCGAATCTCGCGCGGACCAGCTCGTCGGCGGCGATCCGCCCGATTCCTCGCCCTCCGCGGCCGCTCCGGCGGCGGGAGGACGGGGAATCGACGGATCCCGCCGTGTACATAGTCTAGGTGTGCGTGGGTGGCCTGCCGGCGACGCTGTGGAGACGGCGGCGTGGCCGGAGAGGCTTTTGGCGGCGGCGGTTCCTTCCTCTGTTATCGGTGCTCCGGTGGAGCCCCAGGGCAGATCTGCCGGCGCGGGCGCGGCCGCTGCTCTCCGGAGTCGCGGCGTGCCCTTCCTCGAGCTGGCGGCCGTGGTGGCGGCGCTGGTTCTAGCTTTTGGGGTTCGGCAGCCTCCACTCCGGTGGACGGCGATGCTTTTGCTTAACTCTTCTGGGAGTTTGCAGGCGGTTCGATCTTCCTCGTCGGTGGCTGCGGTGGGTGCGGTGGAAGATGGGTGGTGCTGCCGTTTTTGTCTCCGGCGTGAGACGGCGATGGCGGCGTGGTGGCAGCTCGAAGCCGATGCTCCTTCATCGACCAGATTCTGGTGCCTGCGCCAGATGGATCCAGCGGCATCTCAACGCTGTTGTTCGAGCTGGCTGCTCTGGTGCGTGGTGAGGCCGCGTTCTTCGTCTCCGGCGGCGTGCTGCTGGCGTTTGAAGACGGCGTGCTGCTCGGTGGTTCCGTCGCCGCTGCGTGTGAGTTTGATCCTGTCTCTGTTCGTGCGTGTGTGTGCTTTTTCTTGTTGATCTTGTACACGAACTCCCTGTCAAAAAAAAAAGGTCAGCTTCTTAACGGGGACTTTGGCGGTACACCAAGTGTGATTCTTGTACTCCAGCATTTATTGGATAGATTCGGAAGTCGTTCGTCGTGATTCTGGAGTTGGGCGACATGAGTCCTTGTGAAGGATATATCTGTCTTTGGCTGTTAGAGCTTCGGTCCGAGTTGGGGGCATTCGTCCGGAATATAAATTTGAAGTAGATAAGAAAGTAGAGTAATAATTTTCGAAATTATTTTAGTAAGACAGAGAGATAAGATTTAGAAGTTTTTTTTTTTGAAGAGGTGCCAATTATAGAAGATATGCTTCAGAAATTTGGAGAAATAAGTTTTGAAAATAGTTTTGTCAAAACACTAAGTAGCTAACTAACGTCCAGGCTAACTAGGGTCTCCTACAGTCAGGATGGCTCTGATACCAGCTCTGTGGCGCCCCGGACTTAGGAGTCCGAGACCCCTGTTATGCATACATTCACGATCCCAGAATCAACTGTCGTGAACCACATAACATGAACTGGTACAGATACATCATCCATTACACACATAATATAGTCTTACAACAAATCGCCACTAAGGCGGGGTTCAACAAAATGACTCTTAACAAGCGGAAGCGACGCGACAAAACAAAGCGCAGACCCATGTCCAGTCATACCCTACAGGCAGCTGACTGGGAGACGGTCCTAGTTTGCATCCTCATCGAGCTCGACTCCAACTCCTCATAACCTCCTTCTTCGCAGTCTGGCCAAGTAAATAGCCAGGGACAGAGCCAGTAAGTACTTTGAATGTACTTGCAAACCACCATTAGAGAGAGTAATAATATGCATATATAGGCTGTGGCAAAAAGACCTAGGCTCTAGGTTCAGATTCTTGCAAGGGACGAGAATATTTCTCTTGTGGATATAGCATATACCACAAGGATAGATCATGTCTTACAACATCTCTATAAATTTGTTGAAAAAGATAGAATAAGAGAAATTTAGCACTAGGTAGAGTAACCCACTAGTTTTATTCCTGGTCGCCAAGCGACAAACACTTCCCCCCCTTTTTTAGTCGCTTCGCGACAAAACATTTAGGCATACCACTTCCGGTATCCTTTCTCCGTACTCTCCGAGTACCGACACCTCCAGTGTCACTTTTCCGAAACTCTTTTCGAAAACACTTTTTAGTTTGAAAACAAAACACCTCAGGCTAAGCAACAGCCTTCCCGACCGTCCATGACCGTGGACACGGCTATTCGAATAGTTTTACACTCTGCAGAGGTCGCGCACTGGTTTTCCACAAGATCTGAAATATCCGCCGGATAGTCACCGGATCGCCATACCTAAGTATGCGGGGGTCGGATAATCAATCGAAACCCTCCATCCATATCCACTAGTGCGGGTCTTTCCCTGCAGGTTAAGCCATCCCGGCACCCCGGACCACCTCTTTCCTTAGAGCATGCATCCGGCGCCATGGCGGATGACCCTGCAGTATCGCCCGGGGCAGACGAGTACCCTCGGCCAGGGTAAAGGAATCCCCTATTGCCTCCCTGTGAGCGCAATCCGGCGTCAGGGGTCCTTACTTGTACCCCCCTAGAGTTATGGCGCCCCGCCCCAGCTTCAATGGACTTCAGACTAAGCCCCTACCTAGATCGGGGTATTGTGGTCGCACTGTCTTTCGGTCCGGCTGAATACTTAGACGCCAAGTTTTATCAAAACATTTTCTCCCTTCCTTTGTCCCAGCAAAACTCCTTTTTAAACCTTTCTTTCAAAAATCTCCCGGGCAGGGTAGTCCCGTTCCGAGGTTTTTCCGGAAACATCCTTTCCAAAAATCAGTTTTTAAAGAATTCTCTTCCGGGGCCTCCACCCATAGTGCTCCGAAGGATCTCCGAAGTGGCTTCCAAAGAGAGTAGAGTGATAAGCACCCTCTCAGCTAACTCAAGTATATTAGGTGCTACACTAACGGCTGCACCCATAAGGGTGGTAGTATACGGAGTAGCGTCGGAGTG
Organism: Poa pratensis; assembly: GCA_947311845.1. Taxonomy (NCBI): domain Eukaryota; kingdom Viridiplantae; phylum Streptophyta; class Magnoliopsida; order Poales; family Poaceae; genus Poa; species Poa pratensis. Next base: position 16,073,535 of record CAMZMU010000070.1, on the reverse strand, counting down.
CCGGAGGCAACTCCATCACTAACGGAATAATGCAATTTTGTAAACCAAAGCATATGCATAGCAATATAGGATAAATAGATGCAAGAGCAAGTGGTGGCTTGCCATGGTCCTCTGGCTGTCCCTGGTCTTCACCTGCAATTCGAGGTACTCCTCCTCAAATCTCTCCTCTCCCGCCGGCGTCGTATCTATCGCCGCAATAAAAATAAAACGCACTCAATACAAGCAACCAAATGGGACCAGTACCACACAAGAAGGCATCAATCAAGACACACCATACTGACCGCAATACAACCTATCAAACAAACCTAACAGCCCCTGATCCAATTTACTTGTCTCAAAACTTTTTGACTTAGCCAAACTTCGGGTTTGACCACTTAAATAGGTCAAGAATTTTAAAGTGCTTCACTGGTCTTGAAACTCCACAGTCCTGTAGAGTTTGATACCAGGAATGCACCAGAGTTGGATTTGTTCAAAAACATTTGTAGATTATTTTTAAAAGAATAAACAAAGCAGAAATGGCACTGCCTTGTCATTTTCACTCACAGACGAACAAAGCACTTCAACCAGCAAGCAGCATACCAGTGGGTAGCTATGCTCACAGGGAATACAACAAAATTTATTTTGCATTTTTATGAGCTTTATTTATTTTCTGGTAATTTAAACAGTGTGCAGAAGGGTATTTGGACCATTTTAAATCCTGTAGATCAATGGCTTGGTCAAAAGCTCTGCATTTTGAATATGTTGTATATTTGGGTGCTCTGAATCCAGTACATTTGAGTTTACTCAAAAAGTCTACCCCAATCTCCTGGAAATAATTCTACAAGGTCTCATATGGGGTTTGGCAAAGTGAAGACCCCATGCATAGAAGATTGATTCGTGCACTGAGACCTATGCCATTCGAAAGGTATCAGTACAAGGAATCCAGGGAATTTTAGTTGGCTACAAAACTCTCTCCCAAACTCTCAGAAATAAGGTTTTAGTGCTACTGCATGTTTGTTATATTTTAATTCCTGTGATAAACATAGGACAGATATGGGGTTGATCTTTGTCTGATATGGTTAAGAACTTATTTTAGTACACGGGGAATTTTTGGTTTGTCCAAAATAGACTTAAAGGTATTTTTAACCGAATTAAAGCTAGGGTCCACTTTTCTGAGATTAATTTCCGGGGAAAAGAATTAAAAGGCGCGCGGGCCGAAATCGACGGATCCGGCCAGCACAGAGCTGGGCCGGCCCGGCCTGGCGCCCACGCGCGCGCGAGGCGGCGGCTTCGGAATGGCCCAGGCATGCCCCGTTGGCCCGCAGCCATCGCATGCACCAGGGCTTCATGCAGCCGTGGATTCCATATCCAACGGCCGCGGATGCGCCCGACGGCGATGAACACAAAGCAGCGGCGCAGCCGCGACTCTGTGACGGAGGAGGGCGGAGAGAAAAGGGAGGCTCACCTAGGGGGCTCGGGTGGCGGTGAGGAAGTCACAGCGCGAGGGAGTAGATCGAGGCGGCTCGCACGGGCGCCTCAGTCCAGCGGGCGGAGCTCCAGGGCGCCGGCACAGACCACGGCAGGTCCATGCGACGGCGACGATCTAGACGACGTGAGCTGCCTCCAGCGACCCTGGAAATAGGACGGGGTTCAGTCAGGCTTACGGGAGGGAGAGAGCCAGAGGGATAGAGAGATGGGTAGAGAGATGGAGGGCGACGGCCACGTCGGATACGGCGAGCTCGGCTCGGCCGTCAACTAGAGGGTTCGGAAGAAGGGTGAAGCAAGGGCTCCGCTCCTGGCGTGTTTCTAAGATGCAGGAGAGTGAGAGAGGAGAGAAAGGATAGAGAGCGAGGTGCAGAGAGGCGGGTAGAGCTCAGACTCGAATAAACAAGGGGCGAGAGGAGGCGATGGATGGAGAGACGGGAGGGTCGTGGGCCAGGATAGCTCAAAAAGGATTGGTCGAAACGACGGTGGCATCACGTGTGCCATCGGTAGGGGAGTGCTTGGTTAGCATCGTCTTGCACAGTCGCGGACGGAGCCGCTCATAAGCCGACGTTCTAAAAGATGGAAACAGCTGTTTGCTAGATTTCACGACGTGGTGCGTGCTCGAGAGAGAGAGATGGTCATATAGTTAGGATTCTGGCACCATGCCTAACACAAATGCCGAAGTTGAGGGTCTCAGAGTCACCGAATGACTGGGAACGGAACGATGTCCACGGGAAGGGTGACCACGGTTGTGTTGAGCACGGGGGAGAGGGATGTGGGACATGCACGACCTCGGGAGCATGCGAGTCTGAGAGAGGCTTGACGGGACACCACCATGGCGCAGCAAGGACGAGTAGGAATGCAGCAGGGTCAGGCTAGAGGGTGGGGGCATGCCTCCCCGCCTCTGGTTGGGCGGCGGCAGAAAAAGGCTCGCAGGGAGTGGTGGAGCTGGTGTAGGCGTTGCAGGGGTGCGCAGGGCGATGGTGTGGAGGTCAAGATAGCCATGGGGCATGGCCAAATCGATTAGAATAATGCGAGGAGAGGAGGGCAACGACATGGTCGACACGCTCAGCCTTGAGATCGGGCAGATTTCACCATTTTCTCCTGATCTGTGAGGTGCTTGAACAAAGATGATTCTTGCGCCAGGATAGAGAGGGACGTACCAATTTCCTGAGGAATTTTACAGAAGAATAAATGGTGGAGAACTGAAGAAATGGTGGGGGTTGCAATTTGAATCCAAAAACGATCTGCAGAAAACACTAAACTGAAACCTTCGACAGTTTTCAGAATTCAGCTGATTTCACATTTTTAGAGGGAGCAGATGGATGCACGAATTTAGATGGTTCTTGATCCAGAGTGCTAAGGATACATCCATGGTTACTAGGAATTTTTAATAACAAATTTTGGTGAAAGAATGAGGGAAAGAGAGAGGTCCAAAGTGGGGCACAAATATGATGCTCACAGATTCAGTTTTATCTGAAAATCGACAGGATTCAGTCCTAGTGTTATTCTTCCGAGATGAATTTGGTTTTGGGTTTTTAGTGGCAGCACAATGCCACTAGTGTTGAATTAGGGTCATCACCTCGTTCCAACTTTTGTGGTGCTAATCATGACCATCCATATTTGCTTGAAAACAAAGTTTTGAAACTAATTTAGGATAGGTTTGGAAAAACCAAGAGAAGATTGTGACTTTTGATAACAAGGAAACTAGTTTTAAATCAAATAGACATAAACCATTTTGTGAAAGAACTAGGACTGCATACCAAGAATTTAAAAGAATTTTAAAACACACTCATCTGACAATGAGATCAATAGTGATCACCATCATCACTTAATTGTAAAATAAGGTTTTAGAAAGGATCCAACTTTTGCGAGGCATAAGACCACAGGGTTTAACCCAAGAGAAAAATATGGCCTGCCCAAAAGAGTTTATCAAGAATGCGAAAAAGAATGAGGTTGGGGTTTTGGAGAAGATGACCATGACACCACTTGTCTTTCAAGATAACTGGTGTAGGTGTGTTGGGGGTTGTTTTTATTAGTCACACTTATGCACTAGGTTCCTTAAGCAAGATCTTCACTCAAGCAAGAATCAATAAGAGTCACTCAAACAATCAATAAACTATAAAGTCAAACACCACAAACAAGAGAACTCACATGGCTCTAGTCAACCAAGAATTAATAGGGATAGGGGCTTATATTCATCTGAGAGATAGGAGTTTGAAGCTCAAAGTTAAATGTAGACAATATGATCTAAAGAAGGCCATCCAGATGAGAGAGGGTTAGGCCAAGGGTGATAGAGTTGGATGATCTTGGAAAGATAGAAATGAAATGGGGCTTGATCATTTGATTTATCAAATGACCACTTGCATAGATCAATAATAGATGTAGTAGTGATCTTAGAGAGTGATTTAGTATGTGTGTTAGTGGCGTAACAATGCCATGGATATTTGATCACAGATCAAATAGTCCTAACATTATCTTGGTGCCAATGGTCTTTATTTTAAAACAAGGTAGAAAATAATCTCTCTTGGAATATTTGCAAATGAGAGGGAGAGTTATGAAAGGTTGAATGATCCAAGGTTGAAAAAGGAAGGAATACAACGGATCACTCTATTTTATTTTAGGAAACCAAAACTGCATAAAAAGGCTCTTATAGAACCTGGTACTCATACCAAATGAGGGCAAGTCATTTGGCAAATGCCTTGTTTTCAAAATAATTTTTGAGACCTCTTTGGTGTCACTATGATCTGAGGTGATCATAGTCATTGAGGAGAAGAAGGGATTTTAGCAAAAGATCATTTAAAAGGAAATTTTTGGATCATAGAGCAAAGCAAAAGATTCTTCTATGATCAACCAGGGGTCCTCAAGGTAAGTCGAGTAGAAAAGGTTTAGGAAATAAGAGAGATGGCCATAGCACCATTATTTTTCCAGAGACTTGTGTTGTTGGTTTTGAGTTACTCACATAGCACATAAGAAGCAACATTACTTCAACAAGGAAACACCAAAGAAAACACCAAGCAGACGTGCAGACAATCATAGTATCACATATTCAAGCATCACACAAAAAAAAGTTTTTGTTCCCCCTAATTTTTGCAACCTTAACTACCGTCACACAAGCACTGGAAAAGTGGGGTGTTACACCTATGATAAGGGATTCATTGAAATATCTCTAGAGATCTAGTTTTGCCAATTCGGGTTCTCTAGGGTAAGGCCTGTGATTCTGCTACCGTGCAAAAAAAAACTAGCTCGATTCCATGTTCGGAAGGCAAAGTTCTCAAGGTTTTAAACTTGCCCTGAAATCTGCATCGGCAGTCCCTGGTGTCACGACCACCAACGTACCTTAATGATGTGGTTACGCAACGTAATTGATACTCGCATCATCTAAACTGTCCATCCTAACTTTCTATGTGCCATTCCTATCATAACCAACTAATTTTGGAACAAGGCTGATCCCAGACATCTTCGACAGAATTGCATGATTTCACCGAAACAATCGCTGCTTTGTGGCCTATGATAAGAGATTCATTGTAATATCTCTAGAGGCACACTTTTGCCAATTCAGGTTCTCTAGGGTGAGGCCTGTGATTCTGCTGCTGTGAAAAAAAAAACCTAGCTCGATTCTATGTCCGGAAGGCAAAGTTCTCAAGGTTTTAAACTTGACCTAAATTCTGCATCGGCAGTCCCTGGTGTCACGGCCACCAACGTACCTTAACGATGTGGTTACGCAATGTAACTGATACTGTCATCATCTAAACCGTCCACCCTAACTTTCTATGGGCCATTCCTATCCTAACCAACTAATTTCGGAACAAGGCTGAACCCAGACATATTCGACAAAATTGCATGATTTCACTGAAACAAATGCTGCTTTGTGGCCTATCATAAGGGATTCATTGAAATATCTCTAGAGGCCCACTTTTGCGAATTCGGGTTCTCTAGGGTGAGGCCTGTGATTCTGCTGTCGTGAAAGAAAAAAACCTAGCTCGATTCCATGTCCGGAAGGCAAAGTTCTCAAGGTGTTAAGCTTGCCCTGAAATCTGCATCGGCAGTCCCAGGTGTCACAGCCACCAACGTACCTTAATGATGTGGTTACACAACGTAATTGATACTGACATCATCTAAACTGTCCACCCTAACTCTCTATGTGCCATTCCTATCCTAACCAACTAATTTTGGAACAAGGCTGAACCCAGAGATCTTCGACAGAATTGCATGATTTCACCGAAACAAACACTGCTTTGTGGCCTATGATAAGGGATTCATTGAAATATCTCTAGAGGCCCAGTTTTGCCAATTCGGGTTCTCTAGGGTGAGGCCTGTGATTCTGCTTCCGTGAAAAAAAAAACCTAGCTCGATTCCATGTTCGGAAGGCAAAGTTCTCAAGGTTTTAAACTTGCCCTGAAATCTGCATCGGCAGTCCCTGGTGTCACGACCACCAACGTACCTTAATGATGTCGTTACGCAACGTAATTGATACTAGCATCATCTAAACTGTCCACCCTAACTTTCTATGTGCCATTCCTATCCTAACCAACAAATTTTGGAACAAGGCGGAACCCAGACATCTTCGACAGAATTGCATGATTTCACCGAAACAATTGCTGCTTTGTGGCCTTTGAGGGATTCGTTGAAATATCTCTAGAGGCACACTTTTGCCAATTCGGGTTCTCTAGGGTGAGGCATGTGATTTTGCTACTATGGAAAAAAAACATAGCTCGATTCATTGTCCAGAAGGCAAAGTTCTCAAGGTTTTAAACTTGCCCTGAAATCTGCATCGGCAGTCCCTGGTGTCACGGCCACCAACATACCTTAACGATGTGGTTACACAACGTAATTGATACTGGCATCATCTAAACTATCCACCCTAACTTTCCATGTGCCATTCCTATCCTAACCAACAAATTTTGGTACAACACGGAACCCAGACATCTTCGACAGAATTGCATGATTTCCCCGAAACAAACGCTGCTTTGTAGCCTATGATAAGGGATTCATTGAAATATCTCTAGAGGACCACTTTTGCCAATTCAAGTTCTCTAGGGTGAGGCCTGTGATTCTGCTGTCGTGAAAAAAAAACTAGCTCGATTCCATGTCCGGAAGGCAAAGTTCTCAAGTGTTAAACTTGCCCTGAAATCTGCATCGGCAGTCTCTGGTGTCACGGCCACCAACGTACCTTAACGATGTGGCTACGCAACCTAATTGATGCTGGCATCATCTAAAATATCCAACCTAACTTTCTATGTGCCATTTCTATCCTAACCAACTAATTTTGGAACAAGGCTGAACCCAGTCATCTTCGACAGAATTGCATGATTTCACTGAAACAAACGCTGCTTTGTGGCCTATGATAAGGGATTCATTGAAATATCTCTAGAGGCCTACTTTTGCCAATTCGGGTTCTCTAGGGTGAGGCCTGTGATTCTGCTGCCGTGAAAGAAAAAAACCTAGCTCGATTCCATGTCCGGAAGGCAAAGTTCTCAAGGTGTTAAACTTGCCCTGAAACCTGCATCGGCAATTCCAGGTGTCACGGCCACCAACGTACCTTAACGATGTGGTTACACAACGGAATTGATACTGGCATCATTTAACTGTCCACCCTAACTTTCTATGTGCCATTCCTATCCTAACCAACTAATTTTGGAACAAGGCTGAACCCAGACATCTTCGACAGAATTGCATGATTTAACCGAAACAAATGCTGCTTTGTGGCCTATGATAAGGGATTCATTGAAATATCTCTAGAGGCCTAGTTTTGCCAATTCAGGTTCTCTAGGGTGAGGCCTGTGATTCTGCTACCGTGAAAAAAAACCTAGCTGGATTCCATGTTCGGAAGGCAAAGTTCTCAAGGTTTTAAACTTGCCCTGAAATCTGCATCGGCAGTCCCTGGTGTCACGACCACCAACGTACCTTAATGATGTGGTTACGCAACGTAATTGATACTGGCATCATCTAAACTGTCCACCCTAACTTTCTATGTGCCATTCCTATCATAACCAACTAATTTTGGAACAAGGCTGATCCCAGACATCTTCGACAGAATTGCATGATTTCACCGAAACAATCGCTGCTTTGTAGCCTATGATAAGGGATTCATTGAAATATCTCTAGAGGCACACTTTTGCCAATTCGGGTTCTCTAGGGTGAGGCCTGTGATTCTGCTACCATGAAAAAAAAACCTAGCTCGATTCTATGTCCGAAAGGCAAAGTTCTCAAGGTTTTAAACTTGACCTAAATTCTGCATCGGCAGTCCCTGGTGTCACGGCCACCAACGTACCTTAACGATGTGGTTACGCAACGGAACTGATACTGGCATCATCTAAACTGTGCACCCTAACTTTCTATGTGCCATTCCTATCCTAACAAACAAATTTCGGAACAAGGCCAAACCCAGACATCTTCGATATAATTGCATGATTTCACCGAAACGAACGCTGCTTTGTGGCCTATGATAAGCGATTCATTGAAATATCTCTAGAGGACCAGTTTTGGCAATTCGGATTCTCTAGGGTGAGGCCTGTGATTCTGCTGCCATGAAAAAAAACCTAGCTCGATTCCATGTCCGGAAGGAAAAGTTCTCAAGGTTTTAAACTTGCCATGAAATCTGCATCGGTACTCCCTGGTGTCACGACCACCAACGTACCTTAACGATGTGGTCACGCAACGTAATTGATACTGGCATCATCTATACTGTCCACCCTAACTTTCTATGTGCCAGTCCTATCCTAACCAACTAATTTTGGAACAAGGCTGAACCCAGACATCTTCGACAGAATTGCATGATTTCACCGAAACAATCGCGGCTTTGTGGCCTATGATAAGGGATTCGTTGAAATATCTCTAGAGGCACACTTTTGCCAATTCAGGTTCTCTAGGGTGAGGCCTGTGATTTTGCTGCCGTGGAAAAAAAACCTAGCTCGATTCCATGTCTGGAAGGCAAAGTTCTCAAGGTTTTAAACTTGCCCTGAAATCTGCATCGGCAGTCCCTGGTGTCACGGCCACCAACATACCTTAACGATGTGGTTACACAACGTAATTGATACTGGCATCATCTAAACTATCCACCCTAACTTTCTATGTGCTATTCCTATCCTAACCAACTAATTTCGGAAGAAGGCGGAACCCAGACATCTTCGACAGAATTGCATGATTTCACCGAAACAAACGCTGCTTTGTAGCCTATGATAAGGGATTCATTGAAATATCTGTACAGGACCACTTTTGCCAATTCAGGTTCTCTAGGGTGAGGCCTGTGATTCTGCTACCGTGAAAAAAAACCTAGCTCGATTCCATGTCCGGAAGGCAAAGTTCTCAATTGTTAAACTTGCCCTGAAATCTGCATCGGCAGTCTCTGGTGTCATGGCCACCAACGTACCTTAACGATGTGGTTACGCAACGTAATTGATACTGACATCATCTAAACTGTCCACTCTAACTTTCTATGTGCCATTCCTATCATAACCAACTAATTTTGGAACAAGGCTGATCCCAGACATCTTCGACAGAATTGCATGATTTCACCGAAACAATCGCTGCTTTGTGGCCTATGAAAAGGGATTCATTGAAATATCTCTAGAGGCACACTTTTGCCAATTCATATTCTCTTGGGTGAGGCCTGTGATTCTGCTGCTGTGAAAAAAAAACCTAGCTTGATTCTATGTCCGGAAGGCAAAGTTCTCAATTGTTAAACTTGCCCTGAAATCTGCATCGGCAGTCTCTGGTGTCACGGCCACCAACGTACCTTAACGATGTGGTTATGCAACGTAATTGATACTGGCATCATCTAAACTGTTGTGGCGCCCCGACCCGACTACTATACAGTGATACTGTGTCCCCGGTTATCCGTTACCACCAGACACACTATCAAAGCATAATAGAGAGATCAAGACTTGTGGAACAACTGGCACATCACAGACTCTACGACACAAAACATTATAAGGCAACTCTTATAATAGAGAAAGATAGCAAATGTCAAACAGAGGTCACAGACCCAACATTACAACATGCGGAAGCGAAGTGTGTTGTTCTAAACAACAAGAACCAAATTATGGCCTAAGAGGCCTACAAATAAACAACCAACGCCAGCTGTTCCGGGATGTCCCAAGCTGCCACCTGGGAACCCCAGACTACTCGTCGACGTCCACAAAGAACCCACCTTCGAGGTCGGTGAAGTCCTCTCCTGAAAATAAGCAAACGACGTTGAGTTCGACGAACTCGCAAGATTAAGAGCTAATATATGCTCCATGATTGGCTTTCAAAGGTTTTAGGGCTGTTTTGCATAAAGCTGATTTTATTTATAAAACACAACTCCAATGGCACCGACTAATCAGAGTATTTTCAAAGAGGGGTAAGAAGTAACTCTTTTCTTGTATCACCTTTCTCATCATCAACCATCATCAACCATTGTACCTGTTCATCAAAGGCACCTCCCCGAATCACCCTCGAGGAAGCTCACCTTGCAGTTGTGAGTGGTACCTCTAGTACCCAGTTTTTAATCATTCCGTTAAAGTTATGCTATGATCCTACCTTCACTTCCCAAGTCGTCCATAACCGCGGACACGGCTTTTCGAAAAGATTTATCCCTGCAGGGGTGTACAAAGTGGAAGTCCCCGGAGTCCCGAGGGGCTCCAGCTCCTTCACCACGCGTACCGTCCGGCCCATTACCTGTACAATTAGCTCTCTTCCTTGGAAAGCCGGCTGGGTGGGAGCGGTGTCGACTTCTCCCTCGTTAAGGACTCTCCAGGATCATCAGTGCCGGTAGGACAGGTTTGGTGACTCCTCCAACACCCTGTCCCGCGGACACTCATTTTCCTAATACCACAATCCTCATCTCAGTTCATCCCACCATCATCACGCACGCGCAAATGGAAGCCCGAACTAGAGGACCCTGGCTAGCCCCGCTCGAGTTATTTAGTCTATGAGGGTTCCTGCACTGCGAATGCATAGGCCTCACGCATGGTTGCACGCTCAGTCTTGGTTCAAGAGGTACAGAACTCGCACCAAGGCGACGGGAACGAGACAAAGCACCACAACCACAGTGGCCTCTCATCCCCACCTTTTAGCATTTTATTATCCATCTCCACAATTCACCACCATCAACATCACTGTCACAAGTTAACACCTGTTTCCAGCATTCACCATCCCTAGTACAACTAGGCATTTCACTAAGCATGGCTAAGCACTTGCATAGCATAGTAAGTATTCCATGGCCAACAATACAAACCTATGGTAATAGGAAGGTAGAACAGGTATTGGCAACAGGATTCTAATGCAACTAGTAGGATACTCTAATCCAGGCAAAAGACATTTAGAACCGCATGCAATATTATAGTGGAGAAAATAATTGCGGAAAATAGGATAAGATATGCTCAGAGGGGGGATTACGCTTGCCTTGTTGATACGGCGAGTAGTAAGGATCTTCGGGGTATTGTGGAGTAACCCCGGCGGCTTGATCTAACGAAACATAACACGGAAGAACAAATCAATCACCACACATGTGTAACAATGCAATGCACAACCACATGATGACATGACATTTTAAAGCACTGCACTTAACATAGACGATCTAGCATTTTAAATGGGGTACGGCGAAGACCTACTTTACTCGGAAGAGAGGTACCCCATATTTACTTAGTGATTCTAATATTCCTAGAAGTGCAACATTGTAATTGTGATCAATTATGCATGATGATGATGATTCCGGAGGATTCAGGTTTTTCTGAACATTTTGATATAAGGGACCCATTTTTCGGATGCCCCGATCAAAAGTTATTGATTTTAGAATTTCCTCTTTTAGTTGTTTACTTTTAAATATTTTATTTTCAACAACTATTAAAAGTTATTTCCTCGGCTTCGAGAGAGATGGATCAAGTCGTTGAATCATCGGTGTCGATGTTCCCAAAGGCGTGAGGGGGTCGCGGGAATCATACGCTACAAGGGAGAAAAAGGAAAAAGAAGCAGCTGAAAAAAAAACAGACCAGCCGGTCTCCAGCCCGGCTGGGCCGGTTGGCAGGCCGGGCAGGCTCCAGAGCCCACCGGCCACATGCCCGGTTTGGGCCGGCTCCGAGGCCGGGTAAGGGCCCGAGAAGGCCGGTTCGCAGCCCGGACAAGCCGTCTCCACGGCCGGCCTAGCGAGGGGAAGAACGGCGACGACGCCGTGCTGGGCGTGCGCGCGCTCGGCGATGTCAAGCCAAGGGGAGAGCTAGGGGGAGAAGGGAGGGCACGGAGGGGTGCGGCATCTCACCAGGAGCACGTACAACGAAACGGCAGTGTGCGAGGTGGACGGACGGCGTCGAAATCCAGCGGCGGAGCTCCGGCCTGCAGCGAGGAAGACGGCGGCGGCGTGGCGAGACGAGGACATCCCGGGTCGATTCCTCGGGCTGGGAGGTGGCGCTCGGTACGGCGGAGCTAGTGGTGGTCGTGGATTTGCCCGGCCTCTCCTAGAACGGCGGCGATTCGTCGGCGAGCGCGGCGGCCATGGCGTGCGTGGAGGACGAAGATGGGGAGCAGAGGAGTAGGGGAACGGAGGGGAAAAAGTGGGAGGAGCAGGTGGGCCTCGCGGTGGCGTGCTCCTTGTGCAAGGAAGGGCAGAGGGGAGCCTGGCGCGTCGAGCTCGAGCGCGAGCTTGGCGACATGGTGCGGCCCGAGCACGGGTGCTCGTGCGGTCGCTACAGGGAGAGGAGAGAGATGAAGATTTTACGAAAAAACCCCTGGTCCAATTTCGTCCATCGCAGATTGGTCCACTTTTCCTTTTCTTTTGAAAACCTTTTCAAATCCAGCAGCAATTCAAAGATTTAAAAAGGGCACTTAAGCATTTTACAAAAATATGCCAAAATTTGGGGAGGCTCCCCTTAACAAGTAGAGGCTCCACAAAAATTGGGGTTGTCAAATAAAAAATGTTTGTACCACTTTTGTTCATAGGTTTCAAATATGGCAATTTTCCAAATTCCCAAATTATAATCCTTTAGGAATTTTAGAGCAAGCCCAAAATAGTATTTTGAACTCTTGAAACTTCCTTGACAAAATATAAGAAGTCAAAGTATTTTGTTTTGCAAGTTTGAGTGCCCTCATTGTTTTTGAAAATTGTTAAAGCAAGTTTGGCATGTTGTTTTTTTTTTTAAATGGTGCCAGACCCATTATTTATCTGTTCCGCGATTTAATCTGGATGCTATGATGCAATGCAACACAAAAGTGCAAATTTTATTCGGGTTTTTAGGTTTTCAAATTTCGGGCTGTTACAACTCTACCCTCCTTACAGGAATCTCGTCCCGAGATTCTAAGCGTAGGAAAGAGGGAAAGGTTACGACGGTACTACACGATCTTCCCGCTCCAGTTGGCTTCTTTCTTGAAGAGGTTGATCGAGGGCATCATGAAGATCTTCATTGGCTTCACTTCGGGGTCCTCATCCAACTACACCATAGGGAAGAAGGAAACCTCACCGGAAGGATGGATTCTTTGTAAAGATACCACGGCCGAGTACCTCCTAGTATAATCTTAGGATGGAACTTCAAGCATCCCATGAATTGACAGTTAGGAGACACAAGCGTTTGATGACAAGGAGTTTCCAGTTGGCAGACAACTGTTTTCTCGAAGGATTCAGAATATGAACTTTGCCTGAGGCCTTAAATCTCTGAGGGAGAGTGTTGAACAAACTCCCAACAGATGAAGAGGCAACCTCTGCCAACAGCTTGAATAGAACTTTCCTCACGGAAGAGCATTTCAGATCACTGGGGAAGGATCGGGAAGCTAGATCGAGAGAACTTCAGAAACTCTGCAGACGTTAGTATTGGGAACACTTCTTGATTTTCCAGACATCGGGAACAAGCTTCTAGAGGATCACCAACTATCATTTCTGATTGAAATTTAGATCTAGTCAGGTGTAGAGATACCTCAGACTCCACATGGATGAATAGGAAGTCTTTACACGGGATACCCATAGATTACAGGGGCTAGGAACCCCAAGAGTTGGACTACAAGGTCAAATTCCAAAGGAGGAACGGGATTGCGGAACCCGCGATTAGCAACTGGTCAGAAGACAGCTGCCCCAATTGGATACCTTGCAGCAAGACACGATTGAGTTCTTGATGGGAAACACCATAGCAGACAAGGAAGTCTCAGACTTCCTCTCTTTCTGGAACAATTCAATCAGTGGCTTGGATGCATAGCTGAAATTCTCAAGGAAAGGAGGTGACATACCATTCCGAGAATATTCTACACGTGCATGATCGAGTTGAAATGATTCCGAGGAAACCAGACAATTCATTCGGATCCACGGCGACATCTTTCAGCAATTACACGTGGACCAGGAAAAGTCACTTCTAACTCCAGAACCTTGCCTTGGGACGACACAAGGTTAGTTCTAGCAAGTTTCCTATCAACCATGGAGGAAGAAAGAATGTAGTGGAAGGGCTCAACAACCAACTTATCTAGATACTCCAAGACGGTCAACCTCACAAGGTTAGTTCCAACAATTTTCCAATGCTAACACCCAGTATCCAATATGAATCTCCTCAAACATGGAGAAGATAAGAAGGTAGTTGATGGGCTCAACAACAAACTTATCCAGATACTCCAAGACGGTAGACTCATATTTCAACAGAACGGGGCATAAGTATTGGTCAGACGAACACGTTGTTAACCTGAGTGTAACCTATTGAAGGTGTTAGTCTGAGTTTGATTTGACGATAGCCCAATTCAAATCAAAAGTTTTGGAGGTTAGCATATCCACAAAGGAGATACCAACTTGCTTCGACACGTAACACTAGACATCCCATTGAGAATGAACTATATCAGATAGAGCTTTTGTCTTGTAACTCTCCAAGTTGTTTAAGCTCAACCGAATAATTCTAGACATCCAGCACGATTTTCTTGGAGAAAGGAGTTGTTCAGAGAACCCGCTTACTCATAAGCTCAACTCTTCTCGGAGAAAAGAGTTGTCCGTGATGTTGAGCTTGGACAGGCGACAACCTGGCGATACTTCTGGAAAGACCTACAGAATATCACGATCCCCATATAGGATATCACGACATAACGGTGGATCTTGAGTTCGAGAGAGGATCATGCCTTTCAAGGCACAACGAGGTGGTCTTGGGAGCTTCGGCACGAACCTAGCTCTTTGACCGAGGGAGGAATACCAGAGAGAACGAACTTGGCAACACCGTCGAATTCATCTTATTGATCGGATAACCAATCATGCCAAGGAGGACAATGAATATCCCTGGATTTCCGCACAGTAAAAACTGCTAAGAATATCCGATAGCCACATCATTGCTCACGACTTATCATTCTCGAGTAACAAGTCACTCGGAACGCGGAGAGTAACGAGGTGTAAGAGCATCACTTCATCAAGAGGATCATGATACTTAGCATGATACTTTGATATCAAAGAGTGTGACACTCTAAGGTGGAGCAGAACAAAGCTAGTCAATGCCCCTCTTCTGCAGATTACAATACTTTGACCTGGTACAAGAGGTGGACAAGGTACTGGAATTTGTTTCTCCTAACAAGTCGAAGTGGAAAGTCTTAACGGATCAGGAGAGTGACTTGCATCGGAACATACCAACGCACGATAAAACCTTACTGCCAACTGACAGACAAAGGTTGGAAGTTAGATCAGAGTAACTAACATGCTCAGGATAATCCCAAGATGTTGAAGATGCACCGGTTATTACTCAATTGTGATAACCATGCCCAAAAGGAGAGAGGCAGCAGAGTCACGAACATAGATGGGGATTCGTTCAGAAAATTCTGGTCATAACCCAGATGATTCCAAGACAGAATCTCCAGATATTGCAGAGTTAAAGTTACATAGCCATTCAAGGTGTGGAAAATTAAGGTTCAACCATTTACCACACAGACCACATAAAGGACTTGGGTTAAAGGTCAGCATCATGCGCCAAGAATCCTAAATGGCATACGGATCACATGGGTAACAACCCACACAATTCAACATACCGGACTCACAGCACAATCCGGGACCTTCTGTTCAAGTCCTTGGGATAGCACCCGGAGAAAGGAACAAAGACTAGCCTCGGCACGGATAACAAGATTCGCAAACTTCTCAGGTGATAACGGATTGTAGCGCGGCGGGAGCAACTGGGCACATAACACTAAAGGTAGAACCAACCCCGAGATTCCTAATCATTTTGAATTAAGAGGCGAGAAGTAAAAACTTTAACTCAAATCGAGGTAAGATTGCTCCGAGATTAGAGGGTAACCAGATAAGGAGTAAAAAGAATCCTAAGATGGTTTTCACAACTCATTTTTAGGTTCAAAATATTTGCACAAACACTAGACTCAACATCGACCAGTAGAAAGGGTTTCCTACAGGCAGTACTGCTCTGATACCAACTTGTGGCGCCCCGACCCGACTACTATACAGTGATACTGTGTCCCCGGTTATCCGTTACCACCAGACACACTATCAAAGCATAATAGAGAGATCAAGACTTGTGGAACAACTGGCACATCACAGACTCTACGACACAAAACATATAAGGCAACTCTTATAATAGAGAAAGATAGCAAATGTCAAACAGAGGTCACAGACCCAACATTACAACATGCGGAAGCGAAGTGTGTTGTTCTAAACAACAAGAACCAAATTATGGCCTAAGAGGCCTACAAATAAACAACCAACGCCAGCTGTTCCGGGATGTCCCAAGCTGCCACCTGGGAACCCCAGACTACTCGTCGACGTCCACAAAGAACCCACCTTCGAGGTCGGTGAAGTCCTCTCCTGAAAATAAGCAAACGACGTTGAGTTCGACGAACTCGCAAGATTAAGAGCTAATATATGCTCCATGATTGGCTTTCAAAGGTTTTAGGGCTGTTTTGCATAAAGCTGATTTTATTTATAAAACACAACTCCAATGGCACCGACTAATCAGAGTATTTTCAAAGAGGGGTAAGAAGTAACTCTTTTCTTGTATCACCTTTCTCATCATCAACCATCATCAACCATTGTACCTGTTCATCAAAGGCACCTCCCCGAATCACCCTCGAGGAAGCTCACCTTGCAGTTGTGAGTGGTACCTCTAGTACCCAGTTTTTAATCATTCCGTTAAAGTTATGCTATGATCCTACCTTCACTTCCCAAGTCGTCCATAACCGCGGACACGGCTTTTCGAAAAGATTTATCCCTGCAGGGGTGTACAAAGTGGAAGTCCCCGGAGTCCCGAGGGGCTCCAGCTCCTTCACCACGCGTACCGTCCGGCCCATTACCTGTACAATTAGCTCTCTTCCTTGGAAAGCCGGCTGGGTGGGAGCGGTGTCGACTTCTCCCTCGTTAAGGACTCTCCAGGATCATCAGTGGCGGTAGGACAGGTTTGGTGACTCCTCCAACACCCTGTCCCGCGGACACTCATTTTCCTAATACCACAATCCTCATCTCAGTTCATCCCACCATCATCACGCACGCGCAAATGGAAGCCCGAACTAGAGGACCCTGGCTAGCCCCGCTCGAGTTATTTAGTCTATGAGGGTTCCTGCACTGCGAATGCATAGGCCTCACGCATGGTTGCACGCTCAGTCTTGGTTCAAGAGGTACAGAACTCGCACCAAGGCGACGGGAACGAGACAAAGCACCACAACCACAGTGGCCTCTCATCCCCACCTTTTAGCATTTTATTATCCATCTCCACAATTCACCACCATCAACATCACTGTCACAAGTTAACACCTGTTTCCAGCATTCACCATCCCTAGTACAACTAGGCATTTCACTAAGCATGGCTAAGCACTTGCATAGCATAGTAAGTATTCCATGGCCAACAATACAAACCTATGGTAATAGGAAGGTAGAACAGGTATTGGCAACAGGATTCTAATGCAACTAGTAGGATACTCTAATCCAGGCAAAAGACATTTAGAACCGCATGCAATATTATAGTGGAGAAAATAATTGCGGAAAATAGGATAAGATATGCTCAGAGGGGGGATTACGCTTGCCTTGTTGATACGGCGAGTAGTAAGGATCTTCGGGGTATTGTGGAGTAACCCCGGCGGCTTGATCTAACGAAACATAACACGGAAGAACAAATCAATCACCACACATGTGTAACAATGCAATGCACAACCACATGATGACATGACATTTTAAAGCACTGCACTTAACATAGACGATCTAGCATTTTAAATGGGGTACGGCGAAGACCTACTTTACTCGGAAGAGAGGTACCCCATATTTACTTAGTGATTCTAATATTCCTAGAAGTGCAACATTGTAATTGTGATCAATTATGCATGATGATGATGATTCCGGAGGATTCAGGTTTTTCTGAACATTTTGATATAAGGGACCCATTTTTCGGATGCCCCGATCAAAAGTTATTGATTTTAGAATTTCCTCTTTTAGTTGTTTACTTTTAAATATTTTATTTTCAACAACTATTAAAAGTTATTTCCTCGGCTTCGAGAGAGATGGATCAAGTCGTTGAATCATCGGTGTCGATGTTCCCAAAGGCGTGAGGGGGTCGCGGGAATCATACGCTACAAGGGAGAAAAAGGAAAAAGAAGCAGCTGAAAAAAAAACAGACCAGCCGGTCTCCAGCCCGGCTGGGCCGGTTGGCAGGCCGGGCAGGCTCCAGAGCCCACCGGCCGCATGCCCGGTTTGGGCCGGCTCCGAGGCCGGGTAAGGGCCCGAGAAGGCCGGTTCGCAGCCCGGACAAGCCGTCTCCACGGCCGGCCTAGCGAGGGGAAGAACGGCGACGACGCCGTGCTGGGCGTGCGCGCGCTCGGCGATGTCGAGCCAAGGGGAGAGCTAGGGGGAGAAGGGAGGGCACGGAGGGGTGCGGCATCTCACCAGGAGCACGTACAACGAAACGGCAGTGTGCGAGGTGGACGGACGGCGTCGAAATCCAGCGGCGGAGCTCCGGCCTGCAGCGAGGAAGACGGCGGCGGCGCGGCGAGACGAGGACATCCCGGGTCGATTCCTCGGGCTGGGAGGTGGCGCTCGGTACGGCGGAGCTAGTGGTGGTCGTGGATTTGCCCGGCCTCTCCTAGAACGGCGGCGATTCGTCGGCGAGCGCGGCGGCCATGGCGTGCGTGGAGGACGAAGATGGGGAGCAGAGGAGCAGGGGAACGGAGGGGAAAAAGTGGGAGGAGCAGGTGGGCCTCGCGGTGGCGTGCTCCTTGTGCAAGGAAGGGCAGAGGGGAGCCTGGCGCGTCGAGCTCGAGCGCGAGCTTGGCGACATGGTGCGGCCCGAGCACGGGTGCTCGTGCGGTCGCTACAGGGAGAGGAGAGAGATGAAGATTTTACGAAAAAACCCCTGGTCCAATTTCGTCCATCGCAGATTGGTCCACTTTTCCTTTTCTTTTGAAAACCTTTTCAAATCCAGCAGCAATTCAAAGATTTAAAAAGGGCACTTAAGCATTTTACAAAAATATGCCAAAATTTGGGGAGGCTCCCCTTAACAAGTAGAGGCTCCACAAAAATTGGGGTTGTCAAATAAAAAATGTTTGTACCACTTTTGTTCATAGGTTTCAAATATGGCAATTTTCCAAATTCCCAAATTATAATCCTTTAGGAATTTTAGAGCAAGCCCAAAATAGTATTTTGAACTCTTGAAACTTCCTTGACAAAATATGAGAAGTCAAAGTATTTTGTTTTGCAAGTTTGAGTGCCCTCATTGTTTTTGAAAATTGTTAAAGCAAGTTTGGCATGTTGTTTTTTTTTTAAAATGGTGCCAGACCCATTATTTATCTGTTCCGCGATTTAATCTGGATGCTATGATGCAATGCAACACAAAAGTGGAAATTTTATTCGGGTTTTTAGGTTTTCAAATTTCGGGCTGTTACAACTGTCCACCCTAACTTTCTATGTGCCATTCCTGTCATAACCAACTAATTTTGGAACAAGGCTGATCCCAGACATCTTCGACAGAATTGCATGATTTCACCGAAACAATCGCTGCTTTGTGGCCTATGATAAGTTATTCATTGAAATATCTCTAGAGGCACACTTTTGCCAATTCAGGTTCTCTAGGGTGAGGCCTATGATTCTGCTGCTGTGAAAAAAAACCTAGCTTGATTCTATGTCCGGAAGGCAAAGTTCTCAAGGTTTTAAACTTGACCTAAATTCTGCATCGGCAGTCCCTGGTGTCACGGCCACCAACGTACCTTAGCGATGTGGTTACGCAACGTAACTGATACTGGCATCATATAAACTATCCACCCTAACTTTCTATGTGCCATTACTATCCTAACCAACTAATTTCGGAACAAGGCCAACCGCAGACATCTTCGACAGAATTGCATGATTTTACTGAAACGAACGGTGCTTTGTGGCTTATGATAAGGGATTCATTGAAATATCTCTATAGGACCACTTTTGCCAATTCGGGTTCTCTAGGTTGAGGCCTGTGATTCTGCTGCCATGAAAAATAAACCTAGCTCGATTCCATGTCCGGAAGGCAAAGTTCTCAAGGTTTTAAACTTGCCATGAAATCTGCATCGGCACTCCCTGGTGTCACGGGCACCAACGTACCTTAACAATGTGTTTACACAACGTAATTGATACGGGCATCATCTATACTGTCCACCCTAACTTTCTATGTGCCATTCCTATCCTAACCAACTAATTTTGGAACAAGGCTGAACCCAGACATCTTCGACAGAATTGCATGATTTCACCGAAACAAACGCTGCTTTGTGGACTATGATAAGGGATTCCTTAAAATATCTCTAGAGGCACACTTTTGCCAATTCGGGTTCTCTAGGGTGAGGCCTGTGATTCTGCTACCGTGAAAAGAAACCTAGCTCGATTCCATGTCCGGAAGGCAAAGTTCTCAAGTGTTAAACTTGCCCTGAAATCTGCATCGGCAGTCTCTGGTGTCACGGCCACCAACGTACCTTAACGATGTGGTTACGCAACGTAATTGATACTGGCATCATCTAAACTATCCACCCTAACTTTCTATGTGCCATTCCTATCCTAACCAACTAATTTCGGAACAAGGCTGAACCCAGACATCTTCGACAGAATTGCATGATTTCACCGAAACAAACGTTGCTTTGTAGCCTATGATAAGGGATTCATTGAAATATCTCTAGAGGACCACTTTTGCCAATTAAAGTTCTCTAGGGTGAGGCCTGTGATTCTGCTGCCGTGAAAAAAAAACATTGCTCGATTCCATGTTCGGAAGGCAATGTTCTCAAGTGTTAAACTTGCCCTGAAATCTGCATCGGCAGTCCCGGGTGTCACGGCCACCAACGTACCTTAACGATGTGGTTACGCAACGTAATTGATACTGGCATCATCTAAACTATCCACCCTAACTTTCTATGTGCCATTCCTATCCTAACCAACTAATTTCGGAATAAGGCCGAACCCAGACATCTTCGACAGAATTGCCTGATTTCACCGAAACAAACGCTGCTTTGTAGCCTATGATAAGGGATTCATTCAAATATCCCTAGAGGACCACTTTTGCTAATTCAAGTTCTCTAGGGTGAGGCCTGTGATTCTGCTGCCGTGAAAAAAAAAACCTAGCTCGATTCCATGTCCGGAAGGCAAAGTTCTCAAGTGTTAAACTTGCCCTGAAATGTGCATCGGCAGTGTCTGGTGTCACGGCCACCAACGTACCTTAACGATGTGGTTACGCAACTTAATTGATACTGGCATCATCTAAACTATCCACCCTAACTTTCTATGTGCCATTCCTATCCTAACCAACTAATTTTGGAACAAGGCTAAACCCAGACATCTTCGACAGAATTGCATGATTTCACTGAAACAAACGCTGCTTTGTGGCCTATGATAAGGGATTCATTGAAATATCTCTAGAGGCCCACTTTTGCCAATTCAGGTTCTCTAGGGTGAGGCCTGTGATTCTGCTGCCGTGAAAAAAAACCCAACTCGATTCCATGTCCGGAAGGCAAAGTTCTCAAGTTTTCAACTTGCCCTGAAATCTGCATCGGCAGTCCCTGGTGTCACGGCCACCAACGTACCTTAACGATGTGGTTACGCAACGTAAGTGATACTGGCATCATCTAAACTATCCACCCTAACTTTCTATGTGCCATTCCTATCCTAACCAACTAATTTCGGAACAAGGCTGAACCCGGACATCTTCGAAAGAATTGCATGATTTCACTGAAACAAACGCTGCTTTGTGGCCTATGACAAGGGATTCATTGAAATATCTCTAGAGGACCACTTTTGCCAATTCGGGTTCTCTAGCGTGAGGCCTGTGATTTTGCTACCGTGAAAAAAAACCTAGCTCGATTCCATGTTCGAAAGGCAAAGTTCTCAAGGTTTTAAACTTGCCCTGAAATCTGCATCGGCAGTCCCTGGTGTCACGACCACCAACGTACCTTAATGATGTGGCTACGCAACGTAATTGATACTGGCATCATCTAAACTATCCACCCTAACTTTCTATGTGCCACTCCTATCGTAACCAACTAATTTTGGAACAAGGCTGAACCCAGACATCTTCGACAGAATTGCATGATTTCACCGAAACAAACGCTGCTTTGTGGACTATGATAAGGGATTCCTTAAAATATCTCTAGAGGCACACTTTTGCCAATTCGGGTTCTCTAGGGTGAGGCCTGTGATTCTGCTACCGTGAAAAAAAACCTAGCTCGATTCCATGTCCGGAAGGCAAAGTTCTCAAGTGTTAAACTTGCCCTGAAATCTGCATCGGCAGTCTCTGGTGTCACGGCCACCAACGTACCTTGACGATGTGGTTACGCAACGTAATTGATACTGGCATCATCTAAACTATCCACCCTAACTTTCTATGTGCCATTCCTATCCTAACCAACTAATTTCGGAACAAGGCTGAACCCAGACATCTTCGACAGAATTGCATGATTTCACCGAAACAAACGTTGCTTTGTAGCCTATGATAAGGGATTCATTGAAATATCTCTAGAGGACCACTTTTGCCAATTAAAGTTCTCTAGGGTGAGGCCTGTGATTCTGCTGCCGTGAAAAAAAAACCTTGCTCGATTCCATGTTCGGAAGGCAATGTTCTCAAGTGTTAAACTTGCCCTGAAATCTGCATCGGCAGTCCCTGGTGTCACGGCCACCAACGTACCTTAACGATGTGGTTACGCAACGTAATTGATACTGGCATCATCTAAACTATCCACCCTAACTTTCTATGTGCCATTCCTATCCTAACCAACTAATTTTGGAACAAGGCTGAACACAGACATCTTCGACATAATTGCATGATTTCACTGAAACAAACGCTGCTTTGTGGCCTATGATAAAGGATTCATTGAAATATCTCTAGAGGAACACTTTTGCCAATTCGGGTTCTCTAGGGTGAGGCCTGTGATTCTGCTACCGTGAAAAAAACGTAGCTTAACCCTAACGACGTGGTTCTCTAGGGTGAGGCCTGTGTCACGGCCACCAACGTACCTTAACGACGTGGTTACACAACGTAATTGATACTGGAATCATCTAAACTGTCCACCCTAACTTTCTATGTGCCATTCCTATCCTAACCAACTAATTTTGGAACAAGGCTGAACCCAGACATCTTCGACAGAATTGCATGATTTCACCAAAACAAACGCTGCTTTGTGGACTATGATAAGGGATTCATTAAAATATCTCTAGCGGCCCAGTTTTACCAATTCGGGTTCTCTAGGGTGAGGCCTGTGATTCTGCTACCGTGAAAAAAAACCTAGCTCGATTCCATGTCCGGAAGGCAAAGTTCTCAAGTGTTAAACTTGCCCTGAAATGTGCATCGGCAGTCCCTGATGTCACGACCACCAACGTACCTTAATGGTGTGGTTACACAATGTAATTGATACTGGCATCATCTAAACTATCCATCCTAACTTTCAATGTTCCATTCCTATCATAACCCACTAATTTTGAAACAAGGCTGATCCCAGACATCTTCGACAGAATTGCATGATTTCACTGAAACAAACGCTGCTTTGTGGCCAATGATAAGGGATTCATTGAAATATCTCTAGAGGCACACTTTTGCCAATTCGGGTTCTCTAGGGTGAGGCCTGTGATTCTGCTATCGTGAAAAAAAACCTAGCTCGATTCCATGTCCGGAAGGCAAAGTTCTCAAGTGTTAAACTTGCCCTGAAATCTGCATCGGCAGTCTCTGGTGTCACGGCCACCAACGTACCTTAACGATGTGGTTACGCAACGTAATTGATACTGGCATCATCTAAACTATCCACCCTAACTTTCTATGTGCCATTCCTATCCTAACCAACTAATTTCGGAACAAGGCTGAACCCAGACATCTTCGACAGAATTGCATGATTTCACCGAAACAAACGTTGCTTTGTAGCCTATGATAAGGGATTCATTGAAATATCTCTAGAGGACCACTTTTGCCAATTAAAGTTCTCTAGGGTGAGGCCTGTGATTCTGCTCCGTGAAAAAAAAACCTAGCTCGATTCCATGTTCGGAAGGCAATGTTCTCAAGTGTTAAACTTGCCCTGAAATCTGCATCGGCAGTCCCTGGTGTCACGGCCACCAACGTACCTTAACGATGTGGTTATGCAACGTAAGTGATACTAGCATCATCTAAACTATCCACCCTAACTTTCTATGTGCTATTCCTATCCTAACCAACTAATTTTGGAACAAGGCTGAACCCAGACATCTTCGACAGAATTGCATGATTTCACTGAAACAAACGCTGCTTTGTGGCCTATGATAAGGGATTCATTGAAATATCTCTAGAGGACCACTTTTGCCAATTCGGGTTCTCTAGGGTGAGGCCTGTGATTCTGCTACCGTGAAAAAAAACCTAGCTCGATTCCATGTTCGGAAGGCAAAGTTCTCAAGGTTTTAAACTTGACCTGAAATCTGCATCGGCAGTCCCTGGTGTCACGACCACCAACGTACCTTAATGATGTGGCTACGCAACGTAATTGATACTGGCATCATCTAAACTGTCCACCCTAACTTTCTATGTGCCATTCCTATCCTAACCAACTAATTTCGGAATAAGGCCGAACCCAGACATCTTCGACAGAATTGCCTGATTTCACCGAAACAAACGCTGCTTTGTAGCCTATGATAAGGGATTCATTCAAATATCCCTAGAGGACCACTTTTGCTAATTCAAGTTCTCTAGGGTGAGGCCTGTGATTCTGCTGCCGTGAAAAAAAAAACCTAGCTCGATTCCATGTCCGGAAGGCAAAGTTCTCAAGTGTTAAACTTGCCCTGAAATGTGCATCGGCAGTGTCTGGTGTCACGGCCACCAACGTACCTTAACGATGTGGTTACGCAACTTAATTGATACTGGCATCATCTAAACTATCCACCCTAACTTTCTATGTGCCATTCCGTTCCTAACCAACTAATTTTGGAACAAGGCTAAACCCAGACATCTTCGACAGAATTGCATGATTTCACTGAAACAAACGCTGCTTTGTGGCCTATGATAAGGGATTCATTGAAATATCTCTAGAGGCCCACTTTTGCCAATTCAGGTTCTCTAGGGTGAGGCCTGTGATTCTGCTGCCGTGAAAAAAAACCCAACTCGATTCCATGTCCGGAAGGCAAAGTTCTCAAGTTTTCAACTTGCCCTGAAATCTGCATCGGCAGTCCCTGGTGTCACGGCCACCAACGTACCTTAACGATGTGGTTACGCAACGTAAGTGATACTGGCATCATCTAAACTATCCACCCTAACTTTCTATGTGCCATTCCTATCCTAACCAACTAATTCGGAACAAGGCTGAACCCGGACATCTTCGAAAGAATTGCATGATTTCACTGAAACAAACGCTGCTTTGTGGCCTATGACAAGGGATTCATTGAAATATCTCTAGAGGACCACTTTTGCCAATTCGGGTTCTCTAGCGTGAGGCCTGTGATTTTGCTACCGTGAAAAAAAACCTAGCTCGATTCCATGTTCGGAAGGCAAAGTCTCAAGGTTTTAAACTTGCCCTGAAATCTGCATCGGCAGTCCCTGGTGTCACGACCACCAACGTACCTTAATGATGTGGCTACGCAACGTAATTGATACTGGCATCATCTAAACTATCCACCCTAACTTTCTATGTGCCACTCCTATCGTAACCAACTAATTTTGGAACAAGGCTGAACCCAGACATCTTCGACAGAATTGCATGATTTCACCGAAACAATCGCTGCTTTGTGGCCTATGATAAGGGATTCATTGAAATATCTCTAGAGGCACACTTTTGCCAATTCGGGTTATCTAGGGTGAGGCCTGTGATTCTGCTACTGTGAAAAAAAACCTAGCTCGATTCTATGTCCGGAAGGAAAAGTTCTCAAGGTTTTAAACTTGACCTAAATTCTGCATCGGCAGTCCCTGGTGTCACGGCCACCAATGTACCTTAACGATGTGGTTACGCAACGTAACTTATACTGGCATCTTCTAAACTGTCCACCCTAACTTTCTATGTGCCATTCTATCCTAACCAACTAATTTCGGAACAAGGCTAAACCCAGACATCTTTGACATAATTGCATGATTTCACCGAAACGAACACTGCTTTGCGACCTATGATAAGGGATTCATTGAAATATCTCTAGAGTACCACTTTTGCCAATTCGGGTTCCTAGGGTGAGGCCTGTGATTCTGCTGCCATGAAAAAAAACCTAGCTCGATTCCATGTCCGGAAGGCAAAGTTCTCAAGGTTTCAAACTTGCCATGAAATCTGCATCGGCACTCCCTGGTGTCACGACCACCAACGTACCTTACCGATGTTGTTACGCAACGTAATTGATACTGGCATCATCTATACTGTCCACCCTAACTTTCTATGTGCCATTCCTATCCTAACCAACTAATTTTGGAACAAGGCTGAACCCAGACATCTTCGCAGAATTGCATGATTTCACCGAAACAAACGCTGTTTGTGGCCTATGATAAGGGATTCATTGAAATATCTCTAGAGGCCCAGTTTTTCCAATTCGGGTTCTCTAGGGTGAGGCCTGTGATTCTGCTACCGTGAAAAAAAACCTAGCTCGATTCCATGTTCGGAAGGCAAAGTTCTCAGGTGTTAAACTTGCCCTGAAATCTGCATCGGCACTCCCTGGTGTCACGACCAACAACGTACCTTAATGAGGTGGTTACGCAACGTAATTGATACTGGCATCATCTAAACTGTCCACCCTAACTTTCTATGTGCCATTCCAATCATAACCAACTAATTTTGGAACAAGGCTGATCCCAGACATCTTCGACAGAATTGCATGATTTCACCGAAACAATCGCTGCTTTGTGGCCTATGATAAGGGATTCATTGAAATATCTCTAGGGCACAATTTTTCCAATTCGGGTTCTCTAGGGTGAGGCCTGTGATTCTGCTACCGTGAAAAAAAAACCTAACTCGATTCCATGTCCGGAAGGCAAAGTTCTCAAGTGTTAAACTTGCCCTGAAATCTGCATCGGCAGTCTCTGGTGTCACGGCCACCAACGTACCTTAACGATGTGGTTACGCAACGTAATTGATACTGGAATCATCTAAACTATCCACCCTAACTTTCTATGTGACATTCCTATCCTAACCAACTAATTTTGGAACAAGGCTGAACCCAGACATCTTCGACAGAAT
The DNA here is from genome assembly GCA_947311845.1 of Poa pratensis. NCBI lineage: Eukaryota > Viridiplantae > Streptophyta > Magnoliopsida > Poales > Poaceae > Poa > Poa pratensis. Next base: position 16,046,553 of record CAMZMU010000070.1, on the reverse strand, counting down.
GTATGAATTCAACGAAACAAACGCTGCTTTGTGGCCTATGATAAGGGATTCATTGAAATATCTCTAGCGGCCCAGTTTTGCCAATTCGGGTTCTCTAGGGTGAGCCTGTGATTCTGCTACCGTGAAAAAAAAACCTAACTCGATTCCATGTTCGGAAGGCAAAGTTCTCAGGGTTTTAAACTTGCCCTGAAATCTGCATCGGCAGTCCCTGGTGTCACGACCACCAACGTACCTTAACGATGTGGTTACGCAACGTAAATGATACTGGCATCATCTAAACTGTCCACCCTAACTTTCTATGTGCCATTCCTATCCTAACCAACTAATTTCGGAACAAGGCTAAACCCAGACATCTTTGACATAATTGCATGATTTCACCGAAATGAACACTGCTTTGTGACCTATGATAAGGGATTCATTGAAATATCTCTAGAGGACCACTTTTGCCAATTCGGGTTGTCTAGGGTGAGGCCTGTGATTCTGCTGTCATGAAAAAAAAACCTAGCTCGATTCCATGTCCGGAAGGCAAAGTTCTCAAGGTTTCAAACTTGCCATGAAATCTGCATCGGCACTCCCTGGTGTCACGACCACCAACGTACCGTAACGATGTTGTTACACAACGTAATTGATACTGGCATCATCTATACTGTCCACCCTAACTTTCTATGTGCCATTCCTATCCTAACTAACTAATTTTGGAACAAGGCTGAACCCAAACATCTTCGACAGAATTGCATGATTTCACCGAAACAACGCTGCTTTGTGGCCTATGATAAGGGATTCATTGAAATATCTCTAGAGGCCCAGTTTTGCCAATTCGGCTTCTCTAGGTGAGGCCTGTGATTTGCTACCGTGAAAAAAAAACCTAGCTCGATTCCATGTTCGGAAGGCAAAGTTCTCAATGTTTTAAACTTGCCAGGAAATCTGCATCGGCAGTCCCTGGTGACCCGACCACCAACGTACCTTAATGATGTGGTTACGCAACGTAATTGATACTGGCATCATCTAAACTATCCACCCTAACTTTCTATGTGCCATACCTATCATAACCAACTAATTTTGGAACAAGGCTGATCCCAGACATCTTCGACAGAATTGCATGATTTCACCGAAACAATCGCTGCTTTGTGGCCTATGATAAGGGATTCATTGAAATATCTCTAGAGGCAAACTTTTGCCAATTCGGGTTCTCTAGGGTGAGGCCTGTGATTCTGCTACCGTGAAAAAAAAACCTAGCTGGATTCCATGTCCGGAAGGCAAAGTTCTCAAGTGTTAAACTTGCCCTGAAATCTGCATCGACAGTCTCTGGTGTCACGGCCACCAACGTACCTTAACGATGTGGTTACGCAACGTAATTGATACTGGCATCATCTAAACTATCCACCCTAACTTTCTATGTGCCATTCCTATCCTAACCAACTAATTTCGGAACAAGGCTGAACCCAGACATCTTCGACAGAATTGCATGATTTCACCGAAACAAACGCTGCTTGAGCCTATGATAAGGGATTCATTGAAATATCTCTAGAGGACAACTTTTGCCAATTCAAGTTCTCTAGGGTGAGGCCTGTGATTCTGCTGCCGTGAAAAAAAACCTAGCTCGATTCCATGTCCGGAAGGCAAAGTTCTCAAGTGTTAAACTTGCCCTGAAATCTGCATCGGCAGTCTCTGGTGTCACGGCCACCAACGTACCTTAACGATGTGGTTACGCAACATAATTGATACTGGCATCATCTAAACTATCCACCCTAACTCTCTATGTGCCATTCCTATCCTAACCAACTAATTTTGGAACAAGGCTGAACCCAGACATCTTCGACTGAATTGCATGATTTCACTAAACAAACGCTGCTTTGTGGCCTATGAAAGGGATTCATTGAAATATCTCCAGAGGCCCACTTTGCCAATTCGGGTTCTCTAGGTGAGGCCTGTGATTCTGCTACCGTGAAAAAAAACCTATCTCGATTCCATGTCCGGAAGGCAAGTTCTCAAGTGTTAAACTTGCCCTGAAATCTGCATCGACAGTCTCTGGTGTCACGGCCACCAACGTACCTTAACGATGTGGTTACGCAACGTAATTGATACTGGCATCATCTAAACTAACCACCCTAACTTTCTATGTGCCATTCCTATCCTAACCAACTAATTTCGGAACAAGGCTGAACCCAGACATCTTCGACAGAATTGCACGATTTCACCGCAACAAACGTTGCTTTGTAGCCTATGATAAGGGATTCATTGAAATATCTCTAGAGGACCACTTTTGCCAATTAAAGTTCTCTAGGGTGAGGCCTGTGATTCTGCTGCCGTGAAAAAAAAGCCTTGCTCGATTCCATGTTCGGAAGGCAATGTTCTCAAGTGTTAAACTTGCCCTGAAATCTGCATCGGCAGTCCCTGGTGTCACGGCCACCAACGTACCTTAACGATGTGGTTATGCAACTAAGTGATACTAGCATCATCTAAACTATCCACCCTAACTTTCTATGTGCCATTCCTATCCTAACCAACTAATTTTGGAACAAGCTGAACCCAGACATCTTCGACAGAATTGCATGATTTCACTGAAACAAACGCTGCTTTGTGGCCTATGATAAGGGATTCATTGAAATATCTCTAGAGGACCACTTTTGCCAATTCGGGTTCTCTAGGGTGAGGCCTGTGATTCTGCTACCATGAAAAAAACCTAGCCCGATTCCATGTTCGGAAGGCAAAGTTCTCAAGGTTTTAAACTTGCCTGAAATCTGCATCGGCAGTCCCTGGTGTCACGACCACCACGTACCTTAATGATGTGGCTACGCAACGTAATTGATACTGGCATCATCTAAACTGTCCACCTAACTTTCTATGTGCCATTCCTATCCTAACCAACTAATTTCGGAATAAGGCCGAACCCAAACATCTTCGACAGAATTGCCTGATTTCACCGAAACAAACGCTGCTTTGTAGCCTATGATAAGGGATTCATTCAAATATCCTAGAGAACACTTTTGCTAATTCAAGTTCTCTAGGGTGAGGCCTGTGATTCTGCTGCCGTGAAAAAAAAAACCTAGCTCGATTCCATGTCCGGAAGGCAAAGTTCTCAAGTGTTAAACTTGCCCTGAATGTGCATCGGCAGTGTCTGGTGTCACGGCCACCAACGTACCTTAACGATGTGGTTACGCAACGTAATTGATACTGGCATCATCTAAACTATCCACCCTAACTTTCTATGTGCCATTCTATCCTAACCAACTAATTTTGGAACAAGGCTAAACCCAGACAACTTCGACAGAATTGCATGAATTTCACTGAAACAAACGCTGCTTTGTGGCCTATGATAAGGGATTCATGAAATATTTCTAGAGGAGCACTTTTTCCAATTAAAGTTCTCATAGGGTGAGGCCTGTGATTCTGCTGCCGTGAAAAAAAACCCAACTCGATTCCATGTCCGGAAGGCAAAGTTCTCAAGTGTTAAACTTGCCCTGAAATCTGCATCGGCATCCCCTGGTGTCACGGCCACCAACGTACCTTAACGATGTGGTTACGCAACGTAAGTGATACTGGCATCATCCTAAAAACTATCCACCCTAACTTTCTATGTCCATTCCATCCTAACCAACTAATATTGGAACAAGGCTGAACCCGGACATCTTCGACAGAATTGCATGATTTCACTGAAACAAACGCTGCTTTGTGGCCTATGACAAGGGATTCATTGAAATATCTCTAGAGGACCACTTTTACCAATTCGGGTTCTCTAGCATGAGGCCTGTGATTTTGCTACCGTGAAAAAAAACCTAGCTCGATTCCATGTTCGGAAGGCAAAGTTCTCAAGGTTTCAAACTTGCCCTGAAATCTGCATCGGCATCCCTGGTGTCACGACCACCAACGTACCTTAATGATGTGGCTACGCAACGTAATTGATACTGGCATCATCTAAACTGTCCACCCTAACTTTCTATGTGCCATTCCTATCGTAACCACTAATTTTGGAACAAGGCTGATCCCAGACATCTTCGACAGAATTGCATGAATTTCACCGAAACAATCGCTGCTTTGTGGCCTATGATAAGGGATTCATTGAAATATCTCTAGAGGCACACTTTTGCCAATTCGGGTTATCTAGGGTGAGGCCTGTGATTCTGCTGCTGTGAAAAAAAACCTAGCTCGATTCTATGTCCGGAAGAAAAGTTCTCAAGGTTTTAAACTTGACCTAAATTCTGCATCGCATTCCCCTGGTGTCACGCCACCACGTACCTTAAACGATGTGGTTACGCACGAAACTTATACTGGCATCTTCTAAACTGTCCACCCTAACTTTCTATGTGCCATTCCTATCCTAACCAACTAATTTCGGAACAAGGCTAAACCCAGACATCTTTGACATAATTGCATGATTTTCACCGAAAACGAACACTGCTTTCGACCAATGATAAGGGATTCATTGAATATCTCTAGAGTACCACTTTTGCCAATTCGGGTTCTCTAGGTGAGGCCTGTGATTCTGCTGCCATGAAAAAAAACCTAGCTCGATTCCATGTCCGGAAGGCAAAGTTCTCAAGTTTCAAACTTGCCATGAAATCTGCATCGGCACTCCCTGGTGTCACGACCACCAACGTACCTTAACGATGTTGTTACGCAACGTAATTGATACTGGCATCTCTATACTGTCCACCCTAACTTTCTATTGCCATTCCTATCCTAACCAACTAATTTTGGAACAAGGCTGAACCCAGACATCTTCGACAGAATTGCATGATTTCACCGAAACAAACGCTGCTTAGTGGCCTATGATAAGGATTCATTGAAATATCTCTAGAGGCCCAGTTTTTCCAATTCGGGTTCTCTAGGGTGAGGCCTGTGATTCTGCTACCGTGAAAAAAAACCTAGCTCGATTCCATGTTCGGAAGGCAAAGTTCTCAAGTGTTAAACTTGCCCTGAAATCTGCATCGGCACTCCCTGGTGTCACGACCAACAACGTACCTTAATGATGTGGTTACGCAACGTAATTGATACTGGCATCATCTAAACTGTCCACCCTAACTTTCTATTGCCATTCCTATCATAACCAACTAATTTTGGAACAAGGCTGATCCCAGACATCTTCCACAGAATTGCATGATTTCACCGAACAATCGCTGCTTGTGGCCTATGATAAGGGATTCATTGAAATATCTCTAAAGGCACAATTTTCCAATTCGGTTCTCTAGGTGAGGCTGTGATTCTGCTACCGTGAAAAAAAACCTAAACTCGATTCCATGTCCGGAAGGCAAAGTTCTCAAGTGTTAAACTTGCCCTGAAATCTGCATCGGCAGTCTCTGGTGTCACGGCCACCAACGTACCTTAACGATGTGGTTACGCAACGTAATTGATACTGGCATCATCTAAACTATCCACCCTAACTTTCTATGTGACATTCCTATCCTAACCAACTAATTTTGGAACAAGGCTGAACCCAGACATCTTCGACTGAATTGCATGATTTCACTGAAACAAACGCTGCTTTGTGGCCTATGATAAGGGATTCATTGAAATATGTCCAGAGGCCCACTATTGCCAATTCGGGTTCTCTAGGGTGAGGCCTGTGATTCTGCTACCGTGAAAAAAAAACCTAACTCGATTCCATGTCCGGAAGGCAAAGTTCTCAAGTGTTAAACTTGCCCTGAAATCTGCATCGGCAGTCTCTGGTGTCACGGCCACCAACGTACCTTAACGATGTGGTTACGCAACGTAATTGATACTGGAATCATCTAAACTATCCACCCTAACTTTCTATGTGACATTCCTATCCAACCAACTAATTTTGAACAAGGCTGAACCCAGACATCTTCGACAGAATTGCATGAATTCACCGAAACAAACGCTGCTTTGTGGCCTATGATAAGGGATTCATTGAAATATCTCTAGCGGCCCAGTTTTGCCAATTCGGGTTCTCTAGGGTGAGGCCTGTGATTCGCTACCGTGAAAAAAAACCTAGCTCGATTCCATGTTCGAAGGCAAAGTTCTCAAGGTTTAAACTTGCCCTGAAATCTGCATCGGCAGTCCCTGGTGTCACGACCACCAACGTACCTTAACGATGTGGTTACGCAACATAAATGATACTGGCATCATCTAAACTGTCCACCCTAACTTTCTATGTGCCATTCCTATCCTAACCAACTAATTTCGGAACAAGGCTAAACCCAGACATCTTTGACATAATTGCATGATTTCACCGAAACGAACACTGCTTGTGACCTATGATAAGGATTCATTGAAATATCTCTAGAGGACCACTTTTGCCAATTCGGTTATCTAGGTGAGGCCTGTGATTCTGCTGCATGAAAAAAAACCTAGCTCGATTCCATGTCCGGAAGGCAAAGTTCTCAAGGTTTCAAACTTGCCATGAAATCTGCATCGGCACTCCCTGGTGTCACGACCACCAACGTACCTTAACGATGTTGTTACACAACGTAATTGACACTGGCATCATCTATACTGTCCACCCTAACTTTCTATGTGCCATCCTATCCTAACTAACTAATTTTGGAACAAGGCTGAACCCAGACATCTTCGACAGAATTGCATGATTCACCGAAACAAACGCTGCTTTGTGGCCTATGATAAGGGATTCATTGAAATATCTCTAGAGGCCCAGTTTTGCCAATTCGGCTTCTCTAGGTGAGGCCTGTGATTTTGCTACCGTGAAAAAAAACCTAGCTCGATTCCATGTTCGGAAGGCAAAGTTCTCAAGGTTTTAAACTTGCCATGAAATCTGCATCGCAGTCCCTGGTGTCACGACCACCAACGTACCTTAATGATGTGGTTACGCAACGTAATTGATACTGGCATCATATAAACTATCCACCCTAACTTTCTATGTGCCATACCTATCATAACCAACTAATTTTGGAACAAGGCTGATCCCAGACATCTTCGACAGAATTGCATGATTTCACCGAAACAATCGCTGCTTTGTGGCCTATGATAAGGGATTCAATTGAAATATCTCTAGAGCAAACTTTTGCCAATTCGGGTTCTCTAGGTGGAGAGCCTGTGATTCTGCTACCGTGAAAAAAAAACCTAGCTGATTCCATGTCCGGAAGGCAAAGTTCTCAAGTGTTAAACTTGCCCTGAAATCTGCATCGGCAGTCTCTGGTGTCACGGCCACCAACGTACCTTAACGATGTGGTTACGCAACGTAATTGATACTGGCATCATCTAAACTATCCACCCTAACTTTCTATGTGCCATTCCTATCCAACCACTAATTTCGAACAAGGCTGAACCCAACATCTTCTCTTCGACAGAATTGCATGATTTCACCGAAACAAACGCTGCTTTGCAGCCTATAAGGATTCATTGAAATATCTCTAGAGGACAACTTTTGCCAATTCAAGTTCTCTAGGGTGAGGCCTGTGATTCTGCTGCCGTGAAAAAAAACCTAGCTCGATTCCATGTCCGGAAGGCAAAGTTCTCAATGTTAAACTTGCCCTGAAATCTGCATCGGCAGTCTCTGGTCTCACCGGCCACCAACGACCTTAACGATTGGTTACGCAACGTAAATTGATACTGGCATCATCTAAACTATCCACCCTAACTCTCTATGTGCCATTCTATCCTAACCAACTAATTTTGAACAAGGCTGAACCCAGACATCTTCGACGAATTGCATGATTTCACTTAAACAAACGCTGCTTTGTGGCCTATGATAAGGGATTCATTGAAATATCTCCAGAGGCCCACTTTTGCCAATTCGGGTTCTGTAGGGTGAGGCCTGTGATTCTGCTACCGTGATAAAAAAAACCTAGCTCGATTCCATGTTCGGAAGGCAAAGTTCTCAAGTTTTAAACTTGCCCTGAAATCTGCATCGGCAGTCCCTGGTGTCACGACCACCAACGTACCTTAATGATGTGGTTACGCAACGTAATTGATACTGCATCATCTAAGTTGTCCACCCTAACTTTCTATTGCCATTCCTATATAACCAACTAATTATGGAACAAGGCTGATCCCAGACATCTTCGACAGAATTGCATGATTTCACCGAAACAATCGCTGCTTTGTGCCTATGATAAGGGATTCATTGAAATATCTCTAGAGGCACACTTTTGCCAATTCAAGTTCTCTAGGGTGAGGCCTGTGATTCTGCTGCTGTGAAAAAAACCCTAGCTCGATTCTATGTCCGGAAGGAAAAGTACTCAAAGTTTTAAACTTGACCTAAATCTGCATCGGCAGTCCCTGGTGTCACGGCCACCAACATACCTTAACGATGTGGTTACGCAACGTAGCTGATACTGGCATCATCTAAACTGTCCACCCTAACTTTCTTTGTGCCATTCCTATCGTAACCAACTAATTTCGGAACAAGGCTAAACCCAGACATCTTCGACATAATTGCATGATTTCACGAAGCGAACACTACTTTGTGGCCTATGATAAGGGATTCATTGAATATCTCTAGAGGACCAATTTTTCCAATTTGGGTTCTCTAGGGTGAGGCCTGTGATTCTGCTGCCATGAAAAAAAAACCTAGCTCGATTCCATGTCGGGAAGGCAAAGTTCTCAAGGTTTCAAACTTGCCATGAAATCTGCATCGGCACTCCCTGGTGTCACGACCACCAACGTACCTTAACGATGTGGTTACGCAACGTAATTGATACTGGCATCATCTATACTGTCCACCCTAACTTTCTATGTGCCATTTCTATCCTAAACAACTAATTTTGGAACAAGGCTGAACCGAGACATCTTCGACAAAATTGCATGATTTCATCGAAACAATCGCTGCTTTGTGGCCTATGCTAAGGGATTCATTGAATATATCTAGAGGCCCAGTTTTGCCAATTCGGGTTCTCTAGGGTGAGGCCTGTGATTCTGCTACCGTGAAAAAAAACCTAGCTCGATTCCATGTTCGGAAGGCAAAGTTCTCAAGGTTTTAAACTTGCCCTGAAATCTGAATCAGCAGTCCTGGTGTCACGACCACCAACGTACCTTAATGATGTGGTTACGCAACGTAATTGATACTGGCATCATCTAAACTGTCCACCCTAACTTACTATGTGCCATTCCTATCATAACCAACTAATTTTAGAACAAGGCTGATCCCAGACATCTTCGACAGAATTGCATGATTTCACCGAAACAATCGCTGCTTTGTGGCCTATGATAAGGGGTTCATTGAATTATCTTTGGAGGCACACTTTTGCCAATTCGGGTTCTCTAGGGTGAGGCCTGTGATTCTGCTGCCGTGAAAGAAAAAACCTAGCTCGATTCCACGTCCGGAACGCAAAGTTCTCAAGGTGTTAAACTTGCCCTGAAATCTGTATCGGCAGTCCCAGGTGTCACGGCCACCAACGTACCTTAATGATGTGGTTACACAACGTAATTGATACTGGCATCATCTAAACTGTCCACCCTAACTTTCTATGTGCCATTCCTATCCTAACCAACTAATTTTGGAACAAGGCTGAACCCAGACATCTTCGACAGAATTGTAAGATTTCACCGAAACAAACGCTGCTTTGTGGCCTATGATAAGGGATTCATTGAAATATCTCTAGAGGCCCAGTTTTGCCAATTTGGGTTGTCTAGGGTGAGGCCTTTGATTCTAATACCGTGAAAAAAAAACCTAGCTCGATTCCATGTTCGGAAGGCAAAGTTCTCAAGGTTTTAAACTTGCCCTGAAATCTGCATCGGCAGTCCCTGGTGTCACGACCACCAACGTACCTTAATGATGTGGTTACGCAACGTAATTGATACTGGCATCATCTAAACTGTCCACCCTAACTTTCTATGTGCCATTCCTATCATAACCAACTAATTTTGGAACAGCTTGATCCCAGACATCTTCGACAGAATTGCATGATTTCACCGAAACAATCGCTGCTTTGTGGCCTATGATAAGGGATTCATTGAAATATCTCTAGAGGCACACTTTTGTTAATTCGGGTTCTCTAGGGTGAGGCCTGTGATTCTGCTGCTGTAAAAAAAACCTAGCTCGATTCTATGTCCGAAAGGCAAAGTTCTCAAGGTTTTAAACTTGACCTAAATTCTGCATCGGCAGTCCCTGGTGTCACGGCCACCAACGTACCTTAACGATGTGGTTACGCAACGTAACTGATACTGGCATCATCTAAACTGTCCACCCTAACTTTCTATGTGCCATTCCTATCCTAACCAACTAATTTCGGAACAAGGCTAAACCCAGACATCTTCGGCATAATTGCATGATTTCACCGAAACTAACGGTGCTTTGTGGCCTATGATAAGGGATCATTGAAATATATCTAGAGGACCACTTTTGCCAATTCGGGTTCTCTTGGGTGAGGCCTGTGATTCTGCTGCCATGAAAAAAAACCTAGCCCGATTCCATGTCCGAAAGGCAAAGTTCTCAAGGTTTTAAACTTGCCATGAAATCTGCTTCGGCACTCCCTGGTGTCACGACCACCAACGTACCTTAACGATGTGGGTACGCAACGTAATTGATACTGCCATCATCTATACTGTCCACCCTAACTTTATATGTGCCATTCCTATCCGAACCAACTAATTTTGGATCAAGGCTGAACCTAGACATCTTCGACAGAATTGCATGATTTCACCGAAACAACCGCTGCTTTGTGGCCTATGATAAGGGATTCATTGAAATATCTCTAGAGGCACAATTTTGCCAATTCGGGTTCTCTAGGGTGAGGCATGTGATTCTGCTGCCGTGGAAAAAAAACCTAGCTCGATTCCATGTCCGGAAGGCAAAGTTCTCAAGGTTTTAAACTTGCCCTGAAATCTGCATCGGCACTCCCTGGTGTCACGACCACCAACGTACCTTAACGATGTGGGTACGCAACGTAATTCATACTGGCATCATCTATACTATCCACCCTAACTTTATATGTGCCATTCCAATCCTAACCAACTAATTTTGGAACAAGGCTGAACCCAGACATCTTCGACAGAATTGCATGATTTCACCGAAAAAAACGCTGCTTTGTAGCTTATGATAAGGGATTCATTGAAATATCTCTAGAGGCACACTTTTGCCAATTCGGGTTCTCTAGGGTGAGGCCTGTGATTCTGCTGCCGTGAAAAAAAAACCTAGCTCGATTCCATGTCCGGAAGGCAAAGTTCTCAATTGTTAAACTTGCCCTGAAATCTGCATCGGCAGTCTCTGGTGTCACGGCCACCAACGTACCTTAACGATGTGGTTACACAACGTAATTGATACTGGCATCATCTAAACTATCCACCCTAACTTTCTATGTGCCATTCCTATCCTAACCAACTAATTTTGGAACAAGGCTGATCCCAGACATTTTCGACAGAATTGCATGATTTCACCGAAACGAACGATGCTTTGTGGCCTATGATAAGGGATTCATTGAAATATCTCTAGAGGACCACTTTTGCCAATTCGGGTTCTCTAGGGCGAGGCCTGTGATTCTCCTACCATGAAAAAAAAAACTAGCTCGATTCCTTGTCCGGAAGGCAAAGTTCTCAAGGTTTTTAACTTGCCCTGAAATCTGCATCGGTAATCCCTGGTGTCACGACCACCAACGTACCTTAACGATGTGTTCCGCAATGTAATTGATACTGGCATCATCTATACTGTCCAACCTAACTTTCTATGTGCCATTCCTATCCTAACCAACTAATATTGGAACAAGGCCGAACCCAGACATCTTCGACAGAATTGCATGATTTCATCGAAACAATCGCTGCTTTTCGGCCTATGATAAGGGATTCGTTGAAATATCTCTGAGGCACACTTTTGCCAATTCGGCTTTTCTAGGGTGAGGCCTGTGATTCTGCTGCCGTGGAAAAAAAACCTTGCTCGATTCCATGTCCGGAGGGCAAAGTTCTCAAGGTTTTAAACTTGCCCTGAAATCTGCATCGGCAGTCCCTGGTGTCACGGCCACCAACGTACCTTAACGATGTGGTTACGCAACGTAACTGATACTGGCATCATCTAAACTATCCACCCTAACTTTCTATGTGCCATTCCTATCCTAACCAACTAATTTCGGAACAAGGCTGACCCTAGACATCTTCGACAGAATTGCATGATTTCACCGATACGAACAGTGCTTTGTGGCCTATGATAAGGGATTCATTGAAATATATCTATAGGACCACTTTTGCCAATTCAGGTTCTCTAGGGTGAGACCTGTGATTCTGCTGCCGTGAAAAAAAACCTAGCTCGATTCCATGTCCGGAAGGCAAAGTTCTCAAGTGTTAAACTTGCCCTGAAATCTGCATCGGCAGTCTCTGGTGTCACGGCCACCAACGTACCTTAACGATGTGGTTACGCAACGTAATTGATACTGGCATCATCTAAACTATCCAACCTAACTTTCTATGTGCCATTCCTATCCTAACCAACTAATTTTGGAACAAGGCTGAACCCAGACATCTTCGATAGAATTGCATGATGTCACGTAAACAATCGCTGCTTTGTGGCCTATGATAAGGGATTCGTTGAAATATCTCTAGAGGCACACTTTTGCAAATTCGGGTTCTCTAGGGTGAGGCCTGTGATTGCATGATTTCACCTAAACAATCGCTGCTTTGTGGCCTATGATAAGGGATTCATTGAATTATCTCTAGAGGCACACTTTTGCCAATTCGGGTTCTCTAGGGTGAGGCCTGTGATTCTGCTGCCGTGAAAGAAAAAAAACCTAGCTCGATTCCATGTCCGGAACGCAAAGTTCTCGAGGTTTAAACTTGCCCTGAAATCTGTATCGGCAGTCCCAGGTGTCACGGCCACCAACGTACCTTAATGATATGGTTACACAACGTAATTGATACTGGCATCATCTAAACTGCCCACCCTAACTTTCTATGTGCCATTCCTATCCTAACCAACTAATTTTGGAACAAGGCTGAACCCAGACATCTTCGACAGAATTGTAAGATTTCACCGAAACAAACGCTGCTTTGTGGCCTATGATAAGGGATTCATTGAAATATCTCTAGAGGCCCAGTTTTGCCAATTTGGGTTGTCTAGGGTGAGGCCTTTGATTCTAATACCGTGAAAAAAAAACCTAGCTCGATTCCATGTCCGGAAGGCAAAGTTCTCAAGGTTTTAAACTTGCCATGAAATCTGCATCGGCACTCCCTGGTGTCATGACCACCACGTACCTTAACGATGTGGTACGCAACGTAATTGATACTGCCATCATCTATACTGTCCACCCTAACTTTCTATGTGCCATTCCTATCTGAACCAACTAATTATGGAACAAGCCTGATCCCAGACATCTTCGACAGAATTGCATGATTTCACCGAAACAATCGCTGCTTTGTGGCCTATGATAAGGGATTCAATGAAATATCTCTAGAGGCACACTTTTGCCAATTCGGGTTCTCTAGGGTGAGGCCTGTGATTCTGCTGCTGTGAAAAAAAACCTAGCTCGATTCTATGTCCGGAAGGCAAAGTTCTCAAAGTTTTAAACTTGACCTAAATTCTGCATCGGCAGTCCCTGGTGTCACGGCCACCAACATACCTTAACGATGTGGTTACGCAACGTAACGATACTGGCATCATCTAAACTGTCCACCCTAACTTTCTTTGTGCCATTCCTATCGTAACCAACTAATTTCGGAACAAGGCTAAACCCAGACATCTTCGACATAATTGCATGATTTCACTGAAGCGAACACTACTTTGTGGCCTATGATAAGGGATTCATTGAAATATCTCTAGAGGACCAATTTTTCCATTTGGGTTCTCTAGGGTGAGGCCTGTGATTCTGCTGCCATGAAAAAAAAACCTAGCTCGATTCCATGTCGGGAAGGCAAAGTTCTCAAGGTTTCAAACTTGCCATGAAATCTGCATCGGCACTCCCTGGTGTCACGACCACCAACGTACCTTAACGATGTGGTTACGCAACGTAATTGATACTGGCATCATCTATACTGTCCACCCTAACTTTCTATGTGCCATTTCTATCCTAAACAACTAATTTTGGAACAAGGCTGAACCGAGACATCTTCGACAAATTGCATGATTTCATCGAAACAATCGCTGCTTTGTGGCCTATGCTAAGGGATTCATTGAAATATATCTAGAGGCCCAGTTTTGCCAATTCGGGTTCTCTAGGGTGAGGCCTGTGATTCTGCTACCGTGAAAAAAAACCTAGCTCGATTCCATGTTCGGAAGGCAAAGTTCTCAAGGTTTTAAACTTGCCCTGAAATCTGAATCAGCAGTCCCTGGTGTCACGACCACCAACGTACCTTAATGATGTGGTTACGCAACATAATTGAACTGGCATCATCTAAAGTTCCACCCTAACTTACTATGTGCCATTCCTATCATAACCAACTAATTTTAGAACAAGGCTGATCCCAGACATCTTCGACAGAATTGCATGATTTCACCGAAACAATCGCTGCTTTGTGGCCTATGATAAGGGTTCATTGAATTATCTTTGGAGGCACACTTTTGCCAATTCGGGTTCTCTAGGGTGAGGCCTGTGATTCTGCTGCCGTGAAAGAAAAAACCTAGCTCGATTCCACGTCCGGAACGCAAAGTTCTCAAGGTGTTAAACTTGCCCTGAAATCTGTATCGGCAGTCCCAGGTGTCACGGCCACCAACGTACCTTAATGATGTGGTTACACAACGTAATTGATACTGGCATCATCTAAACTGTCCACCCTAACTTTCTATGTGCCATTCCTATCCTAACCAACTAATTTGGAACAAGGCTGAACCCAGACATCTTCGACAGAATTGTAAGATTTCACCGAAACAAACGCTGCTTTGTGGCCTATGATAAGGATTCATTGAAATATCTCTAGAGGCCCAGTTTTGCCAATTTGGTTGTCTAGGGTGAGGCCTTTGATTCTAATACCGTGAAAAAAAAACCTAGCTCGATTCCATGTTCGGAAGGCAAAGTTCTCAAGGTTTTAAACTTGCCCTGAAATCTGCATCGGCAGTCCCTGGTGTCACGACCACCAACGTACCTTAATGATGTGGTTACGCAACGTAATTGATACTGGCATCATCTAAACTGTCCACCCTAACTTTCTATGTGCCATTCCTATCATAACCAACTAATTTTGGAACAAGCTTGATCCCAGACATCTTCGACAGAATTGCATGATTTCACCGAAACAATCGCTGCTTTGTGGCCTATGATAAGGGATTCATTGAAATATCTCTAGAGGCACACTTTTGTTAATTCGGGTTCTCTAGGGTGAGGCCTGTGATTCTGCTGCTGTAAAAAAAAACCTAGCTCGATTCTATGTCCGAAAGGCAAAGTTCTCAAGGTTTTAAACTTGACCTAAATTCTGCATCGGCAGTCCCTGGTGTCACGGCCACCAACGTACCTTAACGATGTGGTTACGCAACGTAACTGATACTGGCATCATCTAAACTGTCCACCCTAACTTTCTATGTGCCATTCCTATCCTAACCAACTAATTTCGGAACAAGGCTAAACCCAGACATCTTCGGCATAATTGCATGATTTCACCGAAACTAACGGTGCTTTGTGGCCTATGATAAGGGATTCATTGAAATATATCTAGAGGACCACTTTTGCCAATTCGGGTTCTCTTGGTGAGGCCTGTGATTCTGCTGCCATGAAAAAAAACCTAGCCCGATTCCATGTCCGAAAGGCAAAGTTCTCAAGGTTTTAAACTTGCCATGAAATCTGCTTCGGCACTCCCTGGTGTCACGACCACCAACGTACCTTAACGATGTGGGTACGCAACGTAATTGATACTGCCATCATCTATACTGTCCACCCTAACTTTATATGTGCCATTCCTATCCGAACCAACTAATTTTGGATCAAGGCTGAACCTAGACATCTTCGACAGAATTGCATGATTTCACCGAAACAACCGCTGCTTTGTGGCCTATGATAAGGGATTCATTGAAATATCTCTAGAGGCACAATTTTGCCAATTCGGGTTCTCTAGGGTGAGGCATGTGATTCTGCTGCCGTGGAAAAAAAACCTAGCTCGATTCCATGTCCGGAAGGCAAAGTTCTCAAGGTTTTAAACTTGCCCTGAAATCTGCATCGGCACTCCCTGGTGTCACGACCACCAACGTACCTTAACGATGTGGGTACGCAACGTAATTGATACTGGCATCATCTATACTATCCACCCTAACTTTATATGTGCCATTCCAATCCTAACCAACTAATTTTGGAACAAGGCTGAACCCAGACATCTTCGACAGAATTGCATGATTTCACCGAAAAAAACGCTGCTTTGTAGCTTATGATAAGGGATTCATTGAAATATCTCTAGAGGCACACTTTTGCCAATTCGGGTTCTCTAGGGTGAGGCCTGTGATTCTGCTGCCGTGAAAAAAAAACCTAGCTCGATTCCATGTCCGGAAGGCAAAGTTCTCAATTGTTAAACTTGCCCTGAAATCTGCATCGGCAGTCTCTGGTGTCACGGCCACCAACGTACCTTAACGATGTGGTTACACAACGTAATTGATACTGGCATCATCTAAACTATCCACCCTAACTTTCTATGTGCCATTCCTATCCTAACCAACTAATTTTGGAACAAGGCTGATCCCAGACATTTTCGACAGAATTGCATGATTTCACCGAAACGAACGATGCTTTGTGGCCTATGATAAGGGATTCATTGAAATATCTCTAGAGGACCACTTTTGCCAATTCGGGTTCTCTAGGGCGAGGCCTGTGATTCTCCTACCATGAAAAAAAAACTAGCTCGATTCCTTGTCCGGAAGGCAAAGTTCTCAAGGTTTTTAACTTGCCCTGAAATCTGCATCGGTAATCCCTGGTGTCACGACCACCAACGTACCTTAACGATGTGGTTCCGCAATGTAATTGATACTGGCATCATCTATACTGTCCAACCTAACTTTCTACGTGCCATTCCTATCCTAACCAACTAATATGGAACAAGGCCGAACCCAGACATCTTCGACAGAATTGCATGATTTCATCGAAACAATCGCTGCTTTTCGGCCTATGATAAGGGATTCGTTGAAATATCTCTAGAGGCACACTTTTGCCAATTCGGGTTTTCTAGGGTGAGGCCTGTGATTCTGCTGCCGTGGAAAAAAAACCTTGCTCGGTTCCATGTCCGGAGGGCAAAGTTCTCAAGGTTTTAAACTTGCCCTGAAATCTGCATCGGCAGTCCCTGGTGTCACGGCCACCAACGTACCTTAACGATGTGGTTACGCAACGTAACTGATACTGGCATCATCTAAACTATCCACCCTAACTTTCTATGTGCCATTCCTATCCTAACCAACTAATTTCGGAACAAGGCTGACCCTAGACATCTTCGACAGAATTGCATGATTTCACCGATACGAACAGTGCTTTGTGGCCTATGATAAGGGATTCATTGAAATATATCTATAGGACCACTTTTGCCAATTCAGGTTCTCTAGGGTGAGACCTGTGATTCTGCTGCCGTGAAAAAAAACCTAGCTCGATTCCATGTCCGGAAGGCAAAGTTCTCAAGTGTTAAACTTGCCCTGAAATCTGCATCGGCAGTCTCTGGTGTCACGGCCACCAACGTACCTTAACGATGTGGTTACGCAACGTAATTGATACTGGCATCATCTAAACTATCCAACCTAACTTTCTATGTGCCATTCCTATCCTAACCAACTAATTTTGGAACAAGGCTGAACCCAGACATCTTCGATAGAATTGCATGATGTCACGTAAACAATCGCTGCTTTGTGGCCTATGATAAGGGATTCGTTGAAATATCTCTAGAGGCACACTTTTGCAAATTCGGGTTCTCTAGGGTGAGGCCTGTGATTGCATGATTTCACCTAAACAATCGCTGCTTTGTGGCCTATGATAAGGGATTCATTGAATTATCTCTAGAGGCACACTTTTGCCAATTCGGGTTCTCTAGGGTGAGGCCTGTGATTCTGCTGCCGTGAAAGAAAAAAACCTAGCTCGATTCCATGTCCGGAACGCAAAGTTCTCGAGGTGTTAAACTTGCCCTGAAATCTGTATCGGCAGTCCCAGGTGTCACGGCCACCAACGTACCTTAATGATATGGTTACACAACGTAATTGATACTGGCATCATCTAAACTGCCCACCCTAACTTTCTATGTGCCATTCCTATCCTAACCAACTAATTTTGGAACAAGGCTGAACCCAGACATCTTCGACAGAATTGTAAGATTTCACCGAAACAAACGCAGCTTTGTGGCCTATGATAAGGGATTCATTGAAATATCTCTAGAGGCCCAGTTTTGCCAATTTGGGTTGTCTAGGGTGAGGCCTTTGATTCTAATACCGTGAAAAAAAAACCTAGCTCGATTCCATGTTCGGAAGGCAAAGTTCTCAAGGTTTTAAACTTGCCCTGAAATCTGCATCGGCAGTCCCTGGTGTCACGACCACCAACGTACCTTAATGATGTGGTTATGCAACGTAATTGATACTGGCATCATCTAAACTGTCCACCCTAACTTTCTATGTGCTATTCCTATCATAACCAACTAATTTTGGAACAAGCCTGATCCCAGACATCTTCGACAGAATTGCATGATTTCACCGAAACAATCGCTGCTTTGTGGCCTATGATAAGGGATTCAATGAAATATCTCTAGAGGCACACTTTTGCCAATTCGGGTTCTCTAGGGTGAGGCCTGTGATTCTGCTGCTGTAAAAAAAACCTAGCTCGATTCTATGTCCGAAAGGCAAAGTTCTCAAGGTTTTAAACTTGACCTAAATTCTGCATCGGCAGTCCCTGGTGTCACGGCCACCAACGTACCTTAACGATGTGGCTACGCAACGTAACGGATACTGGCATCATCTAAACTGTCCACCCTAACTTTCTATGTGCCATTCCTATCCTAACCAACTAATTTCGGAACAAGGCTAAACCCAGACATCTTCGACATAATTGCATGATTTCACCGAAACGAACGGTGCTTTGTGGCCTATGATAAGGGATTCATTGAAATATATCTAGAGGACCACTTTTGCCAATTCGGGTTCTCTTGGGTGAGGCCTGTGATTCTGCTGCCATGAAAAAAAAACCTAGCCCGATTTCATGTCCGGAAGGCAAAGTTCTCAAGGTTTTAAACTTGCCATGAAATCTGCATCGGCACTCCCTGGTGTGATGACCACCACGTACCTTAACGATGTGGGTACGCAACGTAATTGATACTGCCATCATCTATACTGTCCACCCTAACTTTATATGTGCCATTCCTATCTGAACCAACTAATTTTGGATCAAGGCTGAACCTAGACATCTTCGACGGAATTGCATGATTTCACCTAAACAACCGCTGCTTTGTGGCCTATGATAAGGGATTCATTGAAATATCTCTAGAGGCACACTTTTGCCAATTCGGGTTCTCTAGGGTGAGGCCTGTGATTCTGCTGCCGTGGAAAAAAAACCTAGCTCGATTCCATGTCCGGAAGGCAAAGTTCTCAAGGTTTTAAACTTGCCCTGAAATCTGCATCGGCACTCCCTGGTGTCACGACCACCAACGTACCTTAACGATGTGGGTACTCAACGTAATTGATACTGGCATCATCTATACTATCCACCCTAACTTTATATGTGCCATTCCAATCCTAACCAACTAATTTTGGAACAAGGCTGAACCCAGACATCTTCTACAGAATTGCATGATTTCACCGAAAAAAAACGCTGCTTTGTAGCTTATGATAAGGGATTCATTGAAATATCTCTAGAGGCACACTTTTGCCAATTCGGGTTCTCTAGGGTGAGGCCTGTGATTCTGCTGCCGTGAAAAAAAAACCTAGCTCGATTCCATGTCCGGAAGGCAAAGTTCTCCATTGTTAAACTTGCCCTGAAATCTGCATCGGCAGTCTCTGGTGTCACGGCCACCAACGTACCTTAATGATGCGGTTACACAACGTAATTGATACTGGCATCATCTAAACTATCCACCCTAACTTTCTATGTGCCATTCCTATCCTAACCAACTAATTTTGGAACAAGGCTGATCCCAGACATCTTCGACAGAATTGCATGATTTCACCGAAACGAACGGTGCTTTGTGGCCTATGATAAGGATTCATTGAAATATCTCTAGAGGACCACTTTTGCCAATTCGGGTTCTCTAGGGCGAGGCCTGTGATTCTGCTACCATGAAAAAAAAAACCTAGCTCGATTCCATGTCCGGAAGGCAAAGTTCTCAAGGTTTTAAACTTGCCCTGAAATCTGCATCGGCACTCCCTGGTGTCACGACCACCAACGTACCTTAACGATGTGGTTCCGCAATGTAATTGATACTGGCATCATCTATACTGTCCACCCTAACTTTCTATGTGCCATTCCTATCCTAACCAACTAATATTGGAACAAGGCTGAACCCAGACATCTTCGACAGAATTGCATGATTTCATCGAAACAATCGCTGCGTTCTGGCCTTTGATAAGGGATTCGTTGAAATATCTCTAGAGGCACACTTTTGCCAATTCGGGTTTTCTAGGGTGAGGCCTGTGATTCTGCTGCCGTGGAAAAAAAACCTAGCTCGATTCCATGTCCGGAGGGCAAAGTTCTCAAGGTTTTAAACTTGCCCTGAAATCTGCATCGGCAGTCCCTGGTGTCACGGCCACCAACGTACCTTAACGATGTGGTTACGCAATGTAACTGATACTGGCATCATCTAAACTATCCACCCTAACGTTCTATGTGCCATTCTTATCCTAACCAACTAATTTCGGAACAAGGCTGACCCTAGACATCTTCGACAGAATTGCATGATTTCACCGATACGAACGGTGCTTTGTGGCCTATGATAAGGGATTCATTGAAATATCTATATAGGACCACTTTTGCCAATTCAGGTTCTCTAGGGTGAGACCTGTGATTCTGCTGCCGTGAAAAAAAAACCTAGCTCGATTCCATGTCCGGAAGGCAAAGTTCTCAAGTGTTAAACTTGCCCTGAAATCTGCATCGGCAGTCTCTGGTGTCACGGCCACCAACGTACCTTAACGATGTGGTTACGCAACGTAATTGATACTGGCATCATCTAAACTATCCACCCTAACTTTCTATGTGCCATTCCTATCCTAACCAACTAATTTTGGAACAAGGCTGAACCCAGACATCTTCGATAGAATTGCATGATTTCACCTAAACAATCGCTGCTTTGTGGCCTATGATAAGGGATTCGTTGAAATATCTCTAGAGGCACACTTTTGCAAATTCGGGTTCTCTAGGGTGAGGCCTGTGATTGCATGATTTCACCTAAACAATCGCTGCTTTGTGGCCTATGATAAGGGATTCGTTGAAATATCTCTAGAGGCACACTTTTGCAAATTCAGGTTCTCTAGGGTGAGGCCTGTGATTCTGCTACTGTGGAAAAAAACCTATCTCGATTCCATGTCCGGAAGGCAAAGTTCTCAAGTGTTAAACTTGCCCTGAAATCTGCATCGGCAGTCTCTGGTGTTACGGCCACCAACGTACCTTAACACTGTGGTTACGCAATGTAATTGATACTGGCATCATCTAAACTATCCACCCTAACTTTCTATGTTGCATTCCTATCCTAACCAACTAATTTTGGAACAAGGCTGAACCCAGACATCTTCGACAGAATTGCATGATTTCACTGAAATAAACGCTGCTTTGTGGCCAATGATAAGGGATTCATTGAAATATCTCTAGAGGCCCACTTTTGCCAATTCGGGTTCTCTAGGATGAGGCCTGTGATTATGCTGCCGTGAAAGAAAAAAACCTAGCTCGATTCCATGTCCGGAAGGCAAAGTTCTCAAGTGTTAAACTTGCCCTGAAATCTGCATCGGCAGTCCAGGTGTCACTGCCACCAACGTACCTTAACGATGTGGTTACACAACGTAATTGATACTGGCATCATCTAAACTGTCCACCCTAACTTTCTATGTGCCATTCCTATCCAAACCAACTAATTTTGGAACAAGTCTGAACCCAGACATCTTCGATAAAATTGCATGATTTCACCGAAACAAACGCTGCTTTGGGGCCTATGATAAGGGCTTCATTGAAATATCTCTAGAGGCCCAGTTTTTTCAATTCGGGTTCTCTAGGGTGAGGCCTGTGATTCTGCTACCGTGAAAAAAAAAACCTAGCTCGATTCCATGTTCGGAAGGCAAAGTTCTCAAGGTTTTAAACTTGCCCTGAAATCTGCATCGGCAGTCCCTGGTGTCACGACCAACAACATACCTTAATGATGTGGTCACGCAACATAATTGATACTGGCATCATCTAACCTATCCACCCTAACTTTCTATGTGCCATTCCTTTCATAACCATCTAATTTTGGAACAAGGCTGATCCCAGACATCTTCGACAGAATTGCATGATTTCACCGAAACAATCGGTGCTTTGTGGCCTATGATAAGGGATTCATTGAAATATCTCTAGAGGCACACTTTTGCCAATTCGGGTTCTCTAGGGTGAGGCCTGTGATTCTGCTGCCGTGAAAAAAAAACCTAGCTCGATTCTATGTCCGGAAGGCAAAGTTCTCAAGGGTTTAAACTTGACCTAAATTCTGCATCGGCAGTCCCTGGTTTCACGGCCACCAACATACCTTAATGATGAATTTCGGAACAAGGCTAACCCAGACATCTTCGACATAATTGCATGATTTCACCGAAACGAACGGTGCTTTGTGGCCTATGATAAGGGATTCATTGAAATATCTCTAGAGGACCACTTTTGCCAATTCGGGTTCTCTAGGGTGAGGCCTGTTATTCTGCTGCCGTGAAAAAAAAACCTAGCTCGATTCCATGTCCGGAAGGCAAAGTTCTCAAGGTTTTAAACTTGACCTAAATTCTGCATCGGCAATCCTGGTGTCGCGGCCACCAACGTACCTTAACGATGTGGTTACGCAACGTAATTGATACTGGTATCATCTAAACTATCCACCCTAACTTTATATGTGCCATTCCTATCCTAACCAACTAATTTCGGAACATGGCTAAACCCAGACATCTTCGACATAATTGCATGATTTCACCGAAACGAACGGTGCTTTGTGGCCTATGATAAGGGATTCATTGAAATATATCTAGAGGACCACTTTTGCCAATTCGGGTTCTCTTGGGTGAGGCCTGTGATTCTGCTGCCATGAAAAAAAAACCTAGCCCGATTCCATGTCCGGAAGGCAAAGTTCTCAAGGTTTTAAACTTGCCATGAAATCTGCATCGGCACTCCCTGGTGTCATGACCACCAACGTACCTTAACGATGTGGGTACGCAACGTAATTGATACTGGCATCATCTATACTATCCACCCTAACTTTATATGTGCCATTCCTATCCTAACCAACTAATTTTGGAACAAGGCTGAACCTAGACATCTTCGACAGAATTGCATGATTTCACCGAAACAATCGCTGCTTTGTGGCCTATGATAAGGGATTCATTGAAATATCTCTAGAGGCACACTTTTGCCAATTCGGGTTCTCTAGGGTGAGGCCTGTGATTCTGCTGCCGTGAAAAAAAAACCTAGCTCGATTCCATGTCCGGAAGGCAAAGTTCTCAAGGTTTTAAACTTGCACTGAAATCTGCATCGGCACTCCCTGGTGTCACGACCACCAACGTACCTCAACGATGTGGGTACGCAACGTAATTGATACTGGCATCATCTATACTGTCCACCCTAACTTTATATGTGCCATTCCTATCCTAACCAACTAATTTTGGAACAAGGCTGAACCCAGACATCTTCGACAGAATTGCATGATTTCACCGAAACAAACGCTGCTTTGTAGCTTATGATAAGGGATTCATTGAAATATCTCTAGAGGCACACTTTTGCCAATTCGGGTTCTCTAGGGTGAGGCCTGTGATTCTGCTGCCGTGAAAAAAAAACCTAGCTCGATTCCATGTCCGGAAGGCAAAGTTCTCAAGTGTTTAAACTTGCCGTGAAATCTGCATCGGCAGTCTCTGGTGTCACGGCCACCGACGTACCTTAACGATGTGGTTACACAACGTAATTGATATTGGAATCATCTAAACTATCCACCCTAACTTTCTATGTGCCATTCCTATCCTAACCAACTAATTTTGGAACAAGGCTGATCGCAGACATCTTCGACAGAATTGCATGATTTCACTGAAACAATCGCTGCTTTGTGGCCTATGATAAGGGGTTCGTTGAAATATCTCTAGAGGCACACTTTTTCCAATTCGGGTTCTCTAGGGTGAGGCCTGTGATTCTGCTGACATGAAAAAAAAACCTAGCTCGATTCCATGTCCGGAAGGCAATGTTCTCAAGGTTTTAAACTAGCCATGAAATCTGCATCGGCACTCCCAGGTGTCACGACCACCAACGTACCTTAACGATGTGGTTACACAACGTAATTGATACTGGCATCATCTATACTGTCCACCCTACCTTTCTATGCGCCATTCCTATCCTAGCCAACTAATTTTGGAACAAGGCTGAACCCAGACATCTTCGACAGAATTGCATGATTTCACCGAAACAATCGCTGCTTTGTGGCCTATGATAAGGGATTCGTTGAAATATCTCTAGAGGCACACTTTTGCCAATTCGGGTTCTCTAGGGTGAGGCATGTGATTCTGCTACCGTGGAAAAAAAACTAGCTCGATTCCATGTCCGGAAGGCAAAGTTCTCAAGGTTTTAAACTTGCCCTGAAATTTGCATCGGCAGTCCCTGGTATCACGGCCACCAACATACCTTAACGATGTGGTTACACAACGTAATTGATACTGGCATCATCTAAACTATCCACCCTAACTTTCTATGTGCCATTCCTATCCTAACCAACTAATTTCGGAACAAGGCTGAACCCACACATCTTCGACAGAATTGCATGATTTCACCGAAACAAACGCCGCTTTGAAGCCTATGATAAGGGATTCATTGAAATATCTCTAGAGGCACACTTTTGCCAATTCGGGTTCTCTAGGGTAGGCCTGTGATTCTGCTGCCGTGAAAAAAAAACTTAGCTCGATTCCATGTCCGGAAGGCAAAGTTCTCAAGTGTTAAACTTGCCCTGAAATCTACATCGGCAGTCTCTGGTGTCACGGCCACCAACGTACCTTAACAATGTGGTTACGCAACGTAATTGATACTAGCATCATCTAAACTATCCACCATTACTTTCTATGTGCATTCCTATCCTAACCAACTAATTTGGAACAAGGCTGAACCCAGACATCTTCGACAGAATTGCATGATTTCACTGAAACAAACGTTGCTTTGTGGCCTATGATAAGGGATTCATTGAAATATCTCTAGAGGCACACTTTTGCCAATTCGGGTTCTCTAGGGAGAGGCCTGTGATTCTGCTACCGTGAAAAAAAAACCTAGCTCGATTCCATGTCCGGAAGGCAAAGTTCTCAAGGTTTTAAACTTGCCCTGAAATTGCATCGGCAGTCCCTGGTGTCACGGCCACCAACGTACCTTAACGATGTGGTTACGCAACGTAATTGGTACTGGTATCATATAAACTATCCACCCTAACTTTCTATGTGCCATTCCTATCCTAACCAACTAATTTCGGAACAAGGCTGAACCCAGACATCTTCGACAGAATTGCATGATTTCACTGAAACAATCGCTGCTTTGTGGCCTATGATAAGGGATTCATTGAAATATCTCTAGAGGCCCACTTTTGCCAATTCGGGTTCTCTAGGTTAGGCCTGTGATTCTGCTGCCGTGAAAAAAAAACTTAGCTCGATTCCATGTCCGGAAGGCAGAGTTCTCAAGGTGTTAAACTTGCCCTGAAATCTGCATCGGCAGTCTCTGGTGTCACGGCCACCAACGTACCTTAACAATGTGGTTACGCAACGTAATTGATACTGGCATCATCTAAACTATCCACCATAACTTTCTATGTGCCATTCCTATCCTAACCAACTAATTTTGGAACAAGGCTGAACCCAGACATCTTCGACAGAATTGCATGATTTCACTGAAACAAACGTTGTCTGTGGCCTATGATAAGGGATTCATTGAAATATCTCTAGAGGCACACTTTTGCCAATTCGGGTTCTCTAGGGTTAGGCCTGTGATTCTGCTGCCGTGAAAAAAAAACTTAGCTCGATTCCATGTCCGGAAGGCAAAGTTCTCAAGGTGTTAAACTTGCCCTGAAATCTGCATCGGCAGTCTCTGGTGTCACGGCCACCAACGTACCTTAACAATGTGGTTACGCAACGTAATTGATACTGGCATCATCTAAACTATCCACCATAACTTTCTATGTGCCATTCCTATCCTAACCAACTAATTTTGGAACAAGGCTGAACCCAGACATCTTCGACAGAATTGCATGATTTCACTGAAACAAACGTTGCTTTGTGGCCTATGATAAGGGATTCATTGAAATATCTCTAGAGGCCCAGTTTTGCCAATTCGGGTTCTCTAGGGTGAGGCCTGTTATTCTGCTGCCGTGAAAAAAAACCTAGCTCGATTCCATGTCCGGAAGGCAAAGTTCTCAAGGTGTTAAACTTGCCCTGAAATCTGCATCGTCAGTCTCTGGTGTCACGGCCACCAACGTACCTTAACGATGTGGTTACGCAACGTAATTGATACTGGTATCATCTAAACTATCAACCCTAACTTTATATGTGCCATTCCTATCCTAACCAACTAATTTTGGAACAAGGCTGAACCCAGACATCTTCGACATAATTGCATGATTTCACTGAAACAAAAGCTGCTATGTGGCCTATGATAAGGGATTCATTGAAATATGTCTAGAGGCCCACTTTTGCCAATTCGGCTTCTCTAGGGTGAGGCCTGTGATTCTGCTACCGTGAAAGAAAAAACCTAGCTCGATTCCATGTCCGGAAGGCAAAGTTCTCAAGTGTTAAACTTGCCCTGAAATCTGCATCGGCAGTCTCTGCTGTCACGGCCACCCACGTACCTTAACGATGTGGTTACGCAATGTAATTGATACTGGCATCATCTAAACTATCCACCCTAACTTTCTATGTTCCATTCCTATCCTAACCAACTAATTTTGGAACAAGGCTGAACCCAGACATCTTCGACAGAATTGCATGATTTCACTGAAATAAACGCTGCTTTGTGGCCTATGATAAGGGATTCATTGAAATATCTCTAGAGGCCCACTTTTGCCAATTCGGGTTCTCTAGGATGAGGCCTGTGATTATGCTGCCGTGAAAGAAAAAAACCTAGCTCGATTCCATGTCCGGAAGGCAAAGTTCTCAAGGTGTTAAACTTGCCCTGAAATCTGCATCGGCAGTCCCAGGTGTCACGGCCACCAACGTACCTTAACGATGTGGTTACACAACGTAATTGATACTGGCATCATCTAAACTGTCCACCCTAACTTTCTATGTGCCATTCCTATCCAAACCAACTAATTTTGGAACAAGTCTGAACCCAGACATCTTCGATAGAATTGCATGATTTCACCGAAACAAACGCTGCTTTGGGGCCTATGATAAGGGCTTCATTGAAATATCTCTAGAGGCCCAGTTTTTCCAATTCGGTTCTCTAGGGTGAGGCCTGTGATTCTGCTACCGTGAAAGAAAAAAACCTAGCTCGATTCCATGTTCGGAAGGCAAAGTTCTCAAGGTTTTAAACTTGCCCTGAAATCTGCATCGGCAGTGCCTGGTGTCACGACCGCCAACATACCTTAATGATGTGGTCACGCAACATAATTGATACTGGCATCATCTAACCTATCCACCCTAACTTTCTATGTGCCATTCCTATCATAACCAACTAATTTTGGAACAAGGCTGATCCCAGACATCTTCGACAGAATTGCATGATTTCACCGAAACAATCGGTGCTTTGTGGCCTATGATAAGGGATTCATTGAAATATCTCTAGAGGCACACTTTTGCCAATTCGGGTTCTCTAGGGTGAGGCCTGTGATTCTGCTGCTGTGAAAAAAAAACCTAGCTCGATTCTATGTCCGACGGCAAAGTTCTCAAGGGTTTAAACATGACCTAAATTCTGCATCGGCAGTCCCTGGTGTCACGGCCACCAACGTACCTTAACGATGAATTTCGGAACAAGGCTAACCCAGACATCTTCGACAGAATTGCATGATTTCACCGAAACGAACGGTGCTTTGTGGCCTATGATAAGGGATTCATTGAAATATCTCTAGAGGACCACTTTTGCCAATTCGGGTTCTCTAGTGTGAGGCTTGTTATTCTGCTGCCGTGAAAAAAAAACCTAGCTCGATTCCATGTCCGGAAGGCAAAGTTCTCAAGGTTTTAAACTTGACCTAAATTCTGCATCGGCAATCCCTGGTGTCGCGGCCACCAACGTACCTTAACGATGTGGTTACGCAACGTAATTGATACTGGTATCATCTAAACTATCCACCCTAACTTTATATGTGCCATTCCTATCCTAACCAACTAATTTTGGAACAAGGCTAAACCCAGACATCTTCGACATAATTGCATGATTTCACCGAAACGAACGGTGCTTTGTGGCCTATGATAAGGGATTCATTGAAATATATCTAGAGGACCACTTTTGCTAATTCGGGTTCTCTTGGGTGAGGCCTGTGATTCTGCAGCCATGAAAAAAAAACCTAGCCCGATTCCATGTCCGGAAGGCAAAGTTCTCAAGGTTTTAAACTTGCCATGAAATCTGCATCGGCACTCCCTGGTGTCATGACCACCAACGTACCTTAACGATGTGGGTACGCAACGTAATTGATACTGGCATCATCTATACTATCCACCCTAACTTTATATGTGCCATTCCTATCCTAACCAACTAATTTTGGAACAAGGCTGAACCTAGACATCTTCGACAGAATTGCATGATTTCACCGAAACAATCGCTGCTTTGTGGCCTATGATAAGGGATTCATTGAAATATCGCTAGAGGCACACTTTTGCCAATTCGGGTTCTCTAGGGTGAGGCCTGTGATTCTGCTGCCGTGAAAAAAAAACCTAGCTCGATTCCATGTCCGGAAGGCAAAGTTCTCAAGGTTTTAAACTTGCACTGAAATCTGCATCGGCACTCCCTGGTGTCACGACCACCAACGTACCTTAACGATGTGGTACGCAACGTAATTGATACTGGCATCATCTATACTGTCCACCCTAACTTTATATGTGCCATTCCTATCCTAACCAACTAATTTTGGAACAAGGCTGAACCCAGACATCTTCGACAGAATTGCATGATTTCACCGAAACAAACGCTGCTTTGTAGCTATGATAAGGGATTCATTGAAATATCTCTAGAGGCACACTTTTGCCAATTCAGGTTCTCTAGGGTGAGGCCTGTGATTCTGCTGCCGTGAAAAAAAAACCTAGCTCGATTCCATGTCCGGAAGGCAAAGTTCTCAAGTCTTAAACTTGCCCTGAAATCTGCATCGGCAGTCTCTGGTGTCACGGCCACCGACGTACCTTAACGATGTGGTTACACAACGTAATTGATACTGGAATCATCTAAACTATCCACCCTAACTTTCTATGTGCCATTCCTATCCTAACCAACTAATTTTGGAACAAGGCTGATCGCAGACATCTTCGACAGAATTGCATGATTTCACCGAAACAATCGCTGCTTTGTGGCCTATGATAAGGGGTTCGTTGAAATATCTCTAGAGGCACACTTTTTCCAATTCGGGTTCTCTAGGTGAGGCCTGTGATTCTGCTGACTGAAAAAAAACCTAGCTCGATTCCATGTCCGGAAGGCAAAGTTCTCAAGGTTTTAAACTTGCCATGAAATCTGCATCGGCACTCCCAGGTGTCACGACCACCAACGTACCTTAACGATGTGGTTACACAACGTAATTGATACTGGCATCATCTATACTGTCCACCCTACCTTTCTATGCGCCATTCCTATCCTAGCCAACTAATTTTGGAACAAGGCTGAACCTAGACATCTTCGACAGAATTGCATGATTTCACCGAAACAATCGCTGCTTTGTGGCCTATGATAAGGGATTCGTTGAAATATCTCTAGAGGCACACTTTTGCCAATTCGGGTTCTCTAGGGTGAGGCCTGGATTCTGCTACCGTGGAAAAAAAACCTAGCTCGATTCCATGTCCGGAAGGCAAAGTTCTCAAGGTTTTAAACTTGCCCTGAAATTTGCATCGGCAGTCCCTGGTATCACGGCCACCAACATACCTTAATGATGTGGTTACACAACGTAATTGATACTGGCATCATCTAAACTATCCACCCTAACTTTCTATGTGCCATTCCTATCCTAACCAACTAATTTCGGAACATGGCTGAACCCAGACATCTTCGACAGAATTGCATGATTTCACTGAAACAAACGCTGCTTTGTGGCCTATGATAAGGGATTCATTGAAATATCTCTAGAGGCCCACTTTTGCCAATTCGGTTCTCTAGGGTTAGGCCTGTGATTCTGCTGCCGTGAAAAAAAAGTTAGCTCGATTCCATGTCCGGAAGGCAAAGTTCTCAAGGTGTTAAACTTGCCCTGAAATCTGCATCGGCAGTCTCTGGTGTCACGGCCACCAACGTACCTTAACAATGTGGTTACGCAACGTAATTGATACTGGCATCATCTAAACTATCCACCATAACTTTCTAAGTGCCATTCCTATCCTAACCAACTAATTTTGGAACAAGGCTGAACCCAGACATCTTCGACAGAATTGCATGATTACACTGAAACAAACGTTGTTTGTGGCCTATGATAAGGGATTCATTGAAGTATCTCTAGAGGCCCACTTTTGCCAATTCGGGTTCTCTAGGGTTAGGCCTGTGATTCTGCTGCCGTGAAAAAAAAACTTAGCTCGATTCCATGTCCGGAAGGCAAAGTTCTCAAGGTGTTAAACTTGCCCTGAAATCTGCATCGGCAGTCTCTGGTGTCACGGCCACCAACGTACCTTAACAATGTGGTTACGCAACGTAATTGATACTGGCATCATCTAAACTATCCACCATAACTTTCTATGTGACATTCCTATCCTAACCAACTAATTTTGGAACAAGGCTGAACCCAGACATCTTCGACAGAATTGCATGATTTCACTGAAACAAACGTTGCTTTGTGGCCTATGATAAGGGATTCATTGAAATATCCCTAGAGGCCCAGTTTTGCCAATTCGGGTTCTCTAGGGTGAGGCCTGTTATTCTGCTGCCGTGAAAAAAAAACCTAGCTCGATTCCATGTCCGGAAGCCAAAGTCCTCAAGGTGTTAAACTTGCCCTGAAATCTGCATCGGCAGTCTCTGGTGTCACGGCCACCAACGTACCTTAACGATGTGGTTACGCAACGTAATTGATATTGGTATCATCTAAACTATCCACCCTAACTTTATATGTGCCATTCCTATCCTAACCAACTAATATTGGAACAAGGCTGAACCCAGACATCTTCGACATAATTGCATGATTTCACTGAAACAAACGCTGCTTTGTGGCCTATGATAAGGGATTCATTGAAATATCTCTAGAGGCCCACTTTTGCCCATTCGGCTTCTCTAGGGTGAGGCCTGTGATTCTGCTACCGTGAAAGAAAAAACCTAGCTCGATTCCATGTCCGGAAGGCAAAGTTCTCAAGTGTTAAACTTGCCCTGAAATCTGCATCGGCAGTCTCTGCTGTCACGGCCACCAACGTACCTTAACGATGTGGTTACGCAACGTAATTGATACTGGCATCATCTAAACTATCCACCATAACTTTCTATGTGCCATTCCTATCCTAACCAACTAATTTTGGAACAAGGCTGAACCCAGACATCTTCGACAGAATTGCATGATTTCACCGAAACAAACGCTGCTTTGTGGCCTATGATAATGGATTCATTGAAATATCTCTAGAGGCACACTTTTTCCAATTTGGGTTCTCTAGGGTGAGGCCTGTGATTCTGCTGCTGTGAAAAAAAAACCTAGCTCGATTCTATGTCCGGAAGGCAAAGTTCTCAAGGTTTTAAGGTTTTAAACTTGACCTAAATTCTGCATCGGCAGTCCCTGGTGTCACGACCATCAACGTACCTTAACGATGTGGCTACGCAACGTAACTGATACTGGCATCATCTAAACTGTCCACCCTAACTTTCTATGTGCCATTCCTATCCTAGCCAACTAATTTCGGAACAAGGATAAACCCAGACATCTTCGACATAATTGCATGATTTCACCGAAGCGAACGCTGCTTTGTGGCCTATGATAAGGGATTCATTGAAATTTCTCTACAGGCACCCTTTTGCCAATTCGGGTTCTCTAGGGTGAGGCTTGTGATTCTGCTACCGTGGAAAAAAAAACCTAGCTCGATTCCATGTCCGGAAGGCAAAGTTCTCAAGGTTTTAAACTTGCCTTGAAATCTGCATCGACAGTCCCTAGTGTCACGGCCACCAACATACCTTAACGATGTGGTTGCACAATGTAATTGATATTGGCATCATCTAAACTATCCGCCCTAACTTTCTATGTGCCATTCCTATCCTAACCAACTAATTTCGGAACAAGGCTGAACCCAGACATCTTCGACAGAATTGCATGATTTCACCGAAACAAACGCTTCTTTGTAGCTATGATAAGGAATTCATTGAAATATCTTAGAGGACCACTTTTGCCAATTCAATTTCTCTAGGTGAGGCCTGTGATTCTGCTGCCGTGAAAAAAAACCTAGCTCGATTCCATGTCCGGAAGGCAAAGTTCTCAAGTGTTAAACTTGCCCTAAAATCTGCATCGGCAGTCTCTGGTGTCACGGCCACCAACGTACCTTAACGATGTGGCTACGCAACGTAATTGATACTGGCATCATATAAACTATCCACCCTAACTTTTTATGTGCCATTCCTATCCTAACCAACTAATTTTGGAACAAGGCTGAACCCAGACATCTTCGACAGAATTGCATGATTTCACAGAAACAAACGCTGCTTTGTGGCCTATGATAAGGGATTCATTGAAATATCTCTAGAGGCCCACTTTTGCCAATTTAGGTTCTCTAGGGTGAGGCCTGTGATTCTCCTATCGTGAAAAAAAAACCTAGCTCGATTCCATGTTCGGAAGGCAAAGTTCTCAAGGTTTTGAACTTGCCTTGAAATCTCCATCGGCAGTCCCTGGTGTCACGACCACCAACGTACCTTAATGATGTGGTTACGCAACGTAATTGATACTAGCATCATCTAAACTGTCGACCCTAACTTTCTATTTGCCATTCCTATCATAACCAACTAATTTTGGAACAAGGCTGATCCCAGACATCTTCGACAGAATTGCATGATTTCACCAAAACAATCGCTGCTTTGTGGCCTATGATAAGGGATTCATTGAAATATCTATAGAGGCACACTTTTGCCAATTCGGGTTCTCTAGGGTGAGGCCTGTGATTCTGCTGCTGTGAAAAAAAAAACCTAGCTTGATTCGATGTCCGGAAGGCAAAGTTTTCAAGGTTTTAAACTTGACCTAAATTCTGCATCGGCAGTCCCTGGTGTCGCGGCCACCAACGTACCTTAACGATGTGGTTACGCAACGTAACTGATACTGGCATCATCTAAACTGTCCACCCTAACTTTCTATGTGCCATTCCTATCCTAACGAACTTATTTCGGAACAAGGCTAAACCCAGACATCTTCGACATAATTGCATGATTTCACCGAAACGAACGCTGCTTTGTGGCCTATGATAAGGGATTCATTGAAATATCTCTAGAGGACCATTTTTGCCAATTCGGGTTCTCTAGGGTGAGTCCTGTGATTCTGCTGCCATGAAAAAAAAACCTAGCTCGATTCCATGTTCGGAAGGCAAATTTCTCAAGGTTTTAAACTTGCCCTGAAATCTGCATCGGCAGTCCCTGGTGTCACGACCACCAACGTACCTTAATGATGTGGTTACGCAACGTAATTGATACTGGCATCATCTAAACTATCCACCCTAACTTTCTATGTGCCATTCCTATAATAACCAACTAATTTTGGAACAAGGCTGATCCCAGACATCTTCGACAAAATTGCATGATTTCACCGAAACAATCGCTGCTTTGTGGCCTATGATAAGGGATTCATTGATATATCTCTAGAGGCACACTTTTGCCAATTCGGGTTCTCTAGTGTGAGGCCTGTGATTCTGCTGCTGTGAAAAAAAAACCTGGCTCGATTCTATGTCTGGAAGGCAAAGTTCTCAAGGTATTAAACTTGACCTAAATTCTGCATCGGCAGTTCCTGGTGTCACAGCCACCAACGTACCTTAACGATGTGGTTTCACAACGTAACTGATACTGGCATCATCTAAACTGTCCACCCTAACTTTCTATGTGCCGTTCCTATCCTAACCAACTAATTTCGGAACATGGCTAAACCCAGACATCTTCGACATAATTGCATGATTTCACCGAAACGAACGCTGCTTTGTGGCCTATGATAAGGGATTCATTGAAATATCTCTAGAGGACCACTTTTGCCAATTCGGGTTCTCTCGGGTGAGGCCTGTGATTCTGCTGCCATGAACAAAAAACCTAGCTCGATTCCATGTACGGAAGGCAAAGTTCTCAAGGTGTTAAACTTGCCCTGAAATCTACATCGGCAGTCCCAGGTGTCACGGCGACCAACGTACCTTAACGATGTGGTTACACAACGTAATTGATACTGGCATCATCTAAACTGTCCACCCTAACTTTCTATGTGCCATTCCTATCCTAACCAACTAATTTTGGAACAAGGCTGAACCCAGACATCTTCGACAGAATTGCATGATTTCACCGAAACAGGCGCTGCTTTGTTGCCTATGATAAGGGATTCATTGAAATATCTCTAGAGGCCCAGTTTTGCCAATTCGGGTTCTCTAGGGTGAGGCCTGTGATTCTGCTACCGTGAAAAAAAAACCTAGCTCGATTCCATGTTCGGAAGGCAAAGTTCTCAAGGTTTTAAACTTACCCTGAAATCTGCATCGGCAGTGCCTGGTGTCATGACCACCAACGTACCTTAATGATGTGGTTACGCAACGTAATTGATACTGGCATCATCTAAACTATCCACCCTAACTTTCTATGTGCCATTCCTATCATAACCAACTAATTTTGGAACAAGGCTGATCCCAGACATCTTCGACATAATTCCATGATTTCACCGAAACAATCACTGCTTTGTGGCCTATGATAAGGGATTCATTGAAATATCTCTAGAGGCACACTTTTGCCAATTTGGGTTCTCTAGGGTGAGGCATGTGATTCTGCTGCTGTGAAAAAAAAACCTTGCTCGATTCTATATCCAGAAGGCAAAGTTCTCAGGGTTTTAGACTTGACCTAAATTCTGCATCGGCAGTCCCTGGTGTCACGACCACCAACATACCTTAACGATGTGGTTACGCAACGTAACTGATACTGGCATCATATAAACTATCCACCCTAACTTTCTATGTGCAATTCATATCCTAATCAACTAATTTCGGAACAAGGCTAAACCCAGACATCTTCGACATAATTGCATGATTTCACCGAAATGAACGCTGCTTTGTGGCCTATGATAAGGGGTTCTCTAGGGTTAGGCCTGTGATTCTCCTGCCATGAAAAATAAACCTAGCTCGATTCCATGTCCGGAAGGAAAAGTTCTCAAGGTGTTAAACTTGCGCTAAAATCTGCATCGGCAGTCCCAGGTGTCACGGCCACCGACGTACCTTAACGATCTGGTTACACAAAATAATTGATACTGGCATCATCTAAACTGTCCACCCTAACTTTCTATGTGCGATTCCTATCTTAACCAACTAATTTTGGAACAAGGCTGAGCCCAGACATCTTCGACATAATTGCTTGACTTCACCAAAACAGACGCTGCTTTGTGGCCTATGATAAGGGATTCATTGAAATATCTCTAGAGGCCTAGTTTTGCCAATTCGGGTTCTCTAGGGTGAGGCCTATGATTCTGCTACCGTGAAAAAAAAACTAGCTCGATTCCATGGTCGGAAGGCAAAGTTCTCAAGGTTTTAAACTTGCCCTGAAATTTGCATCGGCAGTCCCTGGTGTCACGACCACCAACATACCTTAATGATGTGGTTATGCAACGTAATTGATACTGGCATCATCTAAACTGCCCACCCTAACTTTCTATGTGCCATTCCTATGATAACCAACTAATTTTGGAACAAGGCTGATCCCAGACATCTTCGACAGAATTGCATGATTTCACCGAAACAATCACTGCATTGTGGCCTATGATAAGGGATTCATTGAAATATCTATAGAGGCACAATTTTGCCAATTCGGGTTCTCTAGGGTGAGGCCTGTGATTCTGCTGCTGTGAAAAAAAAACCTAGCTCGATTCTATGTCCGAAGGCAAAGTTCTCAAGGTTTTAAACTTGACCTAAATTCTGCATCGGCAGTCCCTGGTGTCAAGGCCACCAACGTACCTTAACGATGTGGTTACGCAACGTAACTGATACCAGCATCATCTAAACTGTCCACCCTAACTTTCTATGTGCCATTCCTATCCTAACCAACTAATTTCGGAACAAGGCTAACCCAGACATCTTCGATAGAATTGCATGATCTCACCGAAACGAATGGTGCTTTGTGGCCTATGATAAGGGATTCATTGAAATATCTCTAGAGGCACACTTTTGCCAATTCGGGTTCTCTAGGGTGAGGCCTGTGATTCTGCTACCGTGGAAAAAAAACCTAGCTCGATTCCATGTCCGGAGGGCAAAGTTCTCAAGGTTTTAAACTTGCCCTGAAATCTGCATCGGCAGTCCCTGGTGTCACGGCCACCAACATACCTTAACGATGTGGTTAGACAACGTAATTGATACTGGCATCATCTAAACTATCCACCCAAACTTTCTTTGTGCCATTCCTATCCAAACCAACTAATTTCGGAACAAGGCTGAACCCAGACATCTTCGACAGAATTGCATGATTTCACTGAAACAAACGCTGCTTTGTAGCCTATGATAAGGGATTCATTGAAATATCTCTAGAGGACCACTTTTGCCAATTCAAGTTCTCTAGGTGAGATCTGTGATTCTGCTGCCGTGAAAAAAAAACCTAGCTCGATTCTATGTCCGGAAGGCAAAGTTCTCAAGTGTTAAACTTGCCCTGAAATCTGCATCGGCAGTCTCTGGTGTCACGGCCACCAACGTACCTTAATGATGTGATTACGCAACGTAATTGATACTGGTATCATATAAACTATCCACCCTAACTTTATATGTGCCATTCCTATCCTAACCAACTAATCTTGGAACAAGGCTGAACCCAGACATCTTCGAAAGAATTGCACTATTTCACTGAAACAAACACTGCTTCGTGGCCTATGATAAGAGATTCATTGAAATATCTCTAGAGGCCCACTTTTGCCAATTCGGGTTCGCTAGGGTGAGGCCTGTGATTCTGCTACCGTGAAAGAAAAAACCTAGCTCGATTCCATGTCCGGAAGGCAAAGTTCTCAAGGTGTTAAACTTGCCCTGAAATCTGCATCGGCAGTCCCAGGTGTCACGACCACCAGCGTACCTTAACGATGTGGTTACACAACGTAATTGATACTGACATCATCTAAACTGTCCACCCTAACTTTCTATGTGCCATTCCTATCCTAACCAACTAATTTTGGAACAAGGCTGGACCTAGACATCTTCGACAGAATTGCATGATTTCACTGAAACAAACGCTAGTTTGTGGCCTATGATAAGGGATTCATTGAAATATCTCTGGAGGCACACTTTTGCCAATTCGGGTTCTCTAGGATGAGGCCTGTGATTCTGCTGCTGTGAAAAAAAAACCTAGCTCGATTCTATGTCCGGAAGGCAAAGTTCTCAAGGTTTTAAACTTGACCTAAATTCTGCATCGGCAGTCCCTGGTGTCACGGCCACCAACGTACCTTAACGATGTGGTTACGCAACGTAACTGATACCGGCATCATCTAAACTGTCCACCCTAACTTTCTATGTGCCATTCCTATCCTAGCCAACTAATTTTGGAACAAGGCTAAACCTAGACATCTTCGACATAATTGCAGGATTCCGCCGAAACGAACGCTGCTTTGTGGCCTATGATAAGGGATTCATCGAAATATCTCTACATGCACACTTTTGCCAATTCGGGTTCTCTAGGGTGAGGCCTGTGATTCTGCTACCGTGGAAAAAAAACCTATCTCGATTCCATGTCCGGAAGGCAAAGTTCTCAAGGTTTTAAACTTGCCCTGAAATCTGCATCGGCAGTCCCTGGTGTCACGGCCACCAACATACCTTAACGATGTGGTTAGACAACGTAATTGATACTGGCATCATCTAAACTATCCACCCAAACTTTCTTTGTGCCATTCCTATCCAAACCAACTAATTTCGGAACAAGGCTGAACCCAGACATCTTCGCCAGAATTGCATGATTTCACTGAAACAAACGCTGCTTTGTAGCCTATGATAAGGGATTCATTGAAATATCTCTAGAGGACCACTTTTGCCAATTCTAGTTCTCTAGGGTGAGATCTGTGATTCTGCTGCCGTGAAAAAAAAAACCTAGCTCGATTCTATGTCCGGAAGGCAAAGTTCTCAAGTGTTAAACTTGCCCTGAAATCTGCATCGGCAGTCTCTGGTGTCACGGCCACCAACGTACCTTAATGATGTGATTACGCAACGTAATTGATACTGGTATCATCTAAACTATCCACCCTAACTTTATATGTGCCATTCCTATCCTAACCAACTAATTTTGGAACAAGGCTGAACCCAGACATCTTCGAAAGAATTGCATGATTTCACTGAAACAAACACTGCTTTGTGGCCTATGATAAGAGATTCATTGAAATATCTCTAGAGGCCCACTTTTGCCAATTCGGGTTCGCTAGGGTGAGGCCTGTGATTCTGCTACCGTGAAAGAAAAAACCTAGCTCGATTCCATGTCCGGAAGGCAAAGTTCTCAAGGTGTTAAACTTGCCCTGAAATCTGCATCGCAGTCCCAGGTGTCACGACCACCAGCGTACCTTAACGATGTGGTTACACAACGTAATTGATACTGACATCATCTAAACTGTCCACCCTAACTTTCTATGTGCCATTCCTATCCTAACCAACTAATTTTGGAACAAGGCTGGACCTAGACATCTTCGACAGAATTGCATGATTTCACCGAAACAAACGCTGGTTTGTGGCCTATGATAAGGGATTCATTGAAATATCTCTGGAGGCACACTTTTGCCAATTCGGGTTCTCTAGGATGAGGCCTGTGATTCTGCTGCTGTGAAAAAAAAACCTAGCTCGATTCTATGTCCGGAATGCAAAGTTCTCAAGGTTTTAAACTTGACCTAAATTCTACATCGGCAGTCCCTGGTGTCACGGCCACCAACATACCTTAACGATGTGGCTACGCAACGTAACTAATACTGGCATCATCTAAACTGTCCACCCTAACTTTCTATGTGCCATTCCTATCCTAGCCAACTAATTTTGGAACAAGGCTAAACCTAGACATCTTCGACATAATTGCAGGATTTCGCCGAAACGAACGCTGCTTTGTGCCTATGATAAGGGATTCATCGAAATATCTCTACATGCACGCTTTTGCCAATTCGGGTTCTCAAGGGTGAGGCCGGCTCGATTCCACGTCCGGAAGGCAAAGTTCTCAAGGTTTTAAACTTACCTTGAAATCTGCATCGGCAGTCCCAGGTGTCATGGCCACCAACGTACCTTAACGATGTGGTTGCACAACGTAATTGATACTGGCATCATCTAAACTGTCCACCCTAACTTTCTATGTGCCATTCCTAGCCTAACCAACTAATTTCGGAACAAGGCTGAACCGAGGCATCATCGACAGAATTGCATGATTTCACCGAAACAAACGCTGCTTTGTAGCTATGATAAGGAATTCATTGAAATATCTTTAGAGGACCACTTTTGCCAATTCAAGTTCTCTAGGGTGAGGCCTGTGATTCTGCTGCCGTGAAAAAAAAAACCTAGCTCGATTCCATGTCCGGAAGGCAAAGTTCTCAAGTGTTAAACTTGCCCTGAAATCTGCATCGGCAGTCTCTGGTGTCACGGCCACCAACGTACCTTAACGATGTGGTTACGCAACGTAATTGATACTGGCATCATATAAACTATCCACCCTAACTTTCTATGTGCCATTCCTATCCTAACCAACTAATTTTGGAACAAGGTTGAACCCAGACATCTTCGACAGAATTGCATGATTTCACTGAAACAAACGCTGCTTTGTGGCCTATGATAAGGGATTCATTGAAATATCTCTAGAGGTCCACTTTTGCGAATTCGGGTTCTCTAGGGTGAGGCCTGTGATTCTGCTATCATGAAAAAAAAACCTAGCTCGATTCCATGTTCGGAAGGCAAAGTTCTCAAAGTTTTAAACTTGCCCTGAAATCTGCATCGGCAGTCCCTGGTGTCACGACCACCAATGTACCTTAATGATGTGGTTACGCAACGTAATTGATACTAGCATCATCTAAATTGTCCACCCTAACTTTCTATGTGCCATTCCTATCATAACCAACTAATTTTGGAACAAGGCTGATCCCAGACATCTTCGACAGAATTGCATGATTTCACCGAAACAATCGCTGCTTTGTGGCCTATGATAAGGGATTCATTGAAATATCTCTAGAGGCACACTTTTGCCAACTCGGGTTCTCTACGGTGAGGCCTGTGATTCTGCTGCTGTGAAAAAAAAACCTAGCTCAATTCTATGTCCGGAAAGGCAAAGTTCTCAAGGTTTTAAACTGGACCTTAATTCTGCATCGGCAGTCCCTGGTGTCACGGCCACCAACGTACCATAACGATGTGGTTACGCAACGTAACTGATACTGGCATCATCTAAACTGTCCACCCTAACTTTCTATGTGCCATTCCTATCCTAACCAACTAATTTCGGAACAAGGCTAAACCCAGACATCTTCGACATAATTGCATGATTTCACCGAAACGAACGCTGCTTTGTGGCCTATGATAAGGGATTCATTGAAATATCTCTAGAGGACCACTTTTGCCAATTCGGGTTCTCTAGGGTGAGTCCTATGATTCTGCTGCCATGAAAAAAAAACCTAGCTCGATTCCATGTTCGGAAGGCAAAGTTCTCAAGGTTTTAAACTTGCCCTGAAATCTGCATCGGCAGTCCCTGGTGTCACGACCACCAACGTACCTTAATGATGTGGTTACGCAACGTAATTGATACTGGCATCATCTAAACTGTCCACTCTAACTTTCTATGTGCCATTCCTATCATAACCAACTAATTTTGGAACAAGGCTGATCCTATACATCTTCGACAGAATTGCATGATTTCACCGAAACAATCGCTGCTTTGTGGCCTATGATAAGGGATTCATTGAAATATCTCTAGAGGCACACGTTTGCCAATTCGGGTTCTCTAGGGTGAGGCCTGTGATTCTGCTGCTGTGAAAAAAAAACCTAGCTCGATTCTATGTCTGGAAGGCAAAGTTCTCAAGGTTTTAAACTTGACCTAAATTCTGCATCGGCAGTCCCTGGTGTCACGGCCACCAACGTACCTTAACGATGTGGTTTCGCAACGTAACTGATACTGGCATCATCTAAACTGTCCACCCTAACTTTCTATGTGCCATTCCTATCCTAACCAACCAATTTCGGAACAAGGCTAAACCCAGACATCTTCGACATAATTGCATGATTTCACCGAAAGGAACGCTGCTTTGTGGCCTATGATAAGGGATTCATTGAAATATCTCTAGAGGACCACTTTTGCCAATTCGGGTTCTCTAGGGTGAGGCCTATGATTCTGCTGCCATGAACAAAAAACTGTAACAGCCCAAAGTTTGTGAACCTAAAATGTGAACCAAATTTTCACTTTTGCATTTCATTCTTGCATCATGGCATCCATATTGAATTGCTAAACAAATAAAACAAATGGTTTGGCACCATTTAAAACAAAATGCCTAACTTGCTATAACAAATCCCAAATTAATGAAGGCACTCAAACTTGCAAAACAAAATACTTTGACATCTTCTTTTTGTCAAGGAAGTTCCAAGAGTTCCAAAAATAATATTTTGCAATTGCTCTAAAGTTTCCAAAGGAGCAACATATTGAATTTAGCAAAATGCCATCTCTAAACACTATGAGCAAATGTTTTTCAAACTATTTTATTTTGAATCGCCAATTTTTGTGAAGCCTCTACATGTTAGGGAGAGGCTACATGATTTTTCTCATATTTTTCTAAAGTATCTAAGTGCCTTTAATAAATCCCCAAAGTCACTGTTTTTAAAAAGAGAAACTGGAAAGGACCTATCCGTGATGGAGAAGAAACTGCCAGGGGGTTCTTTGTAAACTCCTCTTCTTCCTCCCCTGTAGCGACCGAGCTCGAGCTCGCGCCGAACCAGCTCGGCGCCGTGCTCTCCCCTGCTTCCCCCTGGACAGCGTGAAGAGAAGAAGATCCCCACGAGACGCTCTGCTCTCTCCCGCGCTGTTTCTCCCCGTTTCCTCGCTCCCTCGTTCCCTGCCATGGCCGTGACCTAGCTAGGTCGTCGCCGTCGCATCGCCGTTGATTGGAGCTTCTCCGAGCGAATCGTGGACCACAGGACGCTCCGCCGCGTCGCCTGCTACATCTTAGCCAGAGGAATCGAACGGAGACGCCGAGAATCGACCGCGCCATCCGCGACATCGCCGCTGCCGCCCGAGCTCCGCCGTGAGCGAATACGCCGCCGTCGACCTCCCTCCGGCCTCCCCGACCTCTCCACCGTGCTCGTGGTGAGCTACTGGCCTCGCTGGCCCCTTCCCCTCTCCTCTCTCGCCGTAGCCTCGCCGTGGTCTCGCCGTAGCCACCGTAGCCGCGCTCGCCGTCGCAACGCGTTTGATGCCCGCGTCGGAATTGGTTCGGAACACATCCGGAATTCCGGATGGCCGGAAAATTCCGGTTATCTACTTACCTCGTTCCGATCGAATCCAGTAGCGTTTTGCATGTTTCCGGAATTGGTTCGGAACCAGTTCGGAATATTCCG
Organism: Poa pratensis; assembly: GCA_947311845.1. NCBI lineage: Eukaryota > Viridiplantae > Streptophyta > Magnoliopsida > Poales > Poaceae > Poa > Poa pratensis. The sequence continues at coordinate 16,003,784 of CAMZMU010000070.1, read as the reverse complement.
GGTGGTTCGGAATTCCGGATGAATTCCGAAATTGTCCAGTACCAAAATTATCCTGTTTCAATTACTGTTCTTTCTAAATTGGTAAATACTTGTACGGTGTTGTGAATAACTTATTAAAAGGACATATCTAAAGGGACATTTAGAAATGCAATAACTTTTATTTGGCTTGTCCGAAAAATGTGTGTGATATAACAAAATGTCTAGAAAATTGTGAACTACCCTTTTAAAATCAACATCATGCATATTTGATCACCATTGGAGGCCTACACCTTTTAGAGGCTATGAGAAACATTAAGTTTAAACATGGGGATTATTCCAAATAATGCAATAAACATAATTGGGACCCCATTTAACTTGTTGGTCATGTTTAATACCTTTATGGGGCATGTAAAATGTCATATCATCATGTGTTTGTGCATTGCAATTGCTAAGCATGTGTGGTGATTGATTGTTGCTTCCATGTTTTATGCTTCGATAGATCAAGCATCCGGGGTTACACCGCATTACCCCGACGATCCGTACTATCAGCACGTTGAGCCAGGCAAGCGTAATCCCCCCTCTGAGCATATCTTATCCTATTTTCCGCAATTATTTTCTCCACTATAATATTGCATGCGGTTCCAAATGTCAAATTGCTTGGATTAGAGTATCCTATAGTTGCATTAAGTTCCCTATGCCATTATCTGTTTTCCCTCCTATTATCCATAGGATTGTACTGTTGGCCTGAGATACTTAACTATGCTATGTTGATGCTTAGCCATGCTTAGTTAAATGCCTAGCTGTACGATGGTTGGTTCATGTTGGAAACAGGTGATGAACTGTTCAGATGATGGTGGAGGAATTGTGGAGACAGGTAATAAGATGCTAAAGGCGGGGATGAGAGGCCACTTTGGTTGTGGTGCTTTGTCTCGTTCTCGCCGCCTAGGTGCGAGTTATTTACCTCCCGAACCAAGCCTGAGCGTGCAACTATGCGTGAGGCCTATGCAATTGCAGGAACCCTTATTCGACTAAATAACTTGTGAGGGGCTAGCCAGGGTCCTCTAGTTCGAGCTTCCATTTGCGCGTGCGTGATGATGGTGGTTGTGAATGGGATGAGGATGGTGGTGTTAGGAAAATAAGTGGCCGTGGGGCAGGGTGTTGGAGGCACTGAACCTGTCCTGCCGCCACTGATGATCCTGGAAAGTCTCAAGCGAGGGAGAAGTCGTCACCGCTCCCACCCAGCCGGCTTTCCAAGGAAGAGAGCTAATAGCTAGGCAATGGGCCGGACGGTACGCGTGGCAAACATTGTACACCCCTGCAGGTAAATCTTTTCGAAAAGCCGTGTCCGCGGTTATGGACGACTTGGGAAAGGACGATAAGACCATAGAATAACTTGAACGGAATGATTAAAACCTGAGTACTAGAGGTACTACTCAAGAATGCAAGGTTAGCTTCCTCGAGGGTGATTCGGGGAGGTGCCTTTGTAGAACAGGTACAGTGTTGATGATTGGTGGAGGTTGAGGAAGGATCAAAAGAAAAGAGTTACTTCTTACCCCTATTTGAAAATACTCTGATTAGTCGATACCATGGAGTTGTGTTTTATAAATAAAATCAGCTTTATGCAAAACAGCCATAAAACTTTGAAAGCCTCATCGAGCTAAAGCTCTATATTTAATCTTGCGAGTTCGTCGAACTCAACGTCGTTTGTTTTGTTTCAGATGAGGACTTCACCGACCTCGAAGGTGGGTTCTTTGTGGACGTCGACGAGTAGTCTGGGGTTCCCAGGTGGCAGCTTGGGACATCCCGGAGCAGCTGGCGCTTGGATGTTTATATGTAGGCCTCTTTGGCCATAATTTGGTTTTTGTTGTTTAGAACAACTTAATTCGCTTCCGCATGATGTACTGTTGGGTCTGTGACCTCTGGTTGTAATTTGCTATCTTTCTCTATTATAAGAGTTGAACTATAATGCTTTGAGTCGTAGAGTCTGTGATGTGCCAGTTGTTCCACAAGTCTTGATCTCCCTATTATGCATTGATAGTTGTGCCTGTGTTAGGGCATCACTCGGGGTGTTGTGTTGCCGATGATCAATTCCGAGCAACGCCTGCCAAAGGTTTTGGCCGGGGATTGGTAAACCCGTAACCTCCGGTTGTATCGCCTAAACGGTGACACACAGCATCCATGTATAGCAGTCAGGTCGGGGCGCCACAAAAACCTAGCTCGATTCCATGTCCGGAAGGCAAAGTTCTCAAGGTGTTAAACTTGCCCCGAAATCTGCATCGGCAGTCCCAGGTGTCATGGCCACCAACGTACCTTAACGATGTGGTTACACAACGTAATTGATACTGGCATCATCTAAACTGTCCACCCTAACTTTCTATGTGCCATTCCTAGCCTAACCAACTAATTTTGGAACAAGGCTGAACCCAGACATCTTCGACAGAATTGCATGATTTCACCGAAACAAACGCTGCTTTGTGGCCTATGATAAGGGATTCATTGAAATATCTCTAGAGGCCCAGTTTTGCCAATTCGGGTTCTCTAGGGTGAGGCCTGTGATTCTGCTACCGTGAAAAAAAACCTATCTCGATTCCATGTTCGGAAGGCAAAGTTCTCAAGGTTTTAAACTCGCCCTAAAATCTGCATCGGCAGTCCCTGGTGTCATGACCACCAACGTACCTTAATGATGTGGTTACGCAACGTAATTGATACTGGCATCATCTAAACTGTCCACCCTAACTTTCTATGTGCCATTCCTATCATAACCAACTAATTTTGGAACAAGGCTGATCCCAGACATCTTCGACAGAATTGCATGATTTCACCGAAACAATCGCTGCTTTGTGGCCTATGATAAGGGATTCATTGAAATATCTCTAGAGGCACACTTTTGCCAATTTGGGTTCTCTAGGGTGAGGCCTGTGATTCTGCTGCTGTGAAAAAAAAACCTAGCTCGATTCTATGTCCAGAAGGCAAAGTTCTCAAGGTTTTAAACTTGACCTAAATTCTGCATCGGCAGTCCCTGGTGTCACGGCCACCAACGTACCTTAACGATGTTGTTACGCAACGTAACTGATACTGGCATCATCTAAACTATCCACCCTAACTTTCTATGTGCCATTCCTATCCTAACCAACTAATTTCGGAACAAGGCTAAACCCAGACATCTTCGACATAATTGCATGATTTCACCGAAATGAACGCTGCTTTGTGGCCTATGATAAGGGATTCATTGAAATATCTCTAGAGGACCACTTTTGCCAATTCAGGTTCTCTAGGGTGAGGCATGTGATTCTGCTGCCATGAAAAAAAACCTAGCTCGATTCCATGTCCGGAAGGAAAAGTTCTCAAGGTGTTAAACTTGCCCTAAAATCTGCATCGGCAGTCCCAGGTGTCACGGCCACCAACGTACCTTAACGATGTGGTTACACAACATAATTGATACTGGCATCATCTAAACTGTCCAACCTAACTTTCTATGTGCCATTCCTATCTTAACCAACTAATTTTGGAACAAGGCTGAACCCAGACATCTTCGACAAAATTGCATGATTTCATCAAAACAGACGCTGCTTTGTGGCCTATGATAAGGGATTCATTGAAATATCTCTAGAGGCCCAGTTTTGCCAATTCGGGTTCTCTAGGGTGAGGCATGTGATTCTGCTATCGTGAAAAAAAAACCTAGCTCGATTCCATGTTCGGAAGGCAAAGTTCTCAAAGTTTTAAACTTGCCCTGAAATCTGCATCGGCAGTCCCTGGTGTCACGACCACCAACGTACCTTAATGATGTGGTTACGCAACGTAATTGATACTGGCATCATCTAAACTGCCCACCCTAACTTTCTATGTGCCATTCCTATCATAACCAACTAATTTTGGAACAAGTCTGATCCTAGACATCTTCGACAGAATTGCATGATTTCACCGAAACAATCGCTGCTTTGTGGCCTATGATAAGGGATTCATTGAAATATCTCTAGAGGCACAATTTTGCCAATTCGGGTTCTCTAGGGTGAGGCATGTGATTCTGCTGATGTGAAAAAAAAAACCTAGCTCGATTCTATGTCCGGAAGGCAAAGTTCTCAAGGTTTTAAACTTGACCTAAATGCACGGGCTTGAAAAAAAAACCTAGCTCGATTCTAAAGCAGCGTATATTTATTAAAATCCTCGCAACTTCGCCATAATATATATTTGCAGGCATTTATATCACAGCCAGTGTGCAAGATGATGTTTTATTTCTTTGCAGGATCGGCCAGCTATTTGCAGAGGCGTCGACCATAAGCCCGTGCTCATATCAGCGATGTTCTTGTTCGTAGATGAGCTATACCCATCTTTGGCCATCATGTATTCTATACTGTACGCATCTTGCAATTTGTATTGATTGGTCGTAAAGTTTGATTACGCTAAGGATGTTGCTTAGATGGTCGTGTAATATGTGGCTTTATTTTCATACATGTATCTTTTTACGTGTATTTTATTTACATGTGTGACAACAAAATTTGTGGAGTCCGTAGTAACGCACGGGCATTCAACTAGTGGTCATAATGTGTCAGTATGTGTTTACAGGATGAATGTCCATGGGCCATGGCGGTAGGCGAGGCATATACTTTTTTTTTTTGGAAACTGGCGTGGCATACTTTAACCTTGTGTAATTTGTAAAAACAAAAAAAAATTGACATCACATCCTACTGGTAATACAACACTATCATATTTGTAGAAAGTTTCTCGGAGCTGCAGCGCTTTGCCTGTCCCACCATCCAAACACCTCCGCGCCAATTTCTTGTTCGCTGATGCACTCGGGTCTGAGGGGGCTTTTCTAGACCCTGCAAAGCCTGCTTATAGCCCTGAAAAACTCGTTCTCCCAGCCCCGCGTAGCCCGCTTTGCAGCCTCCTTCCAAGCCGCCAGCTCACAATAGCTACCGAGACCAACCGGTGGGCGGGGCATGTGTCCGGGAGTTTCTCCGAAGTCAGCTGCCTGCAGGCAGTTCCTTGGTTCCTTCCTGCTGCTTGCAAATAAAAACGTACAACCTGCACTTGTTTACACTTAATTAATCATTGTTGTAACTTAATATTGTGTTAGCATAACTAATAACACTTTTTCCCTTTGAATTTCATTTTCTAATACTGATCAATTGCTCTAACCGAACTACACGAGTTAATCTAAAGTTAAAGATTCAATGGCATCAAAAAAGAAAGAAAATGATTGAATTGCAGAAAAAAGGGGAGAAGATGGATTCAACTGACAAAAAAAGTGAGATAACAGTAATCCATTGCTCAGACCGAACCATAACTCAAAAAAGGCTCGGGGGTTCTTTTCAAAATTGATTTTGAAAAGGCCTTCGACAAAGTCAACTGGACTTTCCTCTTACAGATTCTTGAAATGAAATGTTTTCCACCAGAATGGAATGACCTCGTCATGAAGACTGTGAGGGGAGGAAAAGTAGCCATTAGAGTTAATGATGACATTGGACCTTACTTCTGCACCTTGCAGGGCCTACGGCAGGGAGACCCTATGTCTCCTCTTCTGTTTGATCTTGCTGCAGATGGTTTAGCTATTATGATTAAGAGAGCGGTTGATTGTGGAATTTTAACTGGACTTGCCTCTAGACTTGTTGATAAAGGAGTATCGATTCTGCAATATGCAGACGATACCATACTCCTTTTAGAAGATGATCTAGAACAAGCGAGGAACTTAAAATTCATACTCTGTCTTTTTGAGCAGATGTCAGGCCTCAAAATAAACTTCCATAAGAGTGAAGTCTTTTGCCTGGGAGAAGCACAGAATAGACGAATGTATTTTGAGGAAATTTTCACTTGTAAATCTGGAGTTCTCCCTATGAAATACCTTGGGATTTCAATTGATGAAAAACGACTTTGTTTAAGTGACTGGAAGCCTGTACTAGAAAGACACGAAAAAAAACTAAGCTGCTGGCAGGGGAAAAATCTAGTTATTGGTGGGAGAGCCACCTTAATTAATTCTTCTTTAGCCAGCATACTTTTGTACATGCTGTCTTTTTACAGAATCCCAGTTGGTGTTAAACATAAAGCTGATTCAATTGAATCTCGTTTCCTGTGGAGTGGTGATAGAAATAAAAAGAAATACCACTTAGTGAAATGGTCGACAGTTTGCCTCCATAGAGACCAAGGCGGCCTAGGTATATTGGACCTGGAAGTAATGAACATTTCCTTGCTCTCGAAATGGCTCTGGAAACTGTTCAATGAAACTGGTCCATGGCAGGATCTCATTTGGAACAAATACTTGTCTAAATCCACGCTAGGACAGGCTGAGGCAAGAAATGGGGACTCTCATTTTTGGCAAGGCCTGATGGATGTTAAACGACTCTTTTGGCCGTGCTGTAGAATAAATGTGGGAAATGGTGCTAGAACAAGGTTCTGGGAGGATGTATGGCATAAAGATAAGTCTTTTGCTGACCTCTTTCCTACCTTATACCTAGTCTCGCAAAATCAACAGATTACAGTCGAGAGAGTGTCCCAGCTGGGTTTAGAAAATCTGTCTTTTCGGCGCAGACTAGTGGGTGGAAAAGCTGTGGCCTGGAACGAGCTGAAAATTATTTGGGAAAAGGTTTCACTAGATAGTAATACAAAAGATCGACTGGTTTGGACACTTTCACCCACCGGGGAGTTTAGTGTCAAATCCTTTTATTTAGCTATGCAAAGTTGTGGTGAAGTTCCATATAATTTTCTTTGGCGGATTAAAATACCATTAAGAGTCAAAACATTCATATGGCTGACTCTGAAAAAGAGTATCCTGACTAGGGATGTTTTGCTAAAACGTGGAGGAGTCTGCCAAAAAAACTGCTTGTTCTGTGGCAAGGATGAATCAATTACCCATCTCTTCTTCGAATGTCCCTTAGCTAGATATGTCTGGGGTATAATCAGCTGCGCGACTGGCTATCCATGTCAGTTCGCCAGTGTCGAAGACTGCCTTGTGGTCTGGCTTAAGGGTCTTCGGAGGAAAAGAAAAAGGCTATTTTCGGTTGGGGTAGCTGCTGTTTTCTGGGCTATCTGGAAAGCAAGGAACGCGGCTTGCTTTGACCAGAAATGGCCAACTGAACCTATTGATATTATTTACAGAATTGTATATTGGATTAATTACTGGAGTGGTCTGCAGGTGAAGGAGGACGAAAAGTTGGGGTTACAACGGGGCGCAGGACTACTGGGAAGAATCGCTGAAGAAGTGTTCGCGGCAAGGGGACGCTGGCAATCGTGGATACCAAGGATTGAAGCCTGATGTGTTGGAGGCGAGAAGATGGATTTTTGCATCGGTGTAGATGTCTATCGGTGTTGTTTCGAGTTAGGAAAACTTTGCCAGTGGTGTTGTTGGAGTATGGTGGTTTTCGCTCTAGTAGCGTTGCGGATGTCTGTTTACTTTTCTCCTTTTGCTCTCCCTGCACAGCTGTGACTTGCGGGAAACACCAGAAACTTAGTCGGAGGCGGTGGTGGCTGGGCGTGTGGCAGATGTAGTGACAAACTTGGTTTCTATTAAATGAAATCGGGGCGCTGCCCTTTTTATCTAAAAAAAAAAGACCGAACCATAACGGTTCATCAAAATATCACAGATTCAACTGCAAAGAAAGGGAATGATACAAATTCAATAGGTTTTGTTGGCTTGCCTGCTGCCTGACTGCCGCCGCTTGTTTGTTGGGTTCTCTGGTTATTGGTTTGCCACGTTGTCTTGCTTTGTGCTTTCGGCTCTACATGCTTCCTTCGCCGTTGGTTTTCTGTAGGAACACAATTTCAAACCACACATCAGTACAAGGTTACAAACGGTCAGCAGTAGCCCCACGTCTACTACTTCAATAAAAACACGTTTTCAAATCACACACAAGTACGAAGTTAGTAATGGTTAGGCATAGCTCCACGTCTACTACTTCAAACTCATTTATTCTTCATCACAGACACTACACCTATATAATCCCGAACAGGCTACTACAATCAACAGCACCAAAACATTCCTTCCGCTCTCTATCGTTCCTGGCGACAGCGCCTTGTTCGCTCTCCTCTCTAGCAACTAGAAGAGCTTCAGCCTTGGTAGACATTTCTTGGCTAAATCTTCTGATATTAGGCCAGTCATACCAATTGATATTGACCTAATATCGAAGATTTAGCCACGAATTGTTTACCTGTTCAAGCCAAAGTGATTCTTCTCAACAGATTCAGATCATAAAAAAAGGAAGGTGAACTTAGCTCTCCTCTAGCAACTAGAAAGGCTCCAGCCTCGGTTGACATTTCTTGGCTAAATCTTTTGATATAAGGCCAGTCATATCAATTGATATTGGCCTAATATGAAAGATTTAGCCACGAATTGTTTACATGTTCAAGCCAAGGTGATTCTTCTCCGTCTGACAGATTCAGATCATAAAAAAAGGAAGATGAACTTACATTAAAACTCACTTTCGTTATCCCTATCTAAATCAATCTTCCCTAGTGCAATAAACCGTTTCGCTCTCTTCCCCTTTCTCCTGCAGACAGATGGAAGAGAAGCGACCAGACCCTCAGGATGTTCGTTGAACGCAGATTTGACATTCTCTGATTTCGTCGGACGGAGCCGACACCTGAATTTCTGGGTCCTTTCAGTGAGTGTTACGTGTGTGCGTTGTAACAGGATTGAAATATGAATACGTGGTTACCTTCTAAAAAAAACTTCAGAGAGTGGAATGGTTGTAACGATATTCATTTACTACTGTAGGGTGTCCCCATGCGTGTCCCTCTCGTGTACGAAAATCTGAACACATGGCCATCTGTTTCCATGGATCACTAGCTAGAAGCTTAGACGATTCCAAGAAATTGTACAACCTATCTAGGGAAAAAATCATCTTTTTATGTAAGACGATGATATTACAATTGCTAACTTATTGAAGTAGCATTCTGCCAAAAGAAAACTTCCTAAAATAGTAGCTTCATATATTCTATGAGATTTTTTTCCCATTAGACTATATGTAACGAAATCTAACAAATATTGTACACTCCCTCCATTCCAAATTAATTGACTCGGCTTAGTCTAGATACGCATGTATCTAAACACTAAAAATTGCATCAAAACTTTGTAAGAGAATCATGTAAAAATAGTCGAATTATTTTGATGCATTTATCCTTACAATTCTAACGGAAACTCCACTGAGCACCACACAAACATCGGTTATTGATGACCGTAATCTGAAAGTACAATGATGTACCTGTTCTGAATTGCTGAACTTCCCAGTATATGTATCGGCTCTAACCACACTGGCTATGCATCTACCATGGCTCGAGCACGGAAGTCAATTCTCATCAGACAAATCTGGATGCTAACAATAGCACAACTACATCTCCAATTGCCAATCAAGTTCATAAAAAGAGAGATAAATGGATCCCAACAGTGACAGTGTATAGGTTATCCTCCTAGATAAATGGATCCCAACTAAGGTAGTGACCATATCAAGGAACAAGCAGGTTCCTAGGATTAAGTAGCAACCACAACCTAACGTAAATTAGGAAGTAGAGGAACACTATATTCTGTACCAAACACAAAGCTAAATCAATGACACAAAGGGAGAAGATAGAGATGCAAGAAGGGGCATGTACCTGCAAAGTTTCTCTTGCTCGCTCCACAAGGTGGCAGCCAACATCCCAACACTCCTGTACAGCCAGCGAGAGAAAAGTGGCACATACATTGTCCTGGCTGCGCCCACGAAAGATGCCACAGTGGTGGATCGAGCTCCTGTTCCATCGCCCGCTGCCCCCAACAATGTGTCCGCCTTCGCCCAAGCGGCGGTGGTGGTGGGACGGACCCACTTCTTCTGCCGCTCTGTAGTCCAGCTGTGTGTGCGGCTGACTTCTCCGAGGGACGAGTGCGGAGCGACAGGGGCGCACTTCTCCCGGCCGCCACAACGCCTCCCCCGATTTGACACACCACCGGCAAATCGGAGCCACTAGCTTGCTTCCACCTCGGATTAGGTATTCATGCGATGGAGCGAAAGAGAGCGATGGAGCGGACCGAGGAGAACGCCGATGAGCGGCCAGCTGGATTGATTAGGTGGCGGCGACATCAAATCGAGGGCAGCGGTGGCGAGAGGGAGGGAGAGCGCCGTGAGAGAAAGGGGATCAGGGATGACGACACGGCGAGGAGATGGATAGATCGCCTTGCGACTACTATGCTGTGCTCGCGTGCGTGTCATTTTTTTTCTCAGAGCGTGTTGGATTTAAGCCCATCTGATTCTTTTTTTTGACGCTGGGAACAGTGGGGAAGACCCCCACTGCGTCATTTTTTCATTTTTTATAAAGATAAATATTTACAAACAGTTCTCGGACAGTTCATAAAGGAAATTACATCAAATCTAGCCAATCTGACATGCCATCTCTCAGGCTGGGCTTAACCCTATGCCTGATATCTTCTATGGACGATTTGAAAAATGAGAAGCATACACCCTGGTCTCTGTCTTCATTCTCGAAAATTATTTTATTTCTATGATTCCACAAACTCCAGCATCCAGCTATCATTGCCACTTTGAAGAAAGGCGAAGTTGATCTGGTTTTAGTATCCATGAGCATCGGTATAAAGGGAAGATTAGTATCCCATTCTTCTCCAATTTTCTCCCAGAATTCCTTGCTGAAGCTACAGGAAAAGAACATGTGCTGCATTGTCTCTCGGATGGATTCATCACAAAGCACACAGTCCGTTGATTCCACATGAAAGTTTTTCCTTGTCAACAAATCTCTAGTATTCAATCTGTCCTGTAGCATAAGCCAGCAGAAAAACTTGTGCTTAGGAAGACAGGGGGATTTCCAAATCCACATGAATGGTGCTGGTGCCACAGGAGGTTTTATGAGCTCCAAATAAACCTTCTTGATGACATATTTTGAACTGTTCCATGGAAATTTCCAAATGTCTCTCTCTCCATTTCTATTGCTTATTTCAATATTTTTTTGGCATACCACGGTACAATATTTTTTTGTTCTTTCTTTCCTATCGCGAGCTGAAAGGTGAATAATAGTGAAAAGTAAATTTATTTGTGTGGACAAACTCATCTCCATAATACCCGTCAGGTAAATAATGTAAATTTATAGAAGTAGCACAATAGTTCGAACTATGTAGATTACCTGAACTAATACCATTTGTTGTTCATCAAACAAAATGTTGTAGGTTAATAACTATACTGGGTTGGGTTTGTTTGAGAGCAGCCGTTGTTGTATGTGTTCAACTTTTTCTAATACCAAATGAACTGTCTGCATTCATAAAAAAGAAAACACTAATGTGTCGGACGTGATGGTATCTAAATCAAACCAGCAACCAAGGAAGCATGCATGCATATTTTTTACAAGACACAAGGTATACTTCACGACCTAAAAAGTAAACAGTACATATGCTATATATACTTCATATCATGTTGCTAGCCATAAAGCTAATACACACATAATTAAATTTTTAAGTGGCTAACGAGCAATTGTGACTCTTTGAGGAGACCATGCCAAGAACTATTTTTTCCAAATTCAGAGCTTTATTAATTACTCGACATGATTACAATCATTCGATAGAAGCAGACATATGAAATGAATAGCATACCAATCCAAAAACTGCAGACCGACCTTGGACCGGTCACCTCCCTCCCGCACAGTAACGAGAGAGGCGATTTTCTGAGATCCCCTTCTGCTCCCACCTCGCCGCCGGCGATTCGCGTGATTCCCCGCCCTCCGGCGGCCGCTCCGGCGGCGGGAGGGTGGGGAATCGCCGAATCCAGGTGTGTACATAGTGTAGGAAGTAGGAGGGACCCAGCCGGCGTCGTCTTGGAGGTGGTGGCGTGGCCGGTGTTGTGTTTGCAGGTGGTGTTCGTCCCCTTCGGCGGTGAAGCTCCCTGGAGTTCCACGGCGGAGCATCCCCTTCCTCGCGCTCGCGGTCCTCTAGGATCGCCGTGTGCGGGTTCCCCCCTCTGGATCTGGTGGCGGCGGATCCAGTTGACTTTCGAAGCAGATGGTGATGAAGCAAGGCGTTGTTGCCGGTGGAGCAGGATGGAGGTCCTTCGGGGTTCGAGGTCCGACGGCTTCCCGTCCGCTAGGGGGCTTCTTCCGATCCAAGGCATGAGGGAAGTTGCAGCGGCGGCGCGTCATCGGCACGTTCTTCTCCTCGCCGGCGACATCGAGATGCAGAAGGACTTGTTTGTAATTTCTATCTTTGTGGTGTTCTTTTCTGCTTACTTGCTGTAATCACCTGATGTTTCATCGCAAAAAAAAAAATGAAATGAATAGCGTTGTATCATCTACCAGACTTAGGCTAGGCAGATAATGTCTAGACTACCAGTCTACCATATCTTCTACAAAATGCTGCGCTCACTCTGCTGTAGACCAGGAATTTGTAGAGAGATGAGTAGCGAAGCAGTCTAAAGGGAGCCTCACACCGCAACCGTGTGTGTCCCTTGAGTCAGAGAGATGGCCATCACCAAGAGCGGAGGCCAGCCGGTCACGAATGGTGCACTCCGGCAGCGGTAACGGGGGTCCAAGCCATCCTAGAGAACTTCCGCGACGTCGGTACATTTACCAATCCTTTGCGCAAAAACATACTATGAAAAACATGAACCGAAAATATATTGTGCTATTTAGAAATACAACATTTTAAAAAATCCGACTATTTTTTTACACACAACCAAATTTACAGATGTACCACTTTTGATGTGTTAGAAAACCTTATAACACGGGCGCGGCGTGCCACCGCGCCGAAGCCTACTAGTACCCATCTATCTATCTATACTATAATATGCGTAGATGCCGTGATGGTACGTTCGTGCGGTACGTGGTGGTACGTCGTCCGTCGTTTCTACGTCGTTTCCCGTCCGACCTCCTGTATGACGCGTTACGCCCAGCGATCGTTTCCTACGCGTACGTGTTTCTGTTTGACTCCAAGTTATTGGGCTTGGCCCAATTTGATCCGTCTCACGGAACATGGATAATAAAGGTCCTAGCAGCTAACTGATCGATCCACCCCTAAAAAAAACTAGCTGATCGATCCAAACAATGTAGCTAACTGATCCACCCTAAAAAAAAGAACTAGCTGATCGATCCAAACAATGTAGCTAACTGATCCATCCGCACCTGAATGAATTAATCGGACAAGGTATGTAGAAACATTCATTTTTAGAATGACCATTTTTAAAGTTCAAACATTTTTTAAAATATCTGAATGATTTTAAAATTCGATTTTTCTAAAATATGAACTATTTTAAATTTTAATTGTTTGAAAATTTGAAATATTTTCCAATCTGATCCATTTTTTAACATAAAACTTTTTAAAAAATCGGAACCATTGCAAAAAGTAAGATCCATTTTTTAAGTCAGAACCATTTTCAACATATGAAACCATTTTTGAAAAAACAATACCATTTTAAAAAACTGGAACCATTCTTTATCATTTTTAAATTGGAACCATTTTAAATACGGGAACCATTTTGATGTCAGAACCATTTTCAAAAATGAAACCATTTTTTTCAAAATCGGAACCATTTTTCAAAAAATTGGAAACATTTTCCACCAATTTCAAAAACAAGAAACCATTTTTAAAAGTGGAGAACCATTTTTAAGTCAGAACAATTTCGAAAATTGTAACCATTTTTCGAAAATTAGAACCATTTTTTACCAATTTCAAAAACCGGGAACCATTTTAAAAATCCGATCCACTTTAAAAAATCAGAACCGTCTTTAAAAATCGGGAACCATTTTAAAAAAATTTGAACCATTTTTTAAATTAAAACATTTTTCTAAAATCAGAACCATTTTTCACCATTTTCAAAAATTGGGAACAATTTTTAAAAAGCGATTTTTTTTTCAAATATCGGAACCATAATCAAAAATACTTTTTTCACATCAGAACCATTTTTCAAAAATCAAAACCATTTTCAAGAACCGGAACCATTTTCACAATTTCCAAAAATCGCAACCATTTTCAAAAATCGGTTTTTCATAAAATCTAAACAATTTCTAAGTCTCACCAATTTTCAAAAATAAATATTTTCAAATAGCTATTTTTTCGAAAAAATGGAAAGAAAAAAAGAAAAAGAACAACCAGAAAAGAAAAAGGGAAATCGAACCTAGAAAATGTGTGAAGTTGCACAGAAAAAAGGCGAAGGATTGTATAGGAAAAAAAAGAAAGGAACATGAAAATGAGAAAATAAAAATTGTACATAAAAAAGCCAGCCTAGCTATGTTGCATCAGGAGTGCGTGTCGCGTGTATACGGGCCTGGTCCATAGAACGGCAGGGGGTACGCGGAGGATCGTAACGGACGCGGTACGCGTTATATAGGATTTGCCCTCGATCGTTGCTTGATCGCTAACCAAACAAAATAGAGTTACGCTCGTAGCATGAGAATCGGCCCAGCGGCTCAGCCCACCCAATCAACGTGCCTGGAACTCGATCAGCACTGACGCCTCGAAGCGCGTCGCATGCGGATGCGTTGGTATCTGGTTTGTGGCGATGGCCAGCGTCCAGACCTTTCTCCGGTGCTAGGAGGGGTGCACGATGGAGACATGTTGGGCCCACCTCCATGCTCGATCGATAATCGATATGCACACAGCTAGCAATCCCAGCCCCGGCCACTGAATTTTGACTACACTACCGATCGGCTGGGCAAGGCAACTACTGTAGTTGTGCATGCTGCTGCAACTGTCTAAATTACTTGTTTTTCATCGGTAAGCTTCCACCCAGCGGCTGTGGCTCAATCTTTCCCTTCTTCGATTTCTGGCCATCCTCCGAAGGCTGGGTCCGGACAATACTTTTTGATTTTTTAGTGCAAATGTTTTGGCAGTGTTCATGGTCTCATGCAGATTGACTATTTAACATGCATACCGGATCAAGAATCCTGAATGGTGAACTACTATTTGATTCTAATTTCACTCGGACCATGATTCCGAATTTGGTTGCCACTTAAATTTTCATACCATGATACTAGGTCACACTTGCATTGTGATTTCTCTTTACCGATCATTTATACCGCTTTATTATCTTATACTTTTATAGATGTATGAATCATTTATTCATCAGCCCGTAGCAACGCACGGGCATTTTGCTAGTATATATGGTACTAGATTCGAACGGCGCGGCTCGCCGCGCGGCGCTTGTTGCTTCTTTGAATTTCTTGCCCGTGGTTACCACCATTTATACAGATCATTTAATGGACATTTATATCCATATGAATTTGATCACAGTTATACAAATTTGAAAGCGCATGTTTCAGATCATATGAAATGAGTAATCAGAACATTTTACAATCAAAGCCTTAAGCAACAGGAAGATGATAGCAGTACATCAGTTCTATTTTGGACTGACAACAGACAAAAACAGGCCACCCAAAGGAAGAGGAATCATAAACTTTTGTAGGCGGAGCACAAAGATGAGGTACAATTTTGTAAAAACAACTCGAGAGCATCAAAAGCATTAGCCGACATGGCAGAGAAAAACGATATCCGAGGATTATAGAACGATGAGGGGGTCAACCTCTGCAAGGAAGCACACATGGCCAACGAAGCGCCGTTTTTACATAGACCAGATTGTTGTATCGGCTTGTCCTGGAATTATTGTTTGATAGTCTGTAAAAAGTCGAGACAATAGATATGTCATTAGCATTCAATAAATTTGAATTGCTGAATCTAAAAAAACGAAATCCTAGTTAAATCAGTAGCATATCCAGAGTTGTATGACGCTTATCATCTATGAACCACAACAGTAGGTGCGGTCGATAAAAAATGATACTTTCCTACAGTTTATGATGAATAAACATAATTAATCTTGCCTCTTTAAACAACACAAGCCCTAACATCTACAAATAGGAAGGAAATATTAAATAAGCAAAATTAACCACCACGATCAACACACTCATTTTACAAATTTTAACTACCACGATAAACACATAAATAGGAAGGAAAAACCTTGTAAGTTGTGGTACTCAATGCCTACATCAGCAAAAAAAGGTATCATCCTGAAGATTCTGTCGCTAATCCTCTGTACTTCCATTCACCATGGGTTCGACAGTGCAGATAGTACCTCACAGATTTCATTGTTCTTCCTAGTGTTGTAGGGATAGGCATTTACTTACATGGATTTTTGGCGTTTGTTTTGAGCACTTGCATAAGTGAATCAATTAAATAGAGAGAATAGTATTAATTTGATCTATAGAAACATCATTGTAATGAATGGGAGCACTCAGTATAGAAACTGAATTGCACCTATATAGAACCATGCAAAGAAGTAAAAGAATGATGAAGGAAAAGATAATTGAATAATTGAATATATAAGCTATTTAGAAATAATTATAGACGCTTTCAATGATCTTAGAGAACAACAGCTATCGATGAGAGAAAAAAAGAAAACCCTATACAATTCTTATCTTTAAATACATATCATTTGACAATATTCTCTAACCAAAATTAGGAGGCAGAATTCACACATTCCATTTGCCTGAGATACATAAAGGCAATGGAACCATGGAAAGGTCCAACAAAAATATGGCTGATACACATCACCTCACAATGCCAACTGGTTGAACAATTTGCGAGTGGATTTGATATGTGTGGCAATGCTAAGAAATATTATTCTACCATTCCCTATTTTAACCTTCATCTTTCCCTTCATAGAGCAACTTTTTTTAGAGAGATCATGCTAGCACCTACTGTTTCTCTCAGTTCAAACAATGTTGAAGGTATCACTAATCACCACTTCTTTGAAGGGTTTGGGTATTGCGGATTTGGTTTTGGATCCGGAACATAACAATCAATCGAGCAAGAGAAAAGAAGTACAATAACCTAATAATGCAGAAAAGAGAATTTCCAGTAAATATATGACCTGGTGAAACCATTGGGTGAGGGAAAGGAAGCTTACGTTGATGTATGAAACGGATTATAATCATGGGTGTGCAGAAAAGAGAATCATGACCAGGAAGCGTGTAGGCTAGATGAATGATTTTCTACCTAACGTGGAGATCAGGTAAACATGGATGATAGGCTCGTTGGCAAGGGGGCTCGATGCATAATAGGCTCCTGACCTAGAATAATTTTCTTGCCGAAAACAATGATGACGGAAAAGATAATTTAATAATGGATTAGAGATTATACAGCTGAGGGGGCGAAGTGAGCAATCTCAGCTATGAATGCATAGATTCGGTGTGCTGGATACCTGCTTATAATTCACGACAAATGAGCCGGCGATGATGGTAGTAACGGAGATATCCGAATGTGGCTGGCTGCCCTATAGGCTATAGATTCAACCTGTCAATTGGAGAGAAAATAGAGCTGAAACTGAAATACCTACAGCCAGGGAGGGTATAAATAATGCAAGCATCTTTTCATAGATGAAACATATCATTACAGATCACAAATTTTATAGCGCTTCCACGCCCGATAGAGTACCAAATCAGGTATGCAGCATAACCTACCATACGAATGACAGGTTAAATCCAGTGTTTCCATTATATAAGAAATATGCATATGTAATATATCAACTCCAGCAAGTAGTTATATGGTACCACCTAAGACAGAGATACACGAACTAAATATAGGCCAATTTTTGGCTGGAAACAGTAGATACACTACTTGTATTTATATCATAGAAAATAGAGGATCGAACTTGTCTGCCTCCCATTATCATTTAGAGGATAAAAGAAACTCAAAGGCTGAAGCACATATTTATTTAAAGTAGCCGATCAATACCTCACGTGTCATCCACAACAACAATTGGTTCTCTCTTTATTTCTTCTTATAAACGAAGCAAGATAGACGGAGGACGAAAGAAAACCAGTTGTCAAAAAGGGACATCTCAGATGGAGATCAAACGTGAAGAGGCAAAATGAGAAGGTTTGGGGATTAATTTTGGCCAACCACTACGGTCGAAAAGGTCGTGACAGTTTCCAAACAAACTAAAAGAAAAACAAAGAATTTAACATTGGCCTGTGTGTACATTAGTTGGTTAAGTCTGATGAGCTACAGTGGCACAGGTGCAGAGCGTTCGAGGAAACAAAGAGAGGAGTGGAGGTTACCTGTAACAGGGTCAAATGGAGTGAGGTTGTGTAGATCCGAAGCTGCAAATGGAGTGGATGGATGTTCCATAAAGTGCTCGGCTGCAGATGGAGTGGATGGATGTTCCACAAAGAGAAGTAGAAGTTGGAATAAAACATGAGGAACATGTTAGGACTGCAAGAAAAAGAAAGATATCTAGCTTCCACTACGGTTCAGAACTAAGAGGCCACTCATGACTCATGTTTATTACTACACTTTCATGGACTAAGAGGCCACACAACAATCATAAATTGAACACTTATAAATCCATGTCACAAAAGCTAAGCCACCTGCCAAAAGATGCAGGTTATGTCGGACTACGAAGTGCTGTATATTAAGGAGAAATTAAAGGCAAAGGGCCGGCTACATGGCAAGGTAAGAGCTTGTGTGCACACGCACCTCACCTCTCTTAGCTTTCTTCCTCTTAAGATCCCTCTTGATAAGTTTATGGGTGTCCAGATCAGATGCAACCTCCTTTGTAGCTGAAAAACCATTTTCACAAAACTATAACATGAAGGAAATTAAGCAGAATGGTAACAAATTCAAGCCATTAACAGAGGATGTCATGTAAATGCAACAACAGATGGCCGGCTACATGACAGAGTTTTGGGAACAGCTAAAACACAATACCATTGGACAATCATGTTCCAAATCTCGCTCTATATATAGCAGAAAAGGACAAATGTACCAAGTTGTCGTGTACCTGAAAAACCTCCAGGTCATGAAAAGACACAAGAAGTTGTGCGATGACAAATACTGCTGCCTTGTATTCATAACTTATAAACTACAATTTTCATTTTTGATGTCTGCTTCTCAAGATCAACATCCCAGGCAATGGCCTCTTCTGCCTGCTGGTCATCAAATACAAATAAATTAAGGCAAACAAGTAGAAGGTCACCAGATGATATTTCACATAGTTTTTAAAAAGTTGCAAGGAAATAAATTCAGATTCAGAGTTGTTAGAGGGATTCTATTATCACATTTCTCCATGCTGTCATGAGTTCAATCAAGGTATTTTCATTTGTTTATGTCTATTCAAGTCACGGTGTCAAACTGGTTAATTAAGTCGTATATGTTGTTATCTATACATAAATCTCTTGCCTGCCTCTTTTCATTTGTGCTTATGATAGAGTTGTCAACCATGCACAATCAATGATATGAAAATTATATGAACACCCTTAGGTTAGGGAAGGTCAGATGTGTGCTATATGTTCCTTCCCTCGCCTCTCAGCTACAGACTGTTTAAAGAATATAATTCTGAAAAGGCTAGCAGCTGTGTAATTTCATTACCACCACACAATTACTGCCCAAGCAAACGTGATTCAGTTCAAGCTATCGCCTCTAGGCAACACCGAATTGAAAGAGAAAGTTTCTCTGCCTCCCATCTCTAGAAACTCATTAGGTCTTCTAGGGTGAGGACCTGTGATGTAGGAAATACTGACCGTGCACAATTTCAGGTACACATATATCTCTGTCATCGGGTAGATGCACAAGACAAACAGATATAGTACCATCATTCAAGCCCACATTTGATGCAACAATTTTTGCCAAGGATGCCACCGCCGCAAACGGCTCTAGTACACTACATATTGATTAATTCCACAAGTTGTTTCTTAAGCAGTTCAGATAATACACTGCTAAACAGAACAGGCCATAATATCCGATATATACTTCTGAAGATAAAAGATATATATCATGAAAGCACTTAAATTTATGGTTTTGCCCTGTTTATGTATTAGTGACAAAAAATAAAGTAAATGACAAGCAACAAATATTACCATCACACACTGTCTGATTAACATAACCAGGGAGAAGACCAAAATAACTTGATTTAGTAATGGAATCCAACCAGCACATATATCCATGATATGTAAAGGGGGAGATAAATTACCTTCACTGAGGACTAATTTTAAGGCTGCTCCAGATGCCATACACAGAACAGCTACACAAATCAGCATGAATTATATCTGTGTATCTCTCATAGACACCTGGGTACAAAGAAAATAGGAAGAATAATGAGCATACAGTAGCCAAAACCGGCAATCTGCTTCTCCTTGGACCAACATACACAGAAGTGAAAGAACTCAAATATGCAAGAACACAGGAATTGAAGGCAGAAATAGCTGTAAAGCTTGAAATGAAGAGAAGCCAACAAAATGAAGAACCATCACTAACCATGGAGCGAGGCTCCAAGCAGCATGTCCCAAATACCAAACACACCTGAAAAAATCAGACATCTATCGCATCAGCATCAAATAATTTAAAACTAACACCATTGTTTAAAGATATTGATTGAATGAAAACACAAAACACCTGCAATTTCAACCCCCTTTTAAATATCATATAGATATGAAGAATTAATTAGCTCAGCAGTGGCAGGAGTATTAGTGGGCTGAAAATAAATTAACTTGTAATGGGAGATGATTACCGATGTAGAGATGTCGAAACCAAAAATAAGTAGAAGCACACGTGGGGGTTAGTACCTTCATCTGGTCAGGCTGCCGAGGATACAGTCCTTGGTCTGTAGCACTGCCTGCGCCCTTTCCCCCATGTTGGTGGCCACAGTACTGAGCTTTAGTGCTGCCTCGACGACTCCATTCCCAGTCTCATGGCTGTTGGGCACCCTGCACAGCAATTGAAGGCAGTATGAATAGTGGTGTTGGTAGATATACCGACACACACTTGAAAAAAAGGAAAATTGAAGAGACATGTATTGCACCAGCATCAAATTTATTTGAAACCAACATCACTGTTCTCAATGAAAAACAGAATAGCTACAATTTCAATCTCATGTATATATGAAAACTCATGACTATGCAAGGAAAACACATGACAACAAATAACCAAGCATGAGACATTGGACCTTTAAATCATTAAATTAATTGAACAGAAGAATTTGGCATAGAACAATAAATTTCTAGATGGAACAATTCATAGCAACAACCAAGAGTTTCATGCTCGTTTAATTTACGGACCAAACAGATGACAGGGAGCAGAAACTCAATTAAATAACTAAATTGGATTATGACCTATACAGAAGAAATTGAGGCAAAACTTGAACTGGCGAACTGAGGGGACTGTGAGGTGATATTGCCTCCCTTTTATGTAGCAGCCCTCAAATCAGCATGACCGAAAATCCCCAGATCCAACCGAAGAGCGGATAAAATCAACACCTGCAGAAAAAACACAGTGCTATCACGGATCCAATCGAACAAAATCACAAACAAAGATGAAAAGGGGGGAAAGGCAAGCCCCTCCGTGAGCCAAGTGATAATTGGTGTTTTTTGCAAAATGCTCAATCCAAGACCTGATATCAGGAAATTTGACAGATCTTATAAATAGTTGAGCACATGACAAAGTTTCAAAATAGGTAGCCCAAACATTGCCTGGCTCGATGAACCAATGATGCTTTCAGGCATAGATTGATAAAATTAGCAGTCGTACAGATTGCAAGGTGCAAAATACGATGTAAAAATGTCTCAGAAATCAAGAATAACATCTAACTTTGTGTTGCTTAATGGAAGATTTAGCTTTAAACATCTGTCAAATTGTTTGTGCACATGTGGATCTGAAGACCTAGAATCAACCTCTACCTTTTAACATCTGTCAAATCCTGACCTTTTTTCTTCATACAATCTAAAGACCTAGAATCAACCTCTACCTCTACGCATGGGGAAACAATTATGTTTTGCACTCACCTCCAATCAGCAACTCCTGTGCAGCAAAGGATCCAACAGAAGAACACATCAGGTCAGCAGCAACTGCACAAAGAAAAAGGTCAGAAAAGACCAAATCAAAGAACAGCGTGTACACGGAAATAAAAAGGGAAGTATCCAGATGCAGCCTACCTCAACCAGGGTGGGATCCCTGCGGCACCATCCCTCCAGACCAGGACGGACGGACGCGTTACGGCGGGCCGGCGGAGCTGCGGCGTTGCTGGCCCTGGTCCGTGGTCGAGCCCCATGCTGGTGGACGAGCTGCACCTGCGTCCTCCGCCGCTCCCTGCCGCCACCGCTCGTTCGCCGGCCACCGTCGCCGTCCTCCGCCGCTCCCTGCCGCCGCCGCTCGTCCACCACCGCTCGCTGCCGCCGCCGCCATCTCCCCTGCCGCCGCCGCTTCCTGGCGATGGCCACGTCCCGCTCGTCCCGTCGGAGCAGCGGCTCTCCCGACGGCAGCACGCGGAGAGAGACGTAGCGGGAGGGGGTTGGGGGAGAGGAGACGCGAGGGGATTGGGCGGCGAGAGAGGACGCGGGGATTGGCGGCTGCGGCTAGGTTTTCCACTGGTGGAACGCAGCTTATATACCCCCATACGCGAAAAGACGATTTTGCCCCGCGCGGCTCCGTCGGAATAACGGGCGATGCCACCGCGCCCGCAGCTGCACCGGATTCTCCAGCCACGGAGTCGATGACATGTGGGTCCGGTCACGGTAAAAAAAAAAAACCGCGCGAACGGACGGCTGAGATCGGCCGTGAATCGCTATCTACGGCCAGCATTGCTCAGGCAACGGTGAGCCTCCTACCCCCCCCACGATTATACTCTTTAGATTACCTCCGTTACAAATAAAAGCTTTTATAGAAACCTAAACTAGGATTATATTTTAGAACGGAAGTAATAGGTCACTACGTTTTATTTCGTGGAGCTAATATCTGAAAAATATAAGGTACACCACCTTTCACATGTTTGTCTGCCTTTTTTGTTTTTGAGAGGTTTGCCTGGCTTTCTTGACAAGCATGAATGAGCCCGACTCCCTCACAGTTCCAAGCTAGACCAGACCAAGCAAGCGAGCATGCAGCTAGCAGCAACCAAAAGTGGTGGATCAATAGACACCTAAGTGAAACCCAAAATCCTACTGCTCTCCTGATATCCACATATATTTGGGTGGTATCTGTACTATCTTAAATCTCTGGAAAAAAATTATGTTGTAGTTATGTTTCTGATATATGATCCAAATCAAAAACCAAATGCAAACGAACTGGTCATGGATGTGGGCTCCGTCCTCTGACACCTACATCACGGTTCACTGGATCTAGAACCGTTGTTGTCCAATATAAGCAATAGTGACGCTTGGGTGGGAACGAGTGCTTGGATGCACTCGTGCGTATCGTTGAAGAGCTGCAGCGCTCGGGCGTGCATTTCGACGATTCTTTTAGTGGAGAGTATATCAGGAAAGGTCGGGTTAGGAATTGCCAATCTTTTTTTTTTTGAAAGGATCCACACTGCGAGTACATTAGAGATTACAAAGGAAAAAGCAGTACACGCAGAAGAACAAACCACCGAAGCTTAGCACAACAGCAGTGCAAAGAAACCAGCCCGCTGAACCGCCGCCACGCTTGACGCCAAGCTCCGTCGCCGCAACGCCGGAGAGGAAGGCGCCAGGCCGCCGCCGACGCCGGAAAAAGAGCACCCCACTCAAGTAGAGACCGCATAAGCCGCCCGCCGCAAGCGACGGAACCGAAGCTCGTTGAAAGCGCACGGCCATGGCGCCACCTCCCCGGAACCACCCCTCGAACCAAACAAACCTGCACTGAGCACGAAGACGGCTTGCCGGAGACCACGCCAAGAGCACGCCTTGCTCGCACCTTCTCCCCTCGCCACCACGGCCGGCCGGAGATGGAGGAGACCAACATGTTGAAGCAGAGCACAGAGCCAGAAGAGCACCACCCCACGCCACCATGGCTAGCAGGAGGAACCTGACCACCGCGCCAAAGACCAGCGGAGACCTCCGAGATCCTGGAAAAGCTTCTCCTGTACAAGCTCCATGTCCTCGCGACGACGCCGGAGAGCACGTCGCCGTGCCGGCGAGGACCAAGCACAAAATCCATGCCATGGAGGTCGCCGCCGAACCGACCGCCATGAAGGACACCTTAGAGCCCTGCACTTGCAAGAACAGAACCACCAGTGCAGCACTCCCAGGAAAGCTCGAAAGCTCCACAACGATGCCAGAACACACATCGCTGCGACGGCGGAGCCCAAGCACAAAAGTCGCATCCAGACCGGCGTCGCCGCCACCCCGGCCATGAATCGACGCCTTGCTCCAAGATTCACCACCGGTCGCTGCCAAGCAAGCCACCGGAGCCAGATCATGAGCAAAATTATTCGCCGCCGCCACCATCACCGCCGGAGCCGAAACAGAGGACGGCCGAAAACCTAAACAGACTAGCTACTAAACCTAGCTGTACAAGAATCCACCCGGCGATTCAACCCCCTCCCCCACTCCGACGGCACCGAGGCCGACAGGAGGGAGGAGAACGGCGGAATCGCCGGCGGAACGAGCGTCGCCTTCCGGTCGCCTCTCTTTCTACTGTAGAAGGGGAGGGGAACAAAGCGAAGAATCTTGTATGAATCTATTAGAACTAGGAGGTTTTTATAAACTGGAGCTTCAGAAGCTGAAGATATCAACACCTGAGAAGGGATAGTTAAGATAAGGCCTAAATTTGCCAATCCCGTTTTGCCTTCTAAATAGCCTACAACTGGTGTTGAATTTGGAGGTAGCCATAACCTTTTGGCGTGCAAACATCATCGTCGTCGCTATCTATAGCTGTCATTTTGACCGCTCACTTTATGCAATTAGAGTGAACTATTCTACACTTGATGGGAAATATAAACGCTAGCCAGATCTGGCGCTCATTCTCTTACTATGCTTTCTCATCTTCAATTCTTCCATCTCCATAACCCTTCCCTTGAACTACCAACTGGTTTGATGTCTGCTAGTGTAGGTTATGACAGAGTCGTTACTTATGCCAGCAATGGAGAATCCAATAAAGTGAACGGCCTGCAATCTGGTGCAGAACAGCCTGCTAATCTTCTGATGTCTCCAATTCCCGTATGCATGTCTTGACCATCACATCTCACGTCTACGTTGCCTTATCTTGTATACTCCTATGTGATTGATGTCTATCTGATGTCCTAATGTGTATGTCCAATATAGAAGGAGAGGTGAAAATATCAGTGAGAATATATGAACAATGTTTGCTTGCTATCTACATAAGAGGAAACTTTTTTTTCCCACATGGGGAGCGATGCCCTGACATCAGACACTCGGGGTGGTATGTATAGAGAGAGCACGGCCGAGAGCGCATTATTCACAAAAATGTACTGGTTGGTTGGGTATTCATTATGTGTTCATGGGGTGAGCGACCATGGTTTTGTAGGAAGCGCTTAACATACTTGTAGGTACGCATCTAGTCTTCATGAAAGGCACACGTCATCCCTACATAAATTAGAAGAAATGGCACCCCGTACAATTGGTACGACATACTGAAAAATATATCTTGAGAAAATAACGCCACATTGGTCCAGCTCTTGTTCTGGTGCTTCAGAGTGAGCGATACAGAGCGTAGGTAGTGTGGGGTTGTCGTTTCGGGAGTTGTTGGTTTTAGGTGTTGCCCTTTGTGGTTGTGTTGGCCCCTCCCATGTTGTTGGTGTTTGTTGTATGGTTTTCGCCCGGTTTCTCCCACTAATAAACCGTGCACCTTCTTCTTAATAAATGGTTGGGGCAAAACTTTTGCCCCACAGTTTCAAAAAAAAAGATATAGAGGAAGTATCTCCCAGGTCCAGCCAACATCCGGGGACATGCAAACGATCGGTCCAAACTACACGCAGCCGTGTGACTCCTTCATGGTGCCAATGTACTAGCACTATACGGAGCCCAAAAATTCCATGATAATTCAAGACCACTGAGCGGCCTCTCTGCTCACATCGACACCTTGCTAGTAGCAGCTAGCTCATAAATGATAGCAGAGTGCGCTGCTGAACAATATCAACATCGCCCGCTAATCATCGCTGAACTGCACATTCGTATGTGTGGCACTGGTTAACAGTCTCCTTTTCCGTCCGACGAGTGAAAGATATCCAAACATCGGTATACGTAGACGTTGGTAGAGTCAGACTTCTCAGCAAACGAGTGCCTAGTATGTGTTCATCGAATTAAATTAAGGGTCTGTTTGGTTCCAGTAGAGATGGGGTAACAGTAGATCATTCCATCCCCCATAATGAGAAAGGTTGTTTGCATGCATTAACCAATGTGGGCTGTGGAACTTGGTAGGAGTACTGGCTTCACTACTACCTCCGGAACCTTCTGTCCCAAACAATGTTTTCCTAGTCATTGGAATTCACAATGGCGCCAATGATTAAAGTAAACTGGCGTACTTGAGCATCAAATAATTTTAATTATAAACACAACTTAATTTCTTTTAAACAGAAATCGTCTCATCGTGGCATAGGTAAATAGCTCAAACAGTTTCCACCGACCAGTTAACTGTTTAGCCTGTGAAAGGAGGCCCCGCCCTCTACCATCTAGCACATATGCCGCAACATAGGTTAACACTTGAAGAGTTTGACATGTCACAAGAAATGAGTGTAATGCCACAAACAATGGCATAACATGGCAATTTACCAAAAATATATTGAAAATATTCATCATGGTAACAAGATTAGCTACCCTACGAGTACTATGTTTTTAATAAGGAATAATGCTTTTTACAAGTACAAAACAAATTTCTCAGAGAGAAGAGTGCCAAGTAAATGTCTATGATATAAGAGGTAGTTTGAGCTTCCACGTGAATACGGGAGAGAATTGCAAAAAAAGAACCACCACAATTATGGCAAATGTGTCAAACACATATCATTTTATGCGATTTGTGGTGGGTTTTTTTTCCTACACAGTTATTACTTTTACCCCAGTTGTGGTGGTTTCTTGCAATGATCGAGAGGTTGCCACCACCTTATACATCGATCTACCTGAGAATTCTCCTTTCTGACACAAAACCAATGTGAAAGAGTCTTGTTCATTGTGTGGGTAAGGTAATCATACCAGCAACACTAATTTAGTAAAATCTACCCATTTTGGACCCACTAAAACTTTTCTAAATGTGTCTGCAGCTGATATTTGTTCCATGTATGTGTCTGGCACTTATAGAGGTAATGATATTGTTCAGTCTTCTTTTGAGAAAAAAACATTAAAATCTTGGCATGAACTAAGAACTTGATAACTATATATTTTGATTGCTCCTCCATATGGATCAACATTTTAGCATATTGAGTTGATGAGTTGTGGATCGGACAACTATTGAAAGAAAGCATGAACTGAAGAGCCCGAGCTGATCAAGAGTCGGAATTTCTCACGCTTGAATTACAATGGCACGGACTCAGGCACACCCCTCCCGAACGATCATATACCAAGGCACACACAAATGTGATATCAGCGGAGGACATTCAGAATTTCAGCTGACCATACAATATCTTGTACCTAACAGAAAATCTCCCATTTATCCAAGTCTGAAAGGAAGGCTGTACGTAGCATGTGACAGGATTTTCAGATTGATTAGGTTAAGCTTTCAGACACTTGTGCATGGGCACTTGCACATACTATTGGCGAAGTTCCGGATGCCTCCTAGTCCCTGCACTATACCACGGGACTTGCACGTCGAATAGAAGTTTCGACAGCAAAACCTTAATGAAAGACAAAGAATCAAATTAAAGGATGTCACTTGCCTACTACTTGTCTGTTTGGTAAAGAATCGAAGGTGGAGAAAGAATGGCATTGCCTATGCTAATTGCTTTACTACTTTCTTTAAGAAAGACCCAGGGTCCCCTACAATTGTAATGTCGTCATGAAAGGTCCCTGCTGCCTTCACAGTAACTTATATGGAAGTATGATGCCTTTGCTGTTAACCTACACATCGAGCTGGATAAGGAGCCTAGCTCGGTTCGTTGATTAGCTCGTCTGGCTCGTGACCTGAGGGTGGTCTAACTTTAAGAGCAAATATATATGACCTCACACTTTATTCAAGCGAGTTTAAGTGTCTCAGATGATACCCAACAAAAATATTGTGAAATCACCTATATATGTACACTAGACTAGTCACATATGTCCGATTGAAAATACTAGACGGTGGATAGCAAGCTAGGATTTTTTTGATTTTTTTTTCGAGGTTATATTAGGGCAATTCGAATTTGACCTTCTAAAATATGTATGATTTCGAAGAAAATGTATCTGTTGCTTCCAGGGATGATTTCCGGACAAGTGTCCGCAGACACACTGGCTAGTGCACCCACCTGTTTGTTTGTCTATTTTCTGTTTGTTTCCTTTCTATTCTCCATTTCTTTGCTAATTAATATTCTACTATAGTAAATAAACATTAACACGTGGATTCAAATTTTCAAACGATATAATTTAAATCCAAACCTGATTTCTTTGCCCTAAAAATACACAATTCTGATATTGCAAAAAATGTATGTGAATCTGCTAAAGAGCTACAAAGGATCTACAAAGGAGGCTCAGCTCAGCTCGGCTGGGCTCATCCAAACACCTGGCTCGAGCATTTCGGTTTTTCAGCCTGTGAATTTGCTAATTTGGACCACTTCTTATGTTGTTCCCACGGTAGGTATTTCTTTCTTTTGAAGGAAAAGCTAAGTAGATATACTTGCCTTGAGGATGCGAAGAAGACTCAAAGACAAGTTCTTGCCACGGACAGGGATGCATATATACAGAATTAGTGCATCACCAGTTGGCCTGCAGCCCGCGCAAAACCCATTTAAACGAGACGAGCAAGCGACCAGCCGGCACAGGGAGCGATGGCAGAGCTCGCGGCAGGAGCCGTGAGCTCGTTGCTGGGCGTCATCCGCAATGAGGCGCTACTGCTGGGCCGCGTCCGGCATGACGTGCAGTTCATCCAGGAGGAGATGGAGAGCATGAAGAGCTTCCTTGCGCACCTGGCGAGGAAGGCGCCTGCCACCGGCGACCACGACGAGCAGATCCGCACGTGGATGAACCAGGTCCGGCTGCTCGCCCAGGACTGCAACAACTGTATCGACCTCTACCTGTACCGCGGCAACCCCGAGATCCACCGCGCCAGGGGCGGCGTCCGACGCTACATCTGGTGGCTTCCCTGGTTCGCTCACAAGATGGTCGCGCAGCATCGCGCGGCCAACCAGCTGCGTGAGCTCAGGGACCGGGCGCGTGACATTGGTGAGCGGCGATTGAGGTACAGCCTGCAACACCCTCTGCATTTTACCCTACATTCTTGGAACACTAAAACTTGTGGGAATACAATAGTATCGTTTTAAGTACTCTGAGAGATATGGTTCAAGTAAGTAGTATATGCTGCAAGTCTCAACATAGTATAATCTTTTGTTTCTAAATTCGGGCAGGCGATTATAAGTATATAACAACTTAGATTACAATAACGCACGTTTAGCCAGTTTAAAGATGAGAAAATTACACACACGTCTATTGGGGTCGTTGGAAAAGGCCCTGAGTTAATTAAGAGGCCTCATTAGCGTAGTGTGGACAGATATAAGATTTGTGCCAAATGTTTCGTCGAGTTTGGTTGTGATTCAGGTTGGTACGATAGATTGAAACATAATGATATCTAATGAACCAATACACGGAAGGTCGTGTGCACAGGACAATCGACGGGTTTGTAACCAATCATTTTCTGCATCTCATATGGCGCCCAGCCCATATATGGACCATCCGTATCTTCAAGATTGGTGATTCCTTTTTGAGAAAAAAGACCTTGCGCTATGCTGCTTTTAGAAAATATTTGGATGCGTTCCACACCATGTAACCAAAAGTACTTCAGAGTTTTTCATAAGGCAGGGCTAGGGCAAATGCCACGTCACAAATCCATTTATCCATCCATCAGCCAATAGATGATCCGTGTCTCCGTCAAATCCATTCATCCATCCATCAGCCAATAGATGATCCGTGACTCCGTCAAGCAAGCATACAAATTGTGTGCTTTCTTGGCAAAGAGCACTCACACCACTAGTAATAGTCATATTAGTAGCGTGCCCTCTATTCTCCACGCCACTGCTAAATTATGTCGGATCAAACTGTTGGATCCCACACAGTAGTGGTGTCGCCTTTTATTTTCCTT
Source organism: Poa pratensis (assembly GCA_947311845.1). NCBI lineage: Eukaryota > Viridiplantae > Streptophyta > Magnoliopsida > Poales > Poaceae > Poa > Poa pratensis. The sequence continues at coordinate 15,973,894 of CAMZMU010000070.1, read as the reverse complement.
TACTGGCACGCCGCTAATAATGTGTTATTAGAGGCGTGGGTGTATTTTGACACACAACTGGTATTTTAAATATGTGGAATGCCGATATGTTGGCTCGTCACTAATTCATAAGCGTTTTGGCAATGGTGCAAGTACTTCATTTTTTATTTAAAGGGAAATTCCAGGGCATGACCATGCATATAATTTTCTCAACATATGTAATCGAACTTCATTTTGGGGGATAACAAATTTTCCGGCATAAAATGCTAGGTTTGCATACCTCATATACGATAATTTTGGACGACAATCTCCCATACACTTAATCTTGAACCAATCTGTATGTATCTAAATCTGGACATGGGTTTCTCTTGTAGAAATATTTGGACGATCCTACCACTCAATCTCTTTCTTCTTGAGGATTATCCTAAGTTGGTTCTGACTCTACATCTCTAGCTCTATATTCAAGTGAAACCTTTGTGAAGTATAAAGTCACTAATATAGAATAGCGTGGCACTAACCCCACATCACTAACCAGTTTTAAAGCGCCCGATAATGACCTCAACGGATGCTTTTGTTAGTCTGAAAAACCTATCACAGAAAGGCAGTGGTATGGCTGGTCACTTTAGCACTGACGATTCTTATATCTGAATGGCACTTACTTATCCCTTATATCTGAATGACACTTATCCCGGTCGATGATGACTTATAGTACAAGTCATTGTTTATTAAACTAGAGCGGAGCGCAGGTAAATGATGACTTATACTAGTCATTGTTTAAAAAACTAGAGCGGAGCCCAGGTAATTGATGACTTATACTAGTCATTGTTTAGACAGCGGGTCAAACTGGAGAAAACCGAAACCAGAACCGTGGTGGTCTACTAAGCATGGTGAACCGCCCCCAAAAAACCAGAAAGCCCGCTTGAAACAGGCGGTTTTTGGTTGAATGGGCAAACCGGATGGCTAAAATGTGAGCTGCCATTCTAGAAATGCCCCTCCTTTCAATTGTTTTTGTGTGAATAGTATAGGGGTAATTTTGGAAGCGGTAGAAACTGACATCTTCGCTAGGTTTCCATTTCCACTATACTAATCTTTCCCTAGTCCAGCCGCCAATCCACCAGTGGAGGTGGCTGTCGCTCAACGGCGTGAGTCCTCCCAACCATCGCTCGATACCATGTTGTACAGGCCATTGCTACCACTCGATTCTGCGGGCTGCTGACGCCGCACAGGTCTTGCGCTGCACTCAAAGATGGCCTAATGCAGAGGCGGCAGGCGGAGGCCAGCCCTATGTCGGGTGCTGGATGACATGGAATATATGTAGAGTTTGGCATGGCTGACCTTGATTTAAGTGAATTTTTCATATGAAACATGAATCCAATTTTAAGTTCTACATTGAATTTTTCATTAAATCTTTTCCCATTTTGATTGTTATGATAGACCCACCAGCAATATCTGATTTTCCATACGGCTTACATATTAAGAGGTTGCTTTTTTTTTGCCAATTGTTCCCGTCATTGACAAATTTTTGTTTCTAATTAATTATTTCCGGCCTATCACAGGTACGGCGTTGAGGTCCCGGTGAAGGGCGCAGCAGCTGGGCAGTCGCCTGCAGGGGCTGGGCTCACCACAGGAGCCGCATCCTCATCATCGGTGCATGTTGCGGCAACATCTGCTGCTTCCGGGGACGAAGAAGAAGACAGCGACGACCAGCTGGTGGTGGCAACGGTGGCCACCGATCATACTGGTGCAAGAGGGGCAGTTTTCGAGCCTCCTACACCGGAGGACAATGTTAGGGTGAAGCTTGCCGACTGGATAAAGAATGTTGCGCAACGCAACCCCGCTGAGAAGGCATCAATACCATCTGTCGCCATTGTGGCACCAGATGACAAAGAAACCCATGCTATTGGGAAGGAAGCTTTGGCCATGGGGGCAACATATTTCACACGCAATGTCTTGGTCGACATCCCAGAAGTTCACTTCTACTTTCGAGCATTACGAACCCAGGACATTCTCTATTACATCCTGCGGGAGCTGCAGCCTAGTGAAAGCAAGCCCCCGCAAGAGGAAGGTGAATGCAAGAGAGAGGAGCGAGATATTAGGAAAGAAAAAAATGCTATTAGCTCGGACAAATGGAAGGTAATTGATGGGATCAGAAAAAATATCCAAAGCATGAAGATTAACAAGAAGATAACGGAAATCAAGACAACCATTGCAAAAATGAAGAACAACCACTGGCAGCTCGATCTGGTACAAATGAATGATGACCAGCTGGACCTGCTGGAATATGCTAAAGATGAACCCTTAGGCGTCCTCCTCCGAGCTCTGTGGCTTATCCTGCTCAAGCCAGCTGAAGGTGTGTCTGCTTCCAAACAAGGCCAAGAAAGGAAGGAAGCCACACACTCGCATGAGGATATAATCAAGGAAACAGCCAAGAAGCTTAAAGAGTATATGGAAAAAAAAATCATCGCAAAGCCAGAGCTTAAAGAGCATATGCAAGAAGACGCAGATAAAAAATTGAAACCTGAAGAGCATATCGAAGAAGAAGTAAACACGAAGCTGATTCAGCTCAAGGAAACCCATTATGAACAAATCCTACGTGAGGTGTTCCCGATGACCAACAGGAAGCCCCCGCAGACCCGGGAGCAGAACTCCAAGCAAGACACCACCGTCAGCGCCACTGGCACTATTATATTGGTCGAGGACCAGTTCAAAGAAATGATCCGCAAGGTCCTAGAGGAGCTGCTGGAAGATAGATCCGCGAAGAAACTAGATACCGCAGAGCTGCAGGGAGATAAATCTCTGAAGGATCTAGATGCAACTGAGCAGCAGGAAGACATGTCCGGAAACAAACTAGATACTGCAGATGGTAAACCAGGCCAGGATCGTATCCCTGATGGTCTTATTGAAGAAACCATGAAGAAGGTCAGAGTCATGCAGTGGAAGATGGAAGAACAGCTAAAGAACAAAGGGATCATGGACAAAATTACTGATTGTTTGAAGAGACGAGGTGACCGGATCCTACTAATTCTCAAACTTGATCATGACTATGTAAGCGGATGGGAGGAGACCAAAACTGCTTTCAGCATGTTGGGTTGCCTAGCTGGTGCACTGATGTTGACCACTGAAGAGAACATAGCACGAGCCAAAGAATATTGTTGTCCATCGTCGAAGCCTATAGACTACTCTGTTTTGGGCCTCTACCATGATATTGTGCTTGACCTCACAAAGAAGCAGCTGATGAATGAAGACAACCTCCAGATTTGTCATGACATCTTGGACAAGTGTAATTCACATGAAGTCTGCATGAAGATATTCGTTCATGCTTTGTACGCAAACCCCAAGAGAAGCAATGAAGAACTAAGCAAGTTGCACAGAACACTGCAAAATTCAGAGAACTCATTTGACCAGACTGCTAAGAAGATGCTCAAATTCTCTTACAGCGATTTGCCAAAAGATTACAAGTCATGTTTGTTGTTCCTGGCTATTTTCCCTCGACAACAAAGCATCAGGCGGTCAATGTTGATAGGTCGCTGGGTTGTGGAAGGGTTGATAACCAAGGAAGATTGGCCTAATTCTATGCGCCGTGCCAATCGATGTTTTCACACTCTCATTGACCGGTGGCTAGTTTATCCTGCTGATATTGGTGCTACCGGGCAAGTAAAGAGTTGTGTGATAGGTGACCTAGTTCATGGATTCATTACCAAGATCGCCAGAAAACAACGCATTGTTGAAACACGCCTGTCACATCATTTGGCTCGCCACTTCTCCATATTCAATGATATCCGACTCCGTGGCTCTGATAGAATTGACAAGTTCTTCCAAAAGCTATATGGTGAATCAGGTCGAGTATCCCTTATCAAGGTACTGGATCTAGAAGGTTGTCAATGCTTTGGTGTGAAGAACCAGCGCTACCTCAAGGACATTTGCACCAAGATGTTACTGCTAAAGTATCTGAGCCTAAGGGGAACAGATGTTACCCAGCTGCCGAGTGAAATCAACAACCTCCGTGAGCTGGAAGTATTGGATATCCGACATACCAATGTGCCTGAATCTTCAACAGTAAATGTCCTACTGCTGAAGCTGAAGCGTTTGCTGGCTGGTCGCATTGTTCTTGGTTCTGGGCCAGGCAGTACTGAACTATCTAGTGTCAAGGTTCCTGACAAGATCGAGAAAATGTTAAACATGGAGGTATTGTCCAATGTCAAGGCACGTAATAGTCAAGATTTGAACGATATTGGAAAGTTGTGCCAATTGAGGAAGCTTGGTGTCGTTATTGAACACAAGGACACACACCTCAGGAACTTGCTTCGAGCTATCAGTGACCTGCATGAGTGCATCCGATCTTTGTCAGTCACTCTTCCCGTAACTGAGGAAGCCCCTTCCAACGAAGACTTTACAAGTAAAGTTATCGCTTACATGGTACACCCTCCCAAGCTTCTTGAGAGCCTAAGCATTAGTGGAACCACACAAAAGGGGAGCCTTCTTCGATTGTTGGCCAAAGATAGTGACCAAATCCTACTTGCCAAGGTAACTCTGACTAGAACCTGGCTGAAGCAGGCTGATCTGAAGGTCTTGGCCAAGCTACCCAAGTTACTCTGTGTCAGGCTCCGAGACAAAGCATACATCGATAGCGAGCTCACCTTCAACAATGAAGAATTTGAAAATATGAAGTACTTTCTTGTTGAGGGTTCCAACATAACTGTCATCAGCTTTGGAGTTGGAGCAGCTCTTAAACTCGAGAAAATCGTTTTGAGCTCCACTGATAGCCTACAGTCTCTTTCTGGAGTCGAAGGCCTTCCAAAACTGAAGGAAGTCGAGTTGAAGAATACCAACAAGATTTCTTTATTTGAAAAGACCGAAAAAATATCCAAGGTGACTCTTTCTGGTACAATTCTGAGGCAAGATGAGGTAAAAATTCTTGCCAAGATGCCAAACATGCGCTGCCTAGTACTGAAGGATAAATCTTATATCCAAGGCCAACTTATCTTCAACAAACACGAGTTCCCAAGGCTCAACCTTCTTGTTGTCGAATTTTCTATCATCAGCAAGATCAGCTTCACAGGCGGAGCTCCTAAGCTCGAGAAAATAGTTTGGTCCTTCTCCAAGGACACAGTGAGTACTCTGTCTGGCATTGACAGCCTTCCAAGATTGAAGGAGCTCGAGATCAATGGTGACTTTGTCCCCAAAGAGGTGCAAGAAGCCCTTATCAATCATAAAAGCAAACCTAGTCTTATACACAACAAACCTGAAAACAAAGATCAAGCAGAGGGAAACATACCAGAAAAGAAAGGTGCTGCAAGATTCCCATTCCACCGGAAGAGCCAGGTTTGATGGCAGAGGAAACTTCCTTTCATCCAATCATCATCGACTCCATCAAACTGTATGATTTGTATTTGCTATAATGTTTTCCCATTGTGTGTTTCTGAGGAGACTTCCTTTCATTCAATCATCATCGACTCCATCCCACTGTATGATTTGTATTTGCTATCATGTTTTCCCATTGTGTGTTTCTGTCCACCGCGCATGTGCGGAAATCGATATCATTCATGTATGTATTGTGGTTGAGCAAATGTACGTACCTGCTTACTTATTCTACATGTGTGCCCCCTAACTGTGTTTGAGAATATCTAATTGTTGTTTCTTTGTGTCCGGTCTACTTCAACCCCGAGCGACATCTTGGCGCTGCCATTGACGTCATCTTCATCTCTGAGCATGACTCAGAGGGCAAGGAAAGCTCTGGACCTCTGGTAGTCATCACCCTTGAAAGAGGTGTTGGTCATCAATGGTGCACCAGCAACCAATGCCGAACCTTCCAACACCAACCACAGTGACAGCAGCAGGCGACCCGCCTCCCCAGACACGGATGCTATCGCTCGCACCATCGCCAACCTCTCCAGCAAGATCCACGGCCTCCATTTTGTCAACCTCTCGGGTGACCGACTCAAGGAGATCGCGGTTGAGGTTGCCTCAAGCGACGGAGCAGTCCAACTCACCTGGCGACAGCTTGAATAGGATCGGGCAGACTTCTTCGAGATGCAACGCAATGGCATGCCTATGGCACGGGAGTCTACCTGGCGAACCAGTTCAACACCCTGCGCCAAAGGTCGGTGAGAGTGGTCGGTGGGCTCTCCAAGTCTTCGACATTTATTCTCCACCACGCGGCAACATAGCAATCCTGCCCCGGCAGGGCCTACCACGGCATCGGTGCACGCCTGACTTGGCCCTCGAGTACGACACGCCCACTCTAGAGGCCATGCTCTAAGAAATGATACATCAGCTAGATGACGCCCGGGCCATCCTCGTGCTTCGCCGAGTGCACGTGGAAGATGCCTCACCCATGAGGGGCCCCCAAGCCGAGCCTCCGGCCTTCATCGAGCGCATGTGGCTCTGATACTACCACACCGTCTGCCAGGTCGCGCGAGCGGATGAGAAGGTGGCCATATTTTGCCTCCATTGTGGCTAGCCTACTCGGCCTGGGCTTGGCTGGAAAGCCTTCCTCCCACCCCGTCAACGTGTTTGGATGACTTGATAAGCTAGGTGTTGGTGGCCCATGGCAGAAGAAAGGGACGAAGGGAGAGAGAAGGTTCAATTTGCAGAAAGGAACATTTACAAGCAGTCAAATGTGGATCAGAATTGTCTTGCTATTATGTCTTGTTATACTGTGATAAATCTTATACATAATGTTTTAGATTTCAATAACAATTGCTAGCCTGTAGCGCAAACAATTGCATAAGTTACAGCATCATACACACTGAGAGAAAATGGGAAGTGGCAGATATGTGATCTATTACCTCAAATCTGCTCCAGCAAGTCCAAATAAAATGGTCCCACATGAACTTCTACGTTTGGCCCTATCCCCTATGGGAGTAGGCAGAGGGGATAGAAAATCTCTGTATCATTTCAGTTTTCTGTTATAAAAGAAGCACATCAACATTTCACATGTTTCAGTTGCCACGTAACTAGATCTAGTGACCAAAGCGACCATCCGTGCATCCAAAAATACCTCTTACAGAGAGAGCAAATAAAAATTCCACAAATCAAATAGGCATCGGAGCTTACCTTGGGTGGTGCCAATTATGATTTTTCTTAGTCACCGCATCATGGATCACTTCTTATCCTTATCTGGCAACAACGGCGAGGAATCACCCGCATAAACAGGGAGCACAGTGCTGAGACCTGAAAAGGGAAAATTGAATTGTGCGTAAGAACTAAGAAGAGCTCGATGATGGTGAGAATAACAACATACAACTTCAGGTTGTACAACAAATTTATGCAGGACTATTCAACCTCTACTGCATTTAGAGATGGCAATATTACATATAGTGAGACAACAAATTTCAAAATAAAATAGAATAGTGAGATAGTTTGATTTAGTAAGGCAAGAGAGAAAACTCTGAAACTTAACACTGTTATGAGCTTCGGGTCAGGAATACTGGATTGAACATGGCATTCGATAAGCATATTCTATACCAATCGGTATTCTAAAGTAAAGAGTTGGAAGTCCAGATAACCCAATCTAAAGACAGTGCCTTGAAATTTTTGTAGAACATCTATAACAATATAGCGAGATAACTAAAAGAGAATCTAACAATTCTGCAAAGAGCCAAAGACAAACATAATTAGACTGAAGGTGTAAAACTGAGCATTCTGCTATGACGATAATTAAAGGAGAGCATGTTTCTTACATCTAAAGATAGATAATTCGAAATTTGAGAGCAGACCATGAAGTTGTCAACACAGGTAAAAAAAAAAACATGGAAGAACTGCACGATGGTTTCCATCAGATATTGAAGATAGACGTCAGCAAAAAAAGTGTGATCCATCCTCCTGCTTATCATTTGGAGTATGGACATCATAGAAACAATCAATATCTGTTTTTTTTATATATTGTATTCCTAGTTCCATGCAATACTAATGCGAATAGATTTGAAAAATTAAGTTCACCTTCAACTGTTAATAGACCTAGAATAGTCAACAGTCTGGGTAACCCTAGAATCAAGACTAAGTGCAAACATCAAGATATTTCAATTATTCAAATATACATTCAGAACACATCAGTATTAACAAATAGAAGATGTGTTCAATGACGATTAGTAACATGATAGAATCACCTTCGTCGAAGGCTTCAGTAACATGATTGATGAAATCTAGGATTTTCGAACGCAATCAGCTAGAGCAAATTCGCAATAATCAAAAGCAATTCTACAACGTTAATAGATTTTCTGGGATCTCGGGTTTACCTAGATAGTATTGGCCGCTATGTCTCTACTTGTCACAGCAGACCTTGGCGTCATTGTGGAAGAATCTTGGACACAGCAGAGCTCCTCTTGGCTAATCCCACATCGCTAGTCGTGGTCGCTCCGGTGAATGGTGGTAGCGAAAGGAAGAGAGGGCCAACGAATCCTGCAGTCCAGAACAAGAGGACAAATCAGATGACATGGGTGAGAGAAGCCGGAGCTATGCGAAGATGGGGATGGGAGAGGATGGGACAAAGGTACCGACGCATCCTTTGTTGAGCTCATAATCTACAGAAGACCGAAGAGCTCTTAACTAACTCTTATCCATCATATTTACTTGACCAATAACTCCCACAGATGGTCATACACTAATTTAAAAGTCAACCATACCTGCAATTTAGTTTCATTCTCTAGGCAATATCACTAGAGTGCAGCACAAAATAAAATAAAAAGTGAGGTAACATTATGCAAACTGTAACCAACCAGGCAATAGAACAAACAGGTGGTGTGCAACTAATTCGGATCAAATTTCAGTGAAATTTAGTGCAATAATTATGATCACAGGGTTCCAGTAGCATTATACACCATCACAATCGATCAATACATCAAACATGAACACGCGTAGTAGTCAAATCCAAAGATAAAAGGGAAGGGGAACTTACCGCATACATATACTGCTCATGGGTTGGAGGGGGCAATGCTTGTGGGTGGGAGAGGAAGGAGGCAGAGGGACGCCAATGCATGCTGTGTGCGCTACCAGCAGCGCCTATCGGCGAGGAGGTGTCCGCGCCTCCACCAGCGGCAGCCTACGCTAGGAGCGACGCATCAGCGTCAGTAAGAGGAGTGGGAGGAGAGGCGGAACGGACTCGCAGACTAGGAGGCAGCGGAGCGCGGCGAGATTTGCTCGTGGGCGTCGAGTGGCATTGGGCCGAGACGGTGGCGGGTGGGACGAGATGGACGGCGTCGTTCGGTTTCCGGTCACCGGCGCCGGAGGAGACGGCCAAGGGCGAATGGCCCTAGGGTTTGAGGAGGGGCGGATGAAGCTAAACTTCCCCTGGAGTCACTTTCTTTCCTTACCTCTCACTCGCATTCAGAGAATAATCCTGCAGATCGTGTAAGCAAGTTCATGTGTGTGTACTTGGTTTTTTTTTTTTTGGATTAAAAGGGGTATCCCCGATTTCATTAAAAGAAACCATATAGTTCATTACAAGACCTCAGCAACACAGCAGGTAACCAACCAGGTTTTTGAAACTATCGAAAGTTTCCAGCACCACAACTAAAAGGGAACTAACAAAGAAGAAAAACACAGAGAGCCGGCAACGACATTGCCAAACTGCTACGCTATCTCCCTGCTAGCGAACGCCTCCAATTGTAGACCAGAACTTCCCCCCCAAAACAGCTCCTCCAGGAAGCTGCCGCGCCACCAGAAACCCATCAGCAAAACTATAGACATTTGCTCTCAGTCAAAACAAACTTCTGATTACTGCATCGTCAACCTCGGAGTCCACGACGCCCAGCTTCTCTTCGCTCCGAAGACTTCAACCGCGACCCGCTCCACCAGTCTTGCGAGCCATTGTAGACGATCCCTTGCGACCTCCTTCACCTGCAAAGAACTCCAATAGTTAATCCAGTAGCATATCTTGAAAATTACACAAATCGGATCATCAGGCCATTTCTTCTGAAAACATGCTAAGTTTCTAGCTTTCCAAATCCCCCAGATAACAGCTGCAATCACCACTGCTGCCAACTTCTTATTCCACCCAGTCAGACTTTTAAGCCAAACGTTGATACAACTTTGGACACTTGTGAAGGGTCTATTGAAACCGAATGCCACACTCACCACATTCCAAATGTACCTGCCTAGGGGGCAGGTAAAGAAGAGGTGGTCTATGGATTCGTCACCTCCACAAAAGAGACAGTTTTTGGGGCATGAGCCCCCTCTGTGCAGCAAAACATCTCTGGTTAAAATGCTCCCTTTGAGCACTAACCAGAGGAAAGTTTTGACACGCACAGGGATCTTTATTTTCCACATAAAAGCATAAGGAACTACTCCATAGTTTTGCAGAGCCCTGTAAAAAGATCTAACAGTGAATTCTCCCGAAGCAGACAGCTTCCACCAAAGTTTGTCTTTTTCATTGGACAAAGTCACTGTAGAACAAGTGTTACAGAGCTGCAACCATTGTTCTCTTTTTTGTCCTACGATCGTCCTCCTAAATTTTAGATTTCTGATCCCCATGGCAAAAGCCTTGTTCACAGTAATCTCATGATTCAAAGAGATTGAGAAGAGCCTGGGAAAGGTCAGAGACAGGGGTTGATCATTGAGCCAATGGTCCTCCCAAAATCTTGTACTCTTTCCATCTCCCACCACAATTCTACAACATGGCCAGATTTTTTTTTGCCTCCATCAAACCTTGCCAAAAGTGACAATCCCCAGGTTTGGATTCCAGTTGGCCAAGGGTTTTTGAGGCAAGATACTTAAATCTAAGAATTCTTCGCCATACGCCATCCTCATTAAAGAGTTTCCACAGCCATTTAGAAAGTAAAGATAAATTCATTAAGTCCAAATTTAAAATTCCAAGCCCACCTTGGTCTCTTGGAAGACAAACTATGTCCCAACCAACCAGGTGATATTTCCTTTTCCCTTTCTCTTCCTCCCATAGGAACCTTGATCGATGCATGTTCATTCTTTTAAGCGGTCCTTTTGCCACTCTATAGAAAGACAGCATGAACAGGTGTATGCTAATGCTAGAGAGGGAAGAGTTTATCAAATTGGATTTTCCCCCCATGGCTAACATCTTCCCCTGCCAACAGCCAAGCTTCCCTTCCATTCTATTTTCCGCTGGACGCCAATCAATATTCTTGATTCTTTTTTCATCTATGGGTACCCCCAAATATTTCATCGGTAGAGACCCACATTTGCAAGTAAAAATCTCTTCAAAATCCTGCTTTCTCTCCTGAGCCTCCCCAAGACAAAAAATATCACTCTTGTGAAAGTTAATTTTTAGGCCCGTTAGATTTTCAAACAAACAGAGTATGAATTTAAGGTTCCTAGCTTGATTTAGATCATTTTTGAGCAATAAATATTGTATCATCTGCATATTGCAGGATAGCAATACCATTAGCCGCAAAATTGGTGCATAAACCAGTTATCAAACCTTCATCTTGCGCTCTGTTTATAAGAATTGACAGAACATCTCCGACTGTGTCAAAAAGCAAGGGGAGAGTGGGTCTCCCTGCCGAAGCCCCTGAAACGTTCGAAAATATGGACCAACTTCGTCATTCACTTTGATTCCTACTTTCCCTGTAGTAACCGTACGCATAATCCAATCTGAAAAAATGTGTGGAAAACCTTTCCATTCAAGGACTTTGTGCAAGAAAGGCCATTTGACTTTGTCAAAAGCCTTCTCAAAGTCAATTTTGATAAGGATCCCGAAGACTTAGAAATGTGCATCTCATTTAAGACTTCATGAAGAACCGCTACCCCTTCCATAATGTGCCTCCCTTTTATAAATGCAGTTTGAGTGAGCCTGACTGCAGTACCAATTACTTGAATGTATCTATTAGCCAAAATCTTACATAAAATTTTGAACAGCACATTTAACAAGCAAATAGGTCTGTATTTTTGAATTCTATCTGCATCTTTTCCTTTTGGTATGAGAGATATCTCGCCATAATTTATTCTAGAGAGGTCCAAAATATTTTCATAGAAGTCATCTACCAGTCGGAACAAATCATCTTTAATTGGGTCCCAGTTTTGCTGGTAGAATTCAGCATTAAAACCATCCAGACCAGCTGCTTTATTTTTTGCCATTCCATCCATCGCACCTTTAAGCTCTTCCATTGTAAATCTTCTTGATAAGAAAACTTGTTGATCCTCACTTAGTTTAACAAAACCTTCCGGGGAAATGTCCACCTCTGAGTGTGGAGATTGACCAAAAAGGTTTTTATAGAACTGCGTAATGTATTTCTTAAGATTTTCTTGTCCTTCTACAATTTCATCATCCTGAAAAAGACGTACAGTGGTGGTTTTCCTCTTTCTACCATTTACCTTGGCATGGTAGTATTTGGAGTTATTGTCACCATCGTGCAACTCTTTTTCTTTTGATCTCTGAATCCATTTTATTTCCTCTTCTCTTACAATTTTCCCCAATTCTTGTTGCAAAAGAATTTTTTCTTGCCTTTCCAAAATAGAAATAGGACCCAACTCTTCGAGTTTGTCCAAGGTATCTATTTTTTCAAGGAGCAATTTCCTGTTTTTCCTATATTTCCCTTCAATATTTAGGTTCCATCCTTTTAATACCTTCCTGAGTTTCACAAGTTTTGAATGGAAAATGTCTAGATTGTTCATACCACGATAACTTTCATTCCAGACAGAGCCAATCACGACAGGCAAGTCTTGTCTTTCGAACCAACAATTCTCAAATCTGAATTTCTGTTGGATTCGAGGCTTAACCCCCGAAGTAATTAGTAAGGGTGTGTGGTCAGAAAGCTCTCTAGACATGCATGATACATTTACCAGGGGGTAACGCTCCTCCCACGAAGGTGAAACTAATACTCTATCCAACACAGCAAAAGTAGGATCTTCGTGATTATTGCTCCAAGTGTATTTTCTACCACTCAGAGCAATATCCATAAGTTCCCCTTGTTCTATAACTGCATAAACAAAGGGCTCCACCTATTGTATCCACCTGGTTTATTTTTCTCACTCTCTTTTCTTGTCATGTTAAAATCACTTGCGATCATTATGGGGTATGGGGATTTTTTAATCAAATGCACAAGTTCAATCAAGAACTTGGCCTTTCCTGACTGTTGAGCGTCCCCATATACCACAACCAGATTCCAAGTGAAGCTATCATGTTTATTTCCAAGCAGAACTCTGATAAAGTAGTCTCCAAAATCTCGACCGAGTATGTCAAAAGTGTTTGCATTTATCCCAACAATAATCCCTCCCGATCTCCCTCTAGAAGGTGTCCAGATCCAATTGAAATCTAGATTGCCACACATAGTCTGGAGGAAACTATCTGTGCAATCCTGTTTCATGGACTCTTGGATACCTATAAAATCAATGTTCTTTGAGACAACAGTTTCTCTAACAAAGTCTCTTTTAACTGAATCTCCCATTCCCCTTCCATTCCAAATGAAACCACTTAACATATTTAAGATACGATTTTTTTTACCCTTCCCCCTTTCCACAAAACCAATTTTCACCGGCGATCCGTTGAGACAGATAGGTGAAACCTTCTTCACAGCTGTTGCAGCTTTATTAGCTTCCAGCAACTGGAATAGGTCCACATCTTCATTATCTGAATCATCTAGATCATCCCTAGAAAGAGATAAGAGGTCTTGCAGGAAACTGTCTACAGAAGCGATTTGTGAGACAGGTGGTGCAATCTCTTGCGTCTCATCCATTCTTAGCGATGTTTTTGCCAAATTAAACAAATTAAATCTAGCCTGCTCCTGAGATTTAATAAGATTAACATTTTCCTCAATCATATCTAGAGAAGTGCCTAAGGTAATACCAACTAAACTAGCAATGTCAATAAGATCAGCAGTTTCAGAATTACGAACTGTCGGAAGTGTACCTTCTGACGAGATGTTATTCTTTGCTGCCGTCCTAGCTTTCGCCCTCTCCATAACAGGCACATCATCCATCTTTTGTGAAGCCAAGCGGTTGCTAAATCTAGTGTCCAAACCATCATCATTCTCCTCAAGTGCTGCAAAGTTCCTTTTGGTGAATCTGGGCTTCCCTTCTTTTATGTTTTCAAGCTGCGAGGCAAAGCTGACTTCAGAAGATTGAGAACCAAGAGCATCTGCTTCGGTGTTCTCTGCCTCTTCATCAACAGAGCCCGACAAGTTCACTCTCTCCGTATCAGAAATTTCATCATCTCCACCACTGTGACCCATACCTGTTAGGTTCTCAGCTTGACTGCCCATCCCTTCCTCTTGACCAGCTGCTTCAGAAAACGTCCCTGCTTTTTGCTTACATTTGTTTCCACTGGCGCCTTGCTCCCCATTTTTCTAGCCCCAAAAGTCATTGCATCCATGTCATCCTGCTCTTTCATTGCACGCTCTCTTTCTTCTAACGCTTTCACTGTCTTGGCACTAGCTTGGATTGTAGCTCCCATATCAGCATCAGATGTAATACTGTCACCATTCTTCTGCTTTTTTGCCTTGTTCCCTTCAAATTCCTGCGATACCGCATCCTCCATGTCTTCAAAGTCCAGGACCATGTCTTCCTCAGCTCTCAACCAACCCTCCTCCACAATCTCTTGAATCTGAATGTAGACGTAGTGGATTGTGAGCTTTGGCGAGGTTACTTTCATCATCGACAGCACCATTGCAATGTCCATCACACCGACTTTGATCCTCACCTGCCCTGATTCTTTGAGCAACTTCATGTCTGCTTCAATGACCTGCCCAACAGTGGATCCAACCTGACACAACCCATGCCAGTTCTTCATAGACCTGGGAACACCTTTTGCCTTAATCCAAATAGTTGACATTTTCCCGGCAGCCATACATTCATCAGACCATTGCTTGACATTGACCATTATGTTTGTCCCCCTCAATGGAACCCACTCATACAATGCAACTTCATTTATCCTGCTGACAGACGGGAAAGATACCAAGAAGGCCCCTCCAGCAAGCTTCTTGGCACGCCACTCCCATTTCCATGGATAGGTTCTTCCTAAACACATTTCAAGCATTTCTGCATCAACTGACCCCTCTCCTCCTTCTTTGATCTTGACGATGGCAATCGCCTTTCCTTTGCTTTCAGCTCCAGAATCCTTTGCGCAATCCACCACAAAACAGCCAAGCCCTGGCGCACCAAAACCAACCAGTGCAGCCACAGGCTTTTTTGCTTCAACCAAGCACATCTATCAGATACGTGACCTTTCCCACAGACATCGCAAATCACATCTGACTTGCATTCCTTGACACTGTGTCCTTTTCCCCGCATTTCAGACAGATAACCGAGGAAGACGCTGCCTTGGCAGCTGGCTCAGATGTCTGTCCTGGAGCACTGGTGACCTGCATACCTGAACTAGCAGCGGTTCCAGGTGTAGTGCTTGGAGTGATCTGTAGTCCTTTGTCTTTCTCTCCAGACGAAGAACCCGCCCTACAGTTTTTGGTTGGAACTGCTTTGGATGGAAATTGGTCCCCTTGAACTGGTTGTTGAAGTTGTTGAACGGCCGCTGCCCACCTGGTAAGATTGCCCCTAGGGTAGAAGTTGTTGTTACCTTGAAACTGATTCTGTTGATGCGGTGGCCTTTGCTGGTACGGCCGCTGTTGGTACTGCAGCTGGTACGGCTGCTGCTGGTACGGCAGCTGCTGAAACTGCTGATTTCCCCCGGCGCCGTGTCCATAGCCTCCCCCTTGCCCCCCGCTCTGACCTCCCGCCATGAGTTCCTCTCCCTCTCTCGCCGCCGCCGCCGGTGATGTGAAATCGCAAACCCTAGTGTTTGGAGACCACAAATGCTGGAATAACGCTGCGAGATGGTCTGATCCAGCCTTGTCGCCCGCCTGGGTACGACTATAGCTGGCCATCGGGCCGGCACGGCACGGCACGGCACGCTCCGCCGCCGGCACGGCACGCCGCCGGCACGGCACGGATGTGGCACGGCTCCAATCGTGCCGTGCCGTGCCGGCACACGGCACGGGCTTCCACTCCGGCCGGAGCACGGCACGGTGAGCACGGCAATAGCACGGCGGCACGGCACGGCACGTTCGGCACGGCGCACCACCAGCGACGGCGCGGCTCCGGCGACGGCGAAGGCGCGGCTCCGGCGACGGCGAAGGCGCGGCTCCAGCGACGGCGCGGCTCCGGCGACGGAGAAGGCGCGGCTCCGGCCGTCCGGCGTCGGCACGACACAGGTCCGGCGACGGCGCGGCTCCGGCGGCGGCGAAGGCGCGGTTCCTCGTCTCCTCCGTGTCGAGTTGGGAGCTGGCGGCGGTGCTCAGGGTGCTGGCGGCGGCGCTGGTGGTGCAGATCGATCCGTGCAGATCGATCCGTGCTGGGCTGTGGTGCTAATCCGTGCTGGGCGGTGCTCAGGGTCAACGACAGCACGCTAATCGTGCCGTGCCGGGCCGGCACGCGTGCTTCAGATTGAGGTCGGGCACGAGCACGCTCGGGCCACGGGCCTAGCACGGCACGATTAGTTCGTGCCGGGCCGTGCTTGGGCCGGGCTGAAAATCCCGTGCCTCGTGCCAGCCCGTTTAGCACGGCCCGTTTGGCCAGCTATAGGTACGACTCGGATCGGATGCCACAGTAGCAGCCGCTTCGGCATGGTCAGAAATTCTATGAGTTTGCGAAATCGGCCCACGGCCCACGGTGCGAATGGAGACGAAAATGTCCGAAAAACAGGTGACGTCATCCCCTGGATTCCCTGCGACCTCACCGGCGTCGAAGATGGAGGAGCCCCCGCCGGAACCCTGTTTGGGTCCGGTGTAGCTCTCAAAATCGTCCTGGCGCGGTATAGTCTGGGTCTCACGAGAGGCGCATCATCTCCAACCCTAACCACTTTCCCCCTCTTGATCTGAAACCAAACCCCTGATCCTCCTCAGCTATCGTCGGATTGTCCGTCAAACACGTCGGCGCCGCTCTAGGCGGTGAGGACTGGATATACCTGAACGGCGGCATCTCCGCGGTCACCTCCGTTCCTCGGGCTCGCGTGCTCGCCAGCCTGTCATCGGCCAACCGCTGCTTCGGCGTCCTCTTCCTCGTGCCACGGAGGTCTCGCGCCCGATCGAGAGCATCACCCAGCGTCGGAGCAGGTGGAGAAGTCCTGGCATCGCTCTCATCGCCGGAGCTCGGCTCGCCGTCGTCCTCATCCCCTGCTAGCTAGGGTTGCCGAGCGGCCGAAGCGTCGCTTGGAAGGCAAGGGAGAGGGAGGGCGGTGGGCAGCGCAGCAGAACAACGGCTTTGTGTGTGTACTTGGTGAGGTGATTTGATGCATAAACTGAGAACGAAGGATCTCCGTGTTTCTAGTCTCAGCTGCACTCCATCACTTCACGGAAAGAGATGATTACTGAGATGTGTAGATAAAATTTTGGGGTATAAGAGCATCTCCAGTCGGTCCCCAAAGAGATTTGGGACGCGTCGGACGTTTTGACTGGATCCATCCGCGCGCCCTAAAGCCCCTTCCAGTCCGGTGCGGCCTAATAGAGTGTTCGGCCCCTAGCCCATCCCCGCGACATATGGGTCGTTGCGGGGGCGCCGGACGAAACTAAATGCGGCACTGTGAGTGGTGGGCCCCAAGTGTCATTCAGACAAAGATATTCATTTGTGAAATTCATTTCTCCCGCCCCTTTCATCCCTCTCGCCACGTCTATCATTTCTCCCCTCGACGGGAGTTTTCATTTCTCCCTCGCGCCGCTTCTTTCATTTCTCCCTCCTACCGCTTCTCTCTCCCACCCAAATCGCCGCGGCCAGTCGTAGCCATGGCGCCGAAAGACCCGAAGAAGCCGGGCAAGAAGGCCGCCGGAAAGGCGCCAGCGAAGAAGGGGCGAAAGCGCCCTTCACGAAGCCACGCAAGGCGTCGCTGCCGAAGACAAAGCCGGAGTCGTGGACCCATGACCAATGGACGCAGACTACGCGCGGCGCATGTTCTCCCCGACGTATGACGAGAGGCGTCAACAAGCCCCTGGCGGCGACGAAGGCGTTCCCTTCACAGGGAGTATGGGTTCGCTCGAGTTCGAGGCCGGCGCCGGTAACCGTTCGACGGAATGCCGGTGCCTGAGGAAGAGGATGCGGTGGATGAGGAGGAAGAGGAGGACGAAGGCGATGAAGAGGACGAGGGCGAGGAAGGGGAAGAGGACGAGGAAAATAAGGAGGAAGACGAGGAGGAAGGCATCGGGGCAGAGGGCAGCATTGACGCGGCCAGTAAGAAGAAGAAAAAGAAGGCAATGACAGGCACACGAGGCCCCAAGTGGAAGTCGCTGGAAGATCAGTGCATGTGCGACTCCTGGAAGACGGTGAGCATTGACACGATCACCGTGAATCAAAGCAGAGTTCGACAAGCACAAGTTCCCCGACAAGGACTACACCGTGATACAAATGAAGAGGAGCCGGTCAGCCTGATGTTAACTTTTGAGTTTAATAAAGCGCCTCTTTGTGTAAGCCTAACTATGCAGAAGCCCAGTTTCCATTTGCGTTAAGCGGACGTAGCTAATCATTTTGTGGTTGTTTTCTCATCACAAATTTTGAATGCCTCTCTGTTGCTAGCCAATAAACAAATAACCCCGGTATCGAGTTTTAACCGTCGTGAATAGCAAAGGGGTTGTGGCTGCCACGTGATGTTAGCGGTGTGTCCAAGAACTTCAAAAGGTTACTTTTTAAGAAGGAGTCCGTCCGTTCGTGACGGTTCGTGCCGTTTCAGGCGTCTTCGTGGCGACTCTGTGAGCTCGTCGTTGACAATCCCAAATCCTCGATCAAAATCCACCAAATCACCGCAAATCAAGCCTGTTCAGTAGATCTAGCTCCTCTCCCATCGATCCTTCAAAGCCTCAAGGTCATCTGAGTGGAAGAAAAAGAGGGGAGGAAGCAGAGTCTGACCGGCGGCGGAGTGGAGCTCCCCGTTCTGGCAAGAACTGTTGTTCCTCGTACCTATTTCTCCATCCAGTCCAAAAGATCCACCTCTCCTAAATCAGAAATCCTTCTCATCCCTAGCCACCATAAGCCTTTCGTATGACATTGGGGGCGTGCGACCGTAATACATCTTCTCCCCAAACAATCTGAAGCGAGGCAAGTGGAGGAGCTCGGGATGGACAAGGTGGAGGGACTGATGAGGAATTTGAAGCTATCGGAAGCGGAGAAGAAAGGTCTAAAGATCGGAAGCCTTCGAAGAGGAAAAAGGGAAGACCAAGACCCGCAAGCTATGGGGAAACTTCCCTCCGAGAAACCAGCATACGCTGCAGGAATAGAGAATGCACTTGGAAGGATCTGGTGCCCTCTGCGAGGAATCCATTGCAAGAAAGTTGGTGAGAATATTTTCCTCTTCACCTTTTATCAAGCTAGTGGAAAGCGAAAGGCACTAGAGGAGGGTCCTTGGATGTTTGGGAATGATCTTCTTGTGATGGAAGACTTTGACGAAACAAAGGACCCGGAGGAGTATGAATTTGCAAGCTTTCCCATTTGGGTGCGTGTCCTAAAACTCCCACTGGGAATGATGAATAGAGAGACAGGGGAAGCAATAGGAGCGGAGATCGGAGAATTTATCGAGGTAGAAACAGATGAAGATGGCATGGCATATGGTCAGTACCTCAGGATAAAAGTCAGACTGCAGATTGCAAAACAATTGATGAGAGGGAAGATGGTGCAGCTGGGAGATGAAGGCAAGTTAAAGTGGTGCCCTTTTGAATATGAGTTTCTACCTGACTTTTGTTTCACCTGTGGTATCATTGGACACATTGACAAAAATTGTTCAATCAAACTGAAGAGAGGGGAAACACAACAGTATGGTAAATGGCTTATGAGGATCCCCTACCAAAAAGGAGTGGGAGGCTACGATAAATTTATGGGCAGTAATAGCAGAAGTTGGGGCTCCGGAAAGTCTGGAAGTTGGGGCAGCAAAGGCAGCGGAGCAGGCAGTGATAGTCCCTCATGGAGGAAGGAAGAGCCACTATTAATAAAAACCACGGAGAAACAAAATGAAGGAGAGGTCACAAGTCCTTGCATAGGGGCTAAAACAAGAAGCATAGCCTTAGCGGAGGAAAAAGAGAAAAAAGTTATGATTGCTGGTCAAAGGGGTTAGGAAAATAACAATGAAGTACAAACAGATAAAGATGAGACAGCTATGGTGACAGATCGGGGGGGGGGGGGGGGGGGAAGACAAAGCTGTGGGAGAACAAGAGATGGGAAAGAACAAAGGGAACAATGAAAGTGCAATAGAGAAAACAGAGGAAGTGGTTACAAAGAAAAATGGAAAAGGAATAGAAATGGAGGGGTCCGCAGAAGAGAAGGAATTGGGAAGGGCAACTGAAATGAAACAAAAGAGTACAGGAATGGTGAAAGAGGAGAAGCAGAAAACTTTCAAAAGAAGGAAGAGAGACAGAGTAGGAGAAGTGTTGAACCAAGCAGCAATAGTGGGAATGAAAAGAGCAAATTCTGTAGAAGAAATGGAGATTGACAAAATGTATGTTCCAAAGAAATCAAAGGGTGATGAAGAAGATGCACATACCTCAAAAATGAACGCGGGGCTGTCGGAACAGCCCTGCGAGAACCAATGAAGATTGGAAGCCTGAATTGCCGGGGATTGGGGAATGGCCCGGCAATTCGCAGTCTTCTGGAATTCCAGAAGAAGGAGGACCCCGATGTACTCTTCTTGTCAGAAACAAAATTAGATGAGAAGAGGCTCCAATGGTTTAGGTGGAAGTTGGGACTACCAAATATGGTTGCAAAGGATTGTGAAGGTCAAAGCGGTGGACTGGCATTGTTTTGGAAGAATGACATAAATCTCAAAGCGGGATTAAAATCAAGGTACCACATAGATGCAACAATAACTCAACCAGATGGATTCAAATGGAGATTTATTGCTATTTATGGGGACCCAAAGACTGAAAAGAGAGAGAACACGGAAACTACTCAGAAATATCAAACATCATAGCAAGCTCCCATGGTTGTGTGCAGGAGATTTTAATGAGATACTCTTTGACTTTGAGAAAGAAGGAGGAGCGGCGAGACCGCGAAGCCAGATGGATAGATTCAGGGATACCTTAGAGGACTGTGGACTTCATGATCTCAGATTCCTGGGTGATCCCTTTACATGGAGAAATAATAGTTGGTCCAGCCAAAACTATATCAAAGAGAGACTAGATAGAGCAGTTGCAACAAAAGAGTGGTGCCAGCATTTTCCAGAATATAAAGTGGTGAATGGAGACCCAGGGCATTCTGACCACAGGCCACTAATAATTCATGTGCAAGGTCACTTTTTTCAACGCCCAACTAAATGGGAACCAGGCCCTTTTCGTTTTGAAGCTAGATGGCTGGAAGAAGATAATTGTGATGGAGTAGTTCACAATGCATGGTACAATTCAGAAGCAAAAGGGAAATTCACGGTAGCACAAAGACTAAATACTGTGGCAGAAGAATTGAAAATCTGGAGCAAGGAATCAATAGGAGATCTAGAGAAGCGCATCACCAGTATTAAGAAGGATTTAGAAAAGTGCAGAAGAAGTCCTATTTCCCAAAGCCAAGTAACCAGAGAACATGTCCTAAAGTATAAGTTGGAGAAGTTGGAAACACAAAGAGACATATACTGGAAACAAAGGGCACATGTTAACTGGCTTCAAAAAGGTGATAAAAATACAAAAAATTTCCATTCTTTTGCTTCTGAAAGAAAGAAAAACAACAGAATTAAAAAACTGGTAAAAGATAATGGAGAAGTGGTGGAGGAAGAGGAAGAAATGGCGGAGGTGGTCACCCAATATTATAACAGTCTTTTTACCTCTAATGCAGGGAAAAACCTGGAAGAAACCCTTGAGCAGGTGGCGCATCGCATAACTCCATCCATGAACGACATGCTGCTCAAAGATTTTACCAGGGAGGAAATAAGAGAAGCTCTAAACAACATGGGTGATCTCAAAGCTCCGGGTCCGGACGGCATGCCAGCAATATTCTACAAAAGGTACTGGGAACTTATTGGTGATCAAGTGGAGGAGGAGGTACTTGAAGTGCTAAATGGCAGCGACTTTCCTCCAGGGTGGAACGACACTTGGGTCGCACTTATACCAAAGGTAAAAAATCCCCAATGCATGAAAGATTTACGGCCTATTAGTTTATGTAATGTTGTTTACAAACTAGTTTCAAAAGTGTTGGCTAATAGGCTTAAGACTATACTGGAAGACATTATAGCCCCTAATCAAAGTGCCTTTGTACCAGGCCGACTAATAACTGACAATGTCCTTTTAGCTTATGAAGTTAATCATTTTATGCAAAATAAAAGGAATGGTTCAGTGGGATATGCTGCCCTAAAATTAGATATGAGCAAAGCTTATGACAGAGTTGAATGGGCTTTCCTAGAAAAAATGATGAGGAAAATGGGTTTTCATGACAAATGGATTCAACTAGTAATGAAATGCTGCTCTACAGTAAAGCATACATTTAAAATAAATGGGGTCCTGACGGAAGAGGTAATTCCAGAAAGAGGCCTTAGACAAGGCGATCCCATTTCCCCTTATCTTTTTCTGATCTGTGCTGAGGCTTTTTCAAGCATGTTAAACAAAGCAGACCAAGAAGGATGATTAGAGGGTATTAGAATTAGCCAAGAAGCCCCGAGTTTCAACCACCTACTGTTTGCAGATGACTCCCTAATTCTTCTAAAAGTGACAGAAGAAAGTGCACATCATTTGCAAAATATCCTAAAAATGTATGAGGAGAGCTCGGGACAGACCATAAATGCCGACAAATCTTCCATTGTTTTTACCAAGAATACAAAGGCAAGTGAAAAAAAGAAAATGATGGACACACTGAGAATAACCTGTGAAGGAAGAAATAGCAAATATCTTGGGCTTCCAGTCTATGTTGGGAGATCTAAGAAAAAAACTTTTAGTTATTTAAAAGAAAGAATATGGAGTAAAATACAAGGCTGGAAGGAGAAGATGTTATCAAAGGGAGGGAAGGAAATTTTGATCAAAGCCTGTGCTCAAGCAATACCTATCTATGCCATGACTTGCTTTGGTATAACAAAAAGTCTTTGTGAGGAAATAAACAGCTTAATAAGTAGATTTTGGTGGGCACAGCAGGATAAAGAAAATAAAATTCACTGGCTAGGGTGGGAGAAACTCACCAGAACAAAAAGAGATGGAGGGCTAGGGTATAAAGACCTATATGCTTTCAACCTAGCCATGTTGGCAAAACAGGGGTGGCGCCTCCTCACTAAGCCCAATTCTTTATGTGCCAGAGTGATGAAAGCAAGATATTATCCAAACTCATCAATCCTACAAGCTGAATATCAAGCTGGAATATCTTATGCTTGGCGAAGCGTATTGAAAGGAATAAGTCTACTAAAGCAAGGCTTAATAAAAAGAGTGGGGGATGGAACGACAATAAATATATGGCAAGACCCATGGCTTCCCAGACTATGGAGCAGAAAACCAATAACACCTAGAGGTAAAAAGATTACCACAAAAGTTTGTGAACTGATTGATCCACTTACAGGCTCATGGGATAGTAATCTAGTGAGAGATCTATTTTGGCCACAAGATGCAAACCTGATCCTTTCTATTCCTGTCTTTGAAGACATGGAAGATGAATGGGCATGGCACTTTGAAGAAAAAGGACAATTCACTGTAAAGTCTGCATACAGATTACAGCGACAATTAGAGGATATAGCTATTAATGGGCAAGCGGGATGTCAAGATTCAGGGAAAAGTTTCAATTGGCTTCCCATTTGGAAACTGGAATGTCCTCTAAAGACCAAAATTTTGATTTGGAGAATAGCCCATGATAGTCTACCCCACCGAGTCAATCTGGTCAGAAGAGGGATGGATTTAGACCCTATTTGCCCTGCATGCAACAGATATAATGAAGATGGAGCCCACCTCTTCCTCAAATGCAAGAAAGTCAAGGAAAATTGGAAGGATCTTCAACTTGACAGCATTAGAGAAAAACTAATGAAGTGCCAGGATGCTCGGGAATTTGTCAAAGAGATAATCTCATTGGAGAGAGAACAAAAACTAAAAACAATAAGTCTGATTTGGTGGATATGGCAAGCTAGAAATAAAGTGGTAGCCGGGGAAAACAAAAAACTACAAGGCTCTGTCTCCTTCCTGGCTAGGAAAACAGCAGCTGAATTTGAGCAATTCTTCACAAATGACAAGAAAGTTAAAAAACAAAGAGCCCAATCTTGGGTCCCTCCAGAAGGAGATACTCTAAAAATTAATATAGATGGCAGTTATGCAGCTGATAAACACACTGCTGGATGGGGTTTCATTATCCGTAATTCTAAGGGACAATTTTTGGGTGCAGGTGCAGGTCACATTCCATATGCCTATGACGCACTCCAAGCTGAAGGAATCGCATGTCTATCCAGTCTCCAAAATGCTCAAATGTGGGGCATGATGAAAGTTCAAGTGGAGACTGACTCCCAACTGCTAGTCCAGGCGATCAACGGAAGAAACCAAGATATGGCTATCAACGGAAGTTTATTCAGGGAGGTAAATTTCTTCGCAAGGTAAAATTTTAGCATGTTTGAAATCAAATACTGTCCAAGATCTTGTAATAAAGTAGCAGATGCTTTGGCAGACTATGGTGCAAATTTAAGTCAAAGTAGTGTTGTAATTTGGCCTGAAGAGGCACCGGAGTTTGTAAATGTTCTCCTAGCCGGTGACTTTGCTGTGCTAGATGTTTAATGGAAGTTTCTATTACAGTTTCAAAAAAAAAAGAACTTCAAAAGGTTGGCAGACTCCAAGAAGAACCACATCGTTCGTCCAGGCTGTTACGGCCCATGTTCCTCTTCGGAAGGAATGCTGCTTGCGTGGGTGAAGTCGTGCTTGCTTCTCATGACATGCCTATTGTTGAAGAGCTACAACCCTCGGACACTCGGCCGTTCATTTCCCCAATGCAGCTTGAGGAGACATTGCCATGAGCGGTTAGGCTGGGGCAACTAGTGACATTTTTTATGGCTAATCCTTTAGCATTTCGACCCAAGTGTCACACAAACTATGGTGAAACCTAGAGCAAACGGCCTGCAATCCATCATGTGAGAGTTTCCTAATCTTCTGATGTCGCCAATTCCCATACGCATATGCCTTGGTATCTCGTCTCTCCTGTGCTTTTCTCATATCCCCTTGCGTCTGTGTGGTCCTCGTCTATCTGGTGTGCTGCTATGTGCGCGCGTCTAGTAAAACGAGAGGTGAATATGCCTATGAGGACGAATGGGCAATGTGTATTTCTTTGGACATAAGTGTACATAGAGTCGCGTATATATAAGAAGAAGAGGCAATGATCATTCACTAGTAGAAAAATGCCATTTACTCCCGGGCCGGAAGCCCCTTTACTCCCCGTTCCCCATTCGGGAGTAAGGAATCGGGACTAAAGGCTAAACCCTTTAGCCCCGGTTCGTTACGAACCGGGAGTAAAGGTTGTGTGACCTGGCCGTAAAACCTTTAGTCCCGGTTCGTAATAGGAACCGGGACTAAAGGAATTTTTTGAATTTTTTTCCTGATTTTCGAATCTTTGCCTAATCACCCATATTCTCACCCCTCTATTCTCAGGTCAAAGTGCATACCTGTGATCTAACTTCCCACCCGGTCACCCATCCTCACACTACTCCAGCCCCAGCACGCTTAACTTCACAGTTCTCTCTCCCCTAGCTGCCAAGTCTGCACTTGTTGTTTTCCTGACAATAGTAAGCTACCAATCCTGTTAACCCTTACGTATTGATGTCACATGATTTAATTTTTTCAATTCCAAACCGTTATTAAAATAAACAACAATGATTAACAAACAACAATGATTAATTTGAAAACTAAAAAATGTAAAAAAAACTCAAAAAATGCTAAAAAAACTCAAAAAATTCAAAAAACCCAAAAAATTCAAAAAAACTAAAAAATGCTAAAAACAAAAATTCCAAAATAATTGAAAAACAAAAGAAACAACAAAAGAAATTCAAATTTTTTTAAAAAATCGAATTTTTCCATTTTTTTTCCTATCAAAACCTAAAATCTTCCTGCTTTCATATCTCCCTTAGGAATTTTGAAAATCTAAAAAAATCCCAAAAGGCCGAAGGCGGTGAAATTCGAGTTCTCCTCGGCGAGACGATCGTTTTGATAGGTTATACGATTTTTTCCGACGTCGTATGCAAAATCCGTGGCCATTTTAAGTTTTCATGACTTTTTTTGCAAAAAAAGTCGAAATTCAAATTTGTTAATTTCCCCTAATAGTAGGTCGCATAACATACATGAACCTCAAAGGATTTTATTTTTTGGACTTTTTTATCATTTTCGTTTAGTTTTCTCAAGACTGAAAAAGGCGATCCACTGGGGGGTGTGGACTAAAGGTAAACCTTTTGTCCCAGTTCGTATCTCAAACCGGGGCTACAGGTCTGGAACTTTTAGCCCCGTTTTGTGCCTCAGACCGGGGCAAAAGATGGACCTTTAGTCCCGGTTCGTGCGCCCTGCCGCCACCCTCTGAACCGGGGCTAAAGAGCTGGCCGCGCCCCGTGCCCGTTCGAACCGGGACTAATGCCGCATTAGTCCCGGTTCGTAATAGGACCGGGACTAAAGCTCCGAATCGGGGTGGGCGAAAGGCCTGTTTTCTACTAGTGATTAAAGAAGAGTAAACGTTGTCTTCATGAAAGGCACACCTAAGCCCAACAAAATGTGCACAAAATGACTCACTGTGTTATAGGTGTGGTTGCTTGGTGGTACCAGGTCTATTATCAAGAAAAACATGTAATGCTGATTTTTGCAAAGTGGGTCCGGATGTGCGGAGTATCTAGATACTAGTTCATATCTGAGAAGTATGTGCCGAGTTTTGGATGAGTTATTTTTCCCTGATGGGCCTTAGGGCGAGTTGTAAATCTGTAAACTTGAAGTGTTCCCTCTCCTTTTTAATAAATAAGCAGACCTCCTGCTAGTTTCGTCAAAAATATCTGAAAAGTATAAGCTACCATTATTGTTCCACACAAAAGAAAAGTGAAAGCTACCATTATTGTTCCACCGAAAAAAAGCTATTGTTTATTCATGTTTGCAGTGCACTACAGGAACCACTCAAGGTGCCGACGGCCAACAGCCGTCGACACAGCCCAAATTGCCGTCGGCGCAAGCAGCCGTCGGCACATCGCCGTCGGCGTAATCGTCCGTCGGCACAGACGCAAATGCCGTCGGCACAGTCTGGCCGTCGGCATAGGAACTACCGGCCGTTAGGCGTAGCAGGATGTGCCGACGGCAAAGGTTTTTCAATTTGCGTATGTGCTGACGGCAAAGCCGTCGGCATATTCAATTTTTTCTTTCAATTTTTGGAATTGTTTGACTCGTTAATCTCTCACGGGGGACATTTTGTAACTCTAAGTACACTTAATCTTACGTCAAATTGCACTCGTGGTCAAACTTCCCGATCGGTCACCAATCCTCACACTGCTCCAGACCCAGCACGCTTAACTTCCCTGTTCCTTCCGGATGAGCTTCCGTGAAAGAAACGACACCTTGTTGATAATACTACCATATCAATCCTATTAACCCCTACGCCTTGATGTCACACCTCTTTATTTTTTTGAATTCCAAACAATTACTTAAGTAAACAACAATGAATAAATAATAATAAACTTGAATTCAAATAACAATAAAATGATTTTTTTTGTCCTTTTCTGTTTAATATGGAATAATTAATATCTTTAAATCCGTAAATCAGAATTCGACAAATAATATGTCTAAATCAATCAGAAAAATGAGAGAAATTCAAATATGACATCCATATCATCTTATCTTGTGAACTTAAAAATGATTTTTTTAGATCATGTACATGTAGTTCATTTCTAAGAAGCTTTTTTGAGATATTTGCAATATTCCAAGTTTGATATTTTTCCTTGCAACTAGGTCACATAATATGACATAACGCGAAGATTTTACATTTTTTTTTATCGTTTTTGAATTTCTTATGCCCGTTTCAAACTATGGTCAAAACGGCGAGCATGAAGATTCTTAGCTCGGGGCTGAGCCTCGCTAAACTTGCAGTGGATCTCGGATGAAATAGCATATTGTGAACCTAAAAATTAATTTTCCAAAAAATCATGAGCATTAGATCATGTACCTGTAGTTCAAATCTGACCGACTTCCGGCCGATTTAGCAGAAATTTGTCTTTTTCACGAGGGGTAGATGGAAAGGTTTAAGATACCCCGGTTGGGAAATCGTACATGTAAGGTGGTCTAGTATTTTTGAAAAATGAGGAGGTACCACTTTGAAACTTTCATTTGGTGGTTGCTTCACAAAACACCCCTTTTTTGGACTCGGAAAATGGAAAATAACTTTTTTGTGCGACGAAAAGAAAAGCTTCCTCCTGTAACATTGCTCGCCATCCCGAGATGCACATGTATGCACAATATGGGCACATTATCACAAACTATGTCACGATTCTGGCCATAACATTGGTCGTTCGGCCTGAAAGCCATGAAACCTCGAACATGATAGCTCATTTCTGAGAAGTTCTTTTTGAGATATTTGCAATATTCCAAGTGATATTTTTCCTTGCAACTATGTCACATAATATGACACCACGCGAAGGTTTTATATTATTTTGATCGTTTTCGAATTTCTTATGCCCGTTTCAAACTATGGTTAAAACGGCGGGCATGAAGATTCTTAGCTCGAGGCTGATCCTCGCTAAATTTGCAGTTGTTCTCTGATGAAATAGCATATTGTGAACCTAAAAATTATTTTCCCAAAAAATCATGAGCATTAGATCATGTACATGTAGTTCAAATCTGACCGACTTCCTACCGTTTCGGCAGGAATTTGTCTTTTTCACGAGGGGTGGACAGAAAGTTTTAAGATACCCCGGTTACAAAATTGTCCATTTAAGGTGGTCTAGTATTTTTAAAACATGGGGTGGTACCATTGTGAAACTTTCATTGGTGGTTGCTTCACAAATCACCCCGTTTTTGGGACTCGGAAAACGGAAAATAGTTTTTTGGTGCAACGAAAAGGAAAGCTTCCTCCTGCAACATTATTCGGCATCCCAAGATGCACATGTGTGCACAATATGGGCACATTATCACAAACTATGCCACGATTCTAGCCATAACATTGGTCGTTCGGCTTGAAAGCCATGAAACCTCGAACATGATAGCTCATTTCTGAGAAGGTTTTTTTGAGATATTTGCAATATTCTAAGTTTGATATTTTTCCTTGCAACTATGTCACATAATGCGAAGGTTTTACATTGTTTTGATCGTTTTTGAATTTCGTATGCCCGTTTCAAACTATGGTCAAAACGGCGGGCATGAATATTCATAGCTCGGGGCTGAGCCTCGCCAAACTTGCAGTGGATCTCTGATGAAATAGCATATTGTGAACCTAAAATTAATTTTCCAAAAAATCATGAGCATTAGATCATGTACCGGTAGTTCAAATCTGACCGACTTCCTACCGATTCTGCATGAATTTGTCTTTTTCACGAGGGGTGGACGGAAAGGTTTAAGATACCCCGGTTAGAAAATTGTCCATGTAAGGTGGTCTAGTATTTTTGAAAAATGGGGTGGTACCATTGTGAAACTTTCATTTGGTGGTTGCTTCACAAAACACTCCGTTTTTAGGAATTGGAAAATGAAAAATAGCTTTTTGGTGCGACGAAAAGGAAAGCTTCCTCCTGCAACATTGTTCTCCATCCTAAGATGCACATGTATGCATAATATGGACACATTATCACAAACTATGCCACGATTCTAGCCATAACATTGGTCGTTCGGCCTGAAAGCTATGAAACCTCGAACATGATAGCTCGTTTTTTAGAAGTTTTTTTTGAGATATTTGCAATAGTCCAAGTTGGATATTTTTACAAGATAGATCTTAATTTTCTGCAAATTTTGATATATTATTTGTATTTTTTATGAATTAGAATGAGTTAGTTATGATTTTTCTAAGATTAATGTGGTAAAATGGAAAATAGCTATGCCGACGGCTGAAGAGAAAAAAACCTTGCCGTCGGCACATGTCTGACGGTGTTACCTCACTGTCATGGCGGAGAGGCTGTGCCAACGGCTCACCTGTGTCGATGGCCAGACCTGGGCTGTGCCGACAGCCGTAACTGTGCCGACGGTGGCCGTCGGCACACGGCTCCCTACGCTGACGGTATTCCTGTGCCGACGGCTTTTCTGGTGGCCTGCCAGGAACGGGACCTGTGCCGACGGCCACCTTGTGCGTTTCCTGTAGTGGTGCAATAATTTCATACGCATTTGCGACCCAAGAGCAGAACACCGGTTCTCTATCCACCGATACCTAACTTCTGAAACGCTAGTGCGCTATGGAACAAAATCGCAACGCTCATGGATCATCACTGGACTGCAACCTGCCCACAAGATGCAGTTGTGTACTTGCTACACTTCACATTTGTGCAATGGCTCCTCAAGATTTTGGAGATTGAAGTGCTATTTGCAAAGTTTATACGAAACTGAAATCTCCAAAATGGGAATAAGCCGTGCATGTCCAAAAGAACCATGCAATCAAAAATATCAACAATCTGTCTGTTACAAAGACCAGCCTGACTTGCTGGACACTAGTACAGATCGGACCTTCACACGGCTGAAATGGTCTATCGCACACGATAAACCTAACCGTCACTATTCGAGGTTGGGCGATCCTACCGTGTGCGAAAGGTTGTCCTGTCGCACACGGTTTACTTCAGGGAATCATGTGCAATATCGCAAACGGTGTTTCTTACTCAACCGTCAGCACACTGGAAGATCGCAACATGTGCTGTTGAGCTAGGCGTATGTGTTCATCTAAGATGTCAGACGATTATTTAAACCAGCTGTATGCTGTCTGCAACCATCGCAGACATTTTATGTACGCAACAAGCATTACTCAGCTGTAGCCAGTAGCCAATAGCTCAATATTGCATGAAAATATTGTAGGAAAACTTATTTCTATTTGATTGTACATTTCATACATCACATGTATACATGTATTTCGACATAGATTCACTACCTAGCTATACATGTTCTTGGTTACGTCGTTGTCTCCGTGAAAAAGGTTCTGCTGACAATGATGTGTCACACTGCATCTGGTAATAGCCCTTTGTTGAAAACCTTCAGTGCAATAGCCCTTCCATGACAAAGATTCTGCTGGCAATGATGTCTCACAACAACAACGGTGGAGGCATACCCGTGGATTTGAATGCTTCTCAACTGTTTACATAGAAATACGCAAGTGAATCGGTGGAATGATTAAAGCAAAATATATTAATCCTAGTGCATCGACATAGATACTTACATGTATCCTTAGGGCTATTGCATCATTAAAAAAAATCGTTATGACAAGGATATTGTCCCAATCACTAAAATACTGCACAAATATATCATTGGAGTTAGATTATGTACATACCAAACACATGATAACTGGAGTTAAACTGGTCAAGTACAAATGAAATGTGTTCTTACTAGAAGGGAAGGAGCATGATTTGACTCTACCGGGCCCAATCTTCCAATCAAACTCTTATGCAGTGTCACCAAAATACCATCCCTGTGATTTAGTTAACACCAAAATCTGGTCATACACATTAACATATAGATCCAGTCATACACATTAACATATTGATCTAACAATCCAATCCTAACATACAACATTACTTATAGATCATGGTACGCACACATCGAATCACAAATCACCTAGCCATGACAATATTCTAATGCATCCGGCCTTGCTAACTATGCTAATGACTAAAAAACCAAACTCACCGATCCTAACATAATATTATAATGGATCCGGCTTTGCTAACTGTGTCACGCATCAAATCTGTAGTCTACATAAATAAAAATGCAAGAGAAAGAACGTATACCGGCGGGTACGAGTCGCGTGCAGAGGGTCGATTTGGTGAGGACGAGCTGGCTTTACCGGCATTGTCGGCGTTTGAACGCGATGTTTGGCCGGCAAGAAGGACGAAGAATCAGCCAGCGAGGTCATCTGCATTTCGGCGAGGCAGGCCTGCAAAAGCTAGCTAGCTTCTGCTTCGCCGACGAGATGTTTCGGGGGAGCAAGGTGTGACCTGCTAGTTCCTAAATCTGGAGTGGCGGCTGTCGTGGAGTGAGTCCGGACGGGGACCTAGGTGGTCCTTATATCTATACCTAATAATAAAAGCATTAAAGCTTCTTCTCGTACGTCGTTCAAAATACCCCTAAAGTTCGCAAAAATTACCCACCACTGCCACCTGTAAGTCACAAAAACGGTTCGCTTCCGTCGTCCGTTAATTTTCGTTTGTACGTTGCTGCTAGAGTCCGTTTTTCATACGATCTGGTTTTGTTTCGTCTATGGCTGGGCTCCGATCCAGACTCGATCGCCCAACTTATGGCAAGGGCGCGGTACATATATAGAAGCGCCTAAGAGAGCAAGCAGAGAAACTTCCAACGTCCCCTTCTGCCGCCGCCGCCTTGTAGCAGCACGTTCACAAATACCGATGGCGAGGGCGCGGTGCTTATACATGATAATCAGGGGAGAGGAGCTGCTACCGGTCGCGCCGGAGGAGGTGATGGACATGTACGGTGATGTACTGGACGGCCCCGGCACTCCGACAGCCAGGAGGACCAGATCGTCTATAGAGAGGACGTGGTCGACATCCATGGTCAGGGTGCGCAGTGAAGGAGCAGGACATGAAGTTGTTGCCGTTCTCACGGGACGAAGAGCCGATCTTGCAAGGCTGGTTGCTCGGCGCCGGTACCAAGCGTGACCAGCTCGTCCATGGCGAGGACGTGGTCAACGTCCATGTTCAGGGCGTGGTGGAAGGACCAGGATATGGAGTTGATGGCCTACTGTCGTTCGCGTGGGAGGAAGAACCGCTCATGCATGCACTGTGTGCTCCGCGCCCGTAGCCAGGGCGGCCACATTGTCCCTGGTACAGAAGCGGACAAGCGGTGAAGGACCAGGACATACAACTGCTGCCTGTAGCCTAGGAGTAGGAGCCGCTCATGCACGGCATGCCGCGCCAGCAGCACGGTCGACCAGGGCATCCATGGCTGCCATGCGTTCCATGTCCATGACGAGGAGCTGCAGTCCTACGCTCTTGACGAACAGATGGTCGTGCATGCCGTTATCGATCGGCGTCACGTGACCAAGCCTAAAAGGTGAAGAAGCCATGCTCAAAACATGCTGAGCAGGGCTGGCGCGCTGAACGTTCTCGTCCATCAGGTCTGGCTGAACATATTTGATTTTTAGCCTTTATTCTGTAGTAAAAATAACAAGTGAACATAATCATGTGTGGCTGCTCTTGTGTTGCAGGATGTTGAGCAAGTTATTTGACCGACGTTGTAATTATGCTTACAGAAACAATAAGAAAGAAAGGCATGGCCTAAAAGGGTATTTACGAGATTCATGCAGTAACGCAGGTAATGACTTCCTCTTTGTAGTTTCTGTTCGTTTTATACTTTTGTTCCCTATGGTAATATCATAAATTGAATAGTCTTTCTGCAGAAAATATAGTTTTGAATTGGATAAAAAGGCATGCAATTGAGTTTTATGTAAGCATTGTGTAAACTTGTTTACCCTACATTGAAACTAGACAATGTATCCAGATCAGTTCTAATAACACGATTCATACTTACAAAGTTGAGTCATATACTTTTTTTAAAGTCAAAAATATTATTTAAATAAAAATTTAATTATAAAAAATAGATCAAACGAAAATTAAAGATTTAAACGAATAGTAGATGAAATAAAACGTATTTCACATTATTTTAAAAAGTGAACTTCTAATCCGTTGTATAAATCATGTATGTCGATATAGTTGTGTTCTATCGGTTTGGTAGTTACATGAAACCAAAAAATAAAAGTTGATGGAATTTGGAGTGTGAGTATTTACAAGAGGTCTACAAGATGACGCTTCTGTTAGACTTCGATGTCACTTGTACTCTACAAGAGAAGAAAGTGGAAAATAGGCGAGCTAATTAAACCTAGGGTTAGATGGCTGATAATTTAGGCCAAAATACAACATGCGATAAAGTTTTTCATCCAAAAGTTGAATTTTACTCTCCCGTTGCAACGCACGGGCATGTTTACTATAAAAGTATTAAAGTTTCTTGTGGTACGTCATTTTTTTTTCCGGTTTTACCCTCCCACCAAATCACATAATACGCACCGATGCCACCATACCCCTTCGTTCTTCTTTTTCCACCGAACGTTTCTCTCTTCGTCCGTTTTGGTTTGGTACGTCGTCTTGGTTGTCTCCGTCCGCGTAATACAATCGATAACAAAAACGTTTCGAATCGTTGAAAAAATTATTTTCATCCGATCGGAACCCATCCCGGAGTCCTTCTGTCATTGCACAAACTTGCATATTCATCACGTTGGTAGGTCCATGTCCGGCAGCCCAAACTTTTGCGTCTAGGCTATTTTTCCTATGGGCCGCTTGCTATTTTTCCTGGCCCAGACGTTGTTTACCTAATCGGCAATCTGTGTACGACTCGGTTGTTTGTCCGTCAGCCCATGCATAGCCCGTGATTGGTGACGATGCATATCGGGAGAAGGAGATCAGATCGGAATTTCACAAGGTTGAGGAAACGTAGTACGATACATATGGAGTACTTCTCAATAAGTCTATATATATACTCATGTTTTTGTAACCGAATCCTTCTCGATTTCTTAACAAAAAAAATTCCGTCCATATATAGATCGCATATGCACGCGATTTTCCACGGAAGCTCGAAATCGATCGGAATTTGTCCTACGCTGCTGATTACCAGCGTCAACCAACCTCGCTGAAGGATCTGAAGGGGCGCAGTACAGGATCCAGTGCGTGGAATACGAGCTCTGTTGGCCGGCATCGTAATTGGAGAGTGGTAGCGGTGGCCTAGCCCTACGACACTACTCTCGACGATACGAGGTATGCACTATCTTCTTTTAATCAAATCAATTAAGTAGCGTTGAAACTGATTAGTTGCCCTGCCGAGCCAGCCTACCACGGTACAACTATCATCGGAAGATGCAATGCATGCGTCGGTAATTCTAGCCAGCTATATTATGCTCTTACTTGAAGACCGCAAAATAATAATTTCTCACAACGCATATACCACCGCACAAAGCTTGACATAGGTGGCATGTTAAATCTTTGTTTGTAGACAAAAAAAAGGTTCAATTGACATGGGCAGCATGTTAAACCATAGTCTCTAGACAAGATATGCTTTTAAATTTAAAGTAATTAATTTAGTGCCAATCACAACCAGTGCATCTCAATAGTAGTTTCATTTATACCATGCCAATTCCCATGCAGGTAAGCGTTTCCGATTACAATCTCAAGTCATGGATATCAAGGAACAAAGAAGGAAAAGAGATAGAGAACGGTATGCACAGATGACCGATGAAGAAAAGAAGGAGAAATTAAGAAAACGCCATGAAGCTTATAAGCAAAACAAACCAATCAGAAAGACGAACAACTATTCCAATTTGGAGCCGGAACAAAGGACAAGACAATGCGCGCAAAAGAAGCAGAAATATGCAAATATGCAGGCAGAACAAAAGAAAGCTAGATTACAACAAATTGTAGCTAACCGTGAGTACTGGTGCAACACATCATGCAAAGAGTCAATTGCGATGGTGAACCCTTTGTATATCGAACCACAAGAAGAAGTTAGTAAATCTACCTTCAATGTGTACCAAGAGGTAGTCTGATATAAATTTATATCAAGTTATCACTCTACGGTAGAATGTATCAATAAATAGTTAAATACTTCCACCCTTCGAGCTATTTTTGTGTTTGAAAAAGATAAATTTGGGAGGTGCCAATTTTTTTATCAAAACTTTTTCTTAAACTTCCGTTGCAACGCACGGGCACTTTTGCTAGTATGCGATAAAGAAAGTAGGGTTACGTTTGTTGGGCCCAATTGGGCCTAAATCCACACACGGATTTCCGATCGAAAGCCGTATGCGATTACACTCTTCGCACACGGTTTTAGTGCAAGTAGCCGTATGCGTTACGTCGCACGCGATTGCGGTACGCCTGCACATCCTCATGCTTTACACATGATTTACTTCTGGAAAGTCGTTTGCCTAACGTATGTACCTACAAATCTTTGTCTTCCCCGTCCTTAACTAGTTGGTCAATAGGCAGCAAATTGGTAGCAAATCGCACACAGTTCATCTTTAAGAAGAGTTCATAATATATTTGGGCATCGTTCAGAAGGGCACCAAACAAACATGGTTGCCCTTCCTCTTACAAAAAGACTGGCGTTAACTTCACATTGCATACATATATAGGGCCTAATAAAGATGTAAACAAATATATACTAAACGTCCTCCTCGTCTCCAGAGGAGACGTCGACGACGTTGACGCCATTGCCGGTGTCTGATGCCTCTGCATCGTTGATGGCTATGCCCTCTCCGGAGCCTGATGCCTCGGCGTCATCGGCACACTGGCCACTAGAGCCTGATACTTCTGCTTCCCAGGCGGCCATGCGCCTTTCCAGCGCGGTCATCCGCAGCTCCGCAAGCTCGTCGACAGGAAATTGCGGTACACCCGCTGCGCGACCGGACTTCTTACCTTTCTTGGCGCGCAGCCATGCACGCAGCCGCTCCTCGCGGAGAGTCTTCAAGGAGTCCTCCACCACGCGATGCACAGCTTCTTCCTCATGCCGCGCCGATGACATGGACTCCTCCAGCACCATCTGCTCCTCCATGTCTTCCTCCTCCATCCCGGCCAGCTCATCCTCCTCTGGAGCGTGCTCCTCCTGCTTTGGAGTGTACTCCTCCTCCGAGTCAGGCCCCGTGAGGTCGATGATGCTTCCCCCAGCACTGTTGTGCTGTAAGGAATGCTCCTCGTCCGCATCTGACGGCGCGAGGTCGATGCAACCTATAGTGGATTCGCGGGGAGGCATGGTGCAGATGTGGGTAGGACGTCGGCGGGGCGAGTGACGGACGCATTTTATAGGCGACGAGTTAAACGGCGTGAAGATTTCGATTTCGCATTTCGAATGAAAACGGTCAACTTGCGGGAATATTTCAGGCCAAAAAAATTCACAAACGATTTTCTACGTACTCACTGTTTTAAACTTGACCTAAATGCACGGGCAAAGTTCTCGTACAGTTTCGTGTACATTTTACAATAGCTTCATATACTGATTTTGTGGATTGTCATGTTGTACCTATGCAAGCATGCTCTCTGTTACTTGGTAGACCATGGCAATTTGATAAAAATTTTGTCCATCATGGTAGTACAAATCAACATACTTTTGTGCATAACGATATAAACATTGCCTTACTTCCTATGTATCCTGCACAAATTTTGAAAGATGACCTTGCTAGAGCTAGTACAGCGAAAAGACAGGAGCAGCAAAAGAGTGAAAATCAGGTTGTGGCAAAAGAATTTTCACAGCACCATAAGACTAATGATACATCCACATCCCATGGTGCTAACGAAATTAAATTGACCAATCCATGTTTTTTAGCCAGCAAGTCTGATATTTCTGATTTGGATGTTAATGAAACTGTATGCTATGCTATTGTTTGCAAAGAGGTATTGTTTTCTTTTGAGGATATGCCTCCCTCTTTGCCCCCTGCTGTTGCTGACGTTTTACAGGAGTTTGCGGACATTTTTCCAAGTGCTGTACCACCGGGATTACCACCTATTCGAGGAATAGAGCACGAGATTGACTTAATTCCCGGTGCATCCTTACCGAACCGCGCACCATACCGTACCAATCCTGAGGAGACCAAAGAGATTCAACGCCAAATTCAAGAACTACTCGATAAAGGTCATATTCGTGAGTCTCTTAGTCCATGTGTTGTGCCTATTATTTTGGTACCCAAAAAAGATGGTTCTTCCCGCATGTGTACTAATTGTAGGGCTATCAATAATATTACAATTTGTTATAGACACCCTATACCTCGATTGCATGATATGCTAGATGAGTTGAGTGGCTCTATCATCGTCTCTAAGGTTGATTTGTGTAGTGGTTACCACCAAATTCGCATGAAATTAGGAGATGAATGGAAAACAGCATTTAAAACTAAGTTCAGTTTATATGCATGGTTAGTCATGCCTTTCGGTTTAACTAATGCTCCTAGTACCTTCATGAGATTAATGAACGAAGTTTTGCGTGCTTTCATTGGGCGATTTGTGGTGGTTTATTTTGATGATATTCTCATATACAGCAAATCTTTGGAGGATCATTTGACACATTTGCGTGCTGTTTTTGATGCTTTGCGTGCTGCATGTTTATATGGTAACCTTGAAAAGTGCACCTTTTGCACCGATCGCGTTGCGTTTCTTGGCTATGTTGTTACATCGTAGGGCATTGAAGTTGATCTAGCTAAGATTGAGGCAATTTGGAGTTGGCCAATTCCTCTTACGGTCACCCAATTGAGGAGCTTTTTGGCCTTGCTGGGTTCTATAGGCGCTTTGTCAAAGATTTTGGTTCCATTGCAGCGGCCTTATATGAGCTTACAAAGAAGGATGTGCCCTTTGTTTGGGGCGAGGCACAACAGGACGCGTTCTTGCTGTTGAAAGATAAGTTAACACATGCTCCTTTGCTTCAATCTCCTGATTTTAATAAGACTTTTGAGCTTGAATGTGATGCTAGTGGAATTGGTTTGGGAGGTGTGTTGTTACAAGAAGGAAAACCTGTTGCATATTTTAGTGAAAAATTGAGCGGGCCTAGTCTGAACTATTCTACTTATGATAAAGAATTGTATGCTCTTGTTCGGACATTAGAAACTTGGCAGCATTATTTATGGCCTAAAGAATTTGTTATACATTCTGATCATGAATCTTTGAAGCATATTCGTAGTCAAGCTAAACTGAATCGACGACATGCTAAGTGGGTAGAATTTATTGAATCTTTTCCATATGTCATCAAACACAAGAAGGGTAAAGATAATGTTATTGCTGATGCTTTGTCTCGTCGTTACACTATGCTTTCACATCTTGACTTCAAAATATTTGGTTTGGAGACCATCAAAAATTTGTATATGCATGATGCTGAATTTAAAGAAGTATTGCAGAATTGTAAAGAAGGTAGAACATGGAACAAATTCGTCCTTAGTGATGGATTTGTGTTTCGTGCTAACAAGCTATGCATTCCAGCTAGCTCCGTTCGTCTTTTGTTGTTGCAGGAGGCGCATGGAGGAGGGTTAATGGGACACTTTGGCGTCAAGAAGACTGAGGACGTACTAGCTACACATTTCTATTGGCCAAAGATGAGACGGGATGTTGAACGGTTTGTTGCTCGCTGCACTACTTGTCAAAAAGCTAAGTCAGGAATTAATCCTCATGGTTTATATATGCCGTTACCTGTACCTAGTGTTCCGTGGGAAGATATATCCATGGACCGATTTTTGAAAATGGCACACTTTATTCCCTGTCATAAAAGCGATGATGCTGCTAATGTTGCTGATTTATTCTTTCGTGAAATTATTCGCTTGCATGGTGTGCCAAATACTATTGTTTCAGATCGTGATACTAAATTTCTTAGCCATTTTATGAGATGTTTATGGGCTAAGTTGGGGACTAAACTGCTTTTAAGTACTACTTGTCATCCCCAAACTGATGGACAAACTGAAATTGTTAATAGAACGTTGTCTACTATGCTTAGGGCTGTTTTGAAACAAAATTTGAAGTTGTGGGAAGATTGTTTGCCTCATATAGAATTTGCTTATAATCGTTCGCTGCATTCTACCACTAAGATGTGCCCGTTTGAGATTGTGTATGGTTTTGTTCCTCGTGCACCTATTGATTTATTGCCTCTTCCATCTACGGTGCAAAGTAATTTTGATGCTACACAGCGTGTTGAACTGATTTTGAAATTGCATAAGACAACTAAAGAAAACATTGAACGCATGAATGCTAAATATAAAACTTATGGAGATAAAGGACAAAAGCATATTGTTTTTGATATTGGAGATCTTGTTGTTGCATTTGCGCAAAGATCGTTTTCCTGATTTACGCAAGTCCAAACTCATGCCACGAGCTGCTGGTCCTTTTGAAGTGTTAGAGAAAATAAATGACAATGCATATAAACTTGAGCTTCCTACAGACTATGGGTTAGTCCCACCTTTAACATTGCAGATTTGAAGCCATACGTTGGTGAAGAAGATGAGATTGTGTCGAGGACGACTTAAATTCAAGAAGGGGAGGATGATGAGGACATCCCACCTACAGTTACAACCACTAGTCCTACGACTGTACATGGAGCTATTACTCGAGCTCGTGCGCGTCAACTAAATTATCAGGTACTTTCGTTCCTAGGAACTATTCCAAATATACATGAGAATATGCTACTGCCTAAAACAGATATGCTTGTTGCTCTTAGAAACAATGGACCTAGCGAGGAGGAGACGGACAAGCATTGGAGCATGGTGGTTCATGGAGAAGGCAGCAAACATGCTAGGATTGGAGATGACGCTACAAATGGAGACTTGGACGAAATACTTCGAGATCACACTTCATATTTTCGTTCATAGTGATATATGGTGCTGCGTCGCCTTGATATTT
The DNA here is from genome assembly GCA_947311845.1 of Poa pratensis. Taxonomy (NCBI): domain Eukaryota; kingdom Viridiplantae; phylum Streptophyta; class Magnoliopsida; order Poales; family Poaceae; genus Poa; species Poa pratensis. The sequence goes on along the minus strand of CAMZMU010000070.1, from coordinate 15,933,555 downwards.
GGGCCAGGCCCATGTAATTTCGAAATATCTTTTCATAGGCTGTTTTTGGAGTCCGTATTGATAGGGAAACCGACCTAGGGTGGATTTCAGGCCCCTTTTCCAAGGCTGCACGAAATTCCCTTATGTCTCCCTATAAATACAACCCTAGGTCATCGTTTTAGGGTTGGGTTTTGTTTAGTCATAAGTTAGCCATTGTCGCAACTTCGCCGTACTTCGTCTGTGTCGCAGAGACCAGATCAAGACCGCCTTTCGGAACCCCACTTCAATATAATCATTCATCTTTATTCGCAATATCTTGATTGCCAAATCTTAGTTCTTGCTTGTTCTCGATTGATTGCAGGAGCTATACCTGAGTGGTTGGGTCGACCGTGCTACGGCGCTGTCAATAACCACCCGGAGTTGGTGTAGCGATTGCTAAGGCGCAACGTCCTCGCACGTCTGTAGTCGGATCGTCAACGTCGACGCCACCCAAATCGTAGTTATCCATCTCATCGAAATATCGGACACCTTTGCCTCTATCACTGGCTATGGTATGCAAAACGGAGTGGAACAAGGACTCTATGTGGACTCGGATTGAAACAAAAACGACTAGGAAAACGAAACAGAAGGACTCGGATTGCTTTTTTTATTTATTGTGACTCCAACTCGAACAAGACCAGCAACTAGAAGATGAAAATCGATGCTATCGAGGCTATGGCCAAATCTAACCCTAATTTTTTGTGTTGCTTTTTCTGGATAGGACGAAAAATAAACTACTATTACGGGGATGGATTGCTCACCGAGTAAACCCAGAAATCTGATACCAAGATGATAGGGGTGGCCCGATCTTCTCGTTGAGCACGTCGATTGATGGTGGATAACTCGCGAGACGCTGACGATCTCTCCGGCTGTTCCCCCGTTGCCAATGCAACAGATCTTCAACCCTATGGATATTCGCAACACCACACGCTTGCGCACGTAGCCGCCGACTACGAAGCGGTCTTGTTATCTTCTAATTCCCAGTGGAACAGCAGACAACACTCAAACTTTGCAGAAGTAACAATCACGATGTAGTGCAACCTAGGCACACAACACCAACATTACCAAATGGGCCAATGACAAGATCAAGAGTCAAGGCACTTCATGAAAAGGTGACCTCGCTCCTCTCTATGTGTGATTTCGACACCCCTTTGAATGGTTTGCTACTTCATTCGGATACCTTGTGTGTGCTAAGGTACAACCCTCATGAAGCTACCCCACCAAGTGATGAAGATGGACAAGGGTTGAGCAAAAAAGATGAGGTTGAAGAGCAAGAAAACCATGGCGCCGGTACTACCGCCGTCGACCTTCCGGTACTACCGGAGCAACGCGGTACTACCGGTGCAACTACCGGAGCGACTACCGCCGAATCTCCGGAGCTACGGGTGTCTCGTCAAAACTTAAGCGGTACTACCGGAATTCGACCCGGTACTACCGCCGCCACCGGTACTACCGGACCGTCACCGCCGGTACTACCGGACCTGCGCAACCCGGCAAGCTGAGTTGACCTTCTTCGGTACTACCGAGCCTTTCCCTCCGGTACTACCGGGGCTGCGTGAGCCTGTCTGCTGAGTTGGCCCCTGAGCCATGTAATCCTAGCCACTCATCTACCTTTTCGTATCTAGACTATAAATAGTTGCCTCCCACTTCAGATTTAGGGTTTGACTAAGATTAGACTTGAGTTGAGCTTTGCTCCTTTCCACCCCATGTTGGTGTTGCCTCCTATGGAGATGAATCAAGGCCTCCCCTTGTGGAGATGAATCAATGCCTCCCCTTGTGGAGAAGATCCCTCTAGTGGATTCCAAGGCTTCTTCTTGTAGTTGAGACTACTTGCTAATCTTTACTCTTAGAGTGACTAGATTGGATTGGTTGGGTTGACCAATAAGAGAAACAATCCTAAGAGTAAGGTTGCTTGGAGATTGAGAATCGGGGGCTGCCCTTGGTGATTTGTTACCGGTTGAATTCGTCCTTGTTGCTTTGCTAGTTATCTTGTGTTTGACTTTTCCCCTCTTGTGTTCTTCGTGTTCTTCGTTCATCCGCCCTCAATCCGTGAAAATCGGGACCCTACCCGCATCATATGGTATCAGAGCAAAGGTTGCCACGGATTGATTTGTATTTTCACCCCCAAATCGACCAAATTTTTCTTGGATTTTGAGAAATTCGAAAATTTCCACCAAAAATAGCCATTTTGGATTCGATCGATTCGGTCGATTTGTTGCATTTTTGGTAGTGTTAGTCCATGGATCTGTTGCTTTAGGATCACCTCCACCTTTGTTTGCGTTCCCTTGCCTCAATTTTGCCAATTTCCCACGAAATCGAGGATTTTTCGAGCCCAATTTCCGCCCAAACCGCGACCAAGAACACCAGATCTCTGGCCGCCGGTACTACCGGAAATAAACACCGGTACTACCGAAGCTTCGCGAATGCCCGGTACTAACGGACCGAGAACAGCGGTACTACCGCCGGGGCCGAATTGTTCAGATTTTTTTTTCCTCGGTTCGTTTTGGCATTTCCTCTTTGTTGTTTGAGTCCTTGCTGGTGTGTTCAACATCTACAACATCGACAAGCTTCCGCAGCAACGCGTCATCAACGACAAGCAACGACGACACCACGGACTCGACATCTTCCCTTGCCATTCCTTTGTAAGCCACACTATATCTTTGCGATTACCATGTCCTATTGAGGCTAGCTCTTAACGATTGCTTGGGCTTTGCACATTTGCACCGTGTAGTTTCCAAGCAAAAGTACTTGCGCTAGTTGACATATACCTTGTGTTGGCATCAAAGAAGTGAGTGTGCAAAAGAGACAAGAGAAAAGAAGCAAAAAGTGCCAAATCAAAAGAAAGAAAAGAAAGAAGCCACCACTTGCCATATCTCTTGTAGGAAGCTCGCAAGCTCGATGAACATCTTGTAGGTGGTGCATTGTTGTGCAAATCTAGTAGCCCACCAATAAATTGCAATCGAGCTAGTGGCTCTCCTTGTACTTGTGCAACACAAGCTTATTGTCTTCGCTAGGATCATATGGTTCATTAGCTCACTTATTGGTTGCATAAGTCCATTTATCTATCTTTGTGTGCGTTTCTTGATCATTTGTATGGTTGGTGTTTCTTTAGTAATGTGATCATTGTGGATTTTCTCTACCTTAGACAATAGACTTTTCACCGGATTTGCTTATTTCATTTGCCACTTCATACCTTCCTATCCTCATAAGTGTGTGTGTTGGGTGTTAGAACCGGATTCTCTTTCGTCAAGCAACTCTATTCTTTCGATACAGTTTCTCTTGGTTCTCCATTTCCACATATTTCACTTGTTCTTGAGATCATGTTTAGGGGAAGTACAAACGGAAGCTCAAGTTCGGAGGATGATGTCCATGGAGGAATTCAAGGCGACAATGGCTATGTCACACACAACGAGTTCGTGGGCCTTCGACATCTTGTTCGTGATGGGCTGGTCGCTATGAGCGCCGTCTTCAAGCACAAGAATCCAACTTCAACGACCAAATGGCGCGCGTGACCGAAGCTATCAACAACCTTGCGCAACATCGCTCTTCTTCAAGCTCGCGCCGCACAGGAGCACCTCAAGGTCCACACAATCACGACATGCGCGTCATGACCCTCATCATGAAGAACCGCAACAAGCCGTCAAGAAATTCCAAGGCGCGACGCACATGATCGACATCGCCATGAAGTGGAACACCCACCTTCGCCTCGAGCGCACCATGACAATGGGAATCAAGAACAACATCGACCAAATGGTGGACGTCAAGAACGAACTCCTTCACCACCACCTCAACATCAAGATCGTCAAGACCCTTTGGCCAATGACAATGGTGTCCCGGGTGCGCATGATTATGGGGACCAAGGCCATCGTCACCGCCATCCTCCAAGGCCACGCCATAACAATCGTGAGCATGGAAACCATGAAGAGCATCATCCTCACCATGAGCCTCGCCAACACCAAGAGCATCATCCTCACCATGAGCCTCGTCAACACCAAGAGCGTCCGCATGATCGTCACCACCACAACAACTACGAATCAAGTGATGTGGAGTCCAACCAACATCTTGGTGATGGACTACACCGAAGAAGACGTGGACGTGCATTCCCACCTCCAAACCGTCGAGAAGAAGATGACAACTTGAGCAACCTTCGCTTCGATATGCCCAAGTTCTATGGAACAAGCGACCCAGAAGCATACCTCTCATGGGCACTCAAGGTTGACAAGATCTTCCGAGTCCGACACTACTCCAACAACAAGATGGTGGCCCTAGCATCAATGGAATTCAAAGATTATGCTCTCTTGTGGTGGGAACAACTTCAAGATTCATGTGTGGACAACCATCAACAACCAATCAACACTTGGGTTGAGATGAAGGAAGCGATGTACAAGTGTTTTGTGCCAAGTCACTACACTAGAGACTTGTACAAGAAGTTGCAAGAGTTGAAGCAAGGGTTGAAATCCGTTGATGAGTACTATAAGGAGATGGAAATTTCCATGATGAGAGCCAATATTGAGGAATCGGAAGAACAATCCATGGCTCGCTTCATGAATGGCCTCAATTATCCCATCAAGAAGATTGTGGAATTCCAACCCTATGCCACCTTGGTTGAGCTAGTCCATCAAGCACAAAGACCGAGCGTCACGTGCTTGAAGAGCTCAAATACCTCAAGGCCAAGGCATTCTTCGCTAACAAGCCTTCATCATCAACGCCTACATCCGCGCAAGCACCTCCTCAAGGAAACACTAAAGGTCCTCCAAGAGCTCTACACCATCCACTCAAACAACTCAACCTTTCAAGAAGGCACCTGCCTCAAGCAACACACCTCAAAGATCTTCCGCCGGCACAAGAGGATTGCAATGCTTCAAGTGTGGAGGACAAGGACACAAATCCTTTGAGAGCACAAACAAGAAGGTCATGGTTGTCAACGACATGGGAGAATATGAGTCTATGAGTGAAGATGAGTACCATGCTTTGAACCAAGCCAACGCAACACAAAATGTTGAAGAAGACTCCAATGACATCTATTGCGATGGCGATAACAACCCTTCATTGGTTGTGGCAAGAGCATTAACCGCCAATGTCCAAGTAGAAGAAGACCAAAGATGCAACTTGTTTCAAACAAGAGCGGGAATCAATGGAAAGTCTATCAAGGTTATCATCGATGGTGGAAGTTGCCACAACTTGGCTAGTAAAGAGCTTTGTGATAAGCTCAACTTGAAGTTCAAGAAGCATCCACACCCATACCATGTGCAATGGTTGAGTGATTCGGATCCGTCAAGATCCAACACATGGTACAAGTGTCCTTCAAGATTGGAGCATATGAAGACACCGTTGATTGTGATGTTGTGCCTATGTCCGTTTGTCACTTGCTTCTTGGACGTCCATGGCAATATGACAAGGGTGCAATGCATGATGGAAGGAACAATTACTATAGCTTCAAGAGCAACAAAAAAAACTTCGTCCTTCGTCCCATGACACCAAGCCAAGTAATTGCCGACAACGCCAAGACAATAGCAAGAGCACAACAAGAGAAAGTTTCTAGTGAGAAGAGTGGTGAGAGAGAGATCCACCAAAATGTGAGTGAGTGCCACAAGCCAAATGAGAGCGCACATACTAAGAGAGTTCCACAAGGCATGTCCTTGCTTGCCACCAAAAGAGAGATGAGAGAGTTGAGAGAAAACCCATCCACCCTCCACTATGTCCTCATATGCAAGAGAGGTTTCTTTAACTAACAACTTCACAAACCTTCCTCCCTTTGATGTCTCTTTTGCAGGAATTTGAAGACGTGTTTCCACAAGAAGTGCCACCGGGACTACCTCCTCTACGCGACATTGAGCACCGCATCGACCTCATCCCCGGCGCCCCTCTACCGAACCGTGCCGCATACCGCACCAACCCCGAGGAGACCAAGGAAATTGAGCGGCAAATACAAGAACTCCTTTCCATGGGTCACATTCGAGAAAGCTTGAGCCCGTGCGCCGTGCCCGTGATCCTCGTTCCCAAGGCCGACAACACGCTTCGACTATGCATGGATTGTCGCCCCATAAACGCCATAACCGTACGGTATCGCCACCCTATCCCTCGCCTCGATGACATGTTGGATGAGCTTAGTGGTGCTTGCATCTTTTCCAAAATCGATCTTAAGAGTGGATACCACCAAATACGAATGAGTGAAGGTGACGAATGGAAGACCGCTTTCAAAACTAAACTTGGTCTTTATGAATGGTTAGTCATGCCATTTGGTCTTTCCAATGCACCTTCCACAATTATGCGACTTATGAACCATGTTTTGCGACCTTTCATTGGAAAATTTGTTGTAGTTTACTTTGATGACATCTTGATCTATAGCAAATCTTTGGAAGAACATTTGTCTCATGTTTTCCAAGTTTTGTTGGCTCTTCGAAATGAACGGCTTTATGCCAATCTTTCCAAATGCACCTTTGCAACCAACAAGCTTGTTTTCTTGGGCTTTGTTGTTTCTTCCGAGGAGTTGAAGTCGACGAAACAAAAATCAATGCAATTCGCAATTGGCCATTTCCTATGTCACTTGCCGAGTTGAGACGTTTTCTTGGATTTGCCGGATTCTATCGTCGCTTTATTGAGAACTTTTCCACAATTGCTTGCCCTCTTCATGAACTTACCAAGAAAAATGTACCGTTCATTTGGGGCCATGAGCAAGATTTTGCCTTCAATGAGCTCAAAAGGTTGTTAACCGAAGCTCCCCTTCTTGCTTTACCGGATTTTTCAAAAACATTTGAAATTCATTGTGATGCTAGTGGTTTAGGCATTGGAGCCGTGCTTATGCAAAATGGTAGATTAATTGCTTACCATATCGAGAAACTTGATGGAGCACGTTTGAATTACCCCATATATGACAAGGAATTGTTTGCTTTGATTCGAGCTTTAGATGTTTGGCAACACTACCTTCGTCCTAAGGAGTTTGTCATCCACTCCGACCATGAGTCCTTGAAATTTTTGAAAACTCAAACAAGTTTAAACAAAAGACATGCTAAGTGATGTAGCCCAGCCTAGGACCATCACCATGTCAAGCAACCCAACATATGACACGTCGTCATTGAGCTCAAAGGTGAACTCTTTCCTCTACAAGATCCCATTTCGTGCCCCTTTGGATGGTATACTATGTGAGCATCTACCCCTTTGCTATGCTAGGTACCACATGACGAGTACGAACATCCGGGAAGATGCCGAGGAAGCCTAAGCCTCAAGACCATCCAAGGCGTACGCATGGAAGAGGAGTAGAAAGCGTCAAGATGAAGATGAAGAAGATGGCGGAGCCAGTCTGGCCGGCCTGAAAACCCGGCCCACAACCCGGCCTAGGCCGGCCACCTGCCAGAGCCAGCCGGCCTGCAGCCTGGCCTCCGGGCCGGCCTCCAGCCCGGCCAGGCCGGCCTTCCTGCGCGTCTTGACTTTTAAGTCATGTAACCTACCCCTTTGGGTCTAGACTATATATAGGACTCCTTCCCTTCTTGAGAGGATAGAGCTAAGATGATGAGATAGAGTTGAGCTTAGCTCCTTCCCACCCCTTGTGGTGTTGCCTCCGATGGAGATGAATCAAGGCCTCCCCTTGTGGAGAAGATCCCTCTAGTGGATTCCAAGACCTCTTCTTGTAATTGAGATTACATGCCAATCCTTCATCTTTGGGTGACGCTATTGGATCGGTTGGATTGACCGCTAAGAGAAACAATCCTAAGAGTAAGGTTGCTTGGAGATTGAGAATCGGGGGCTGCCCTTGGGGATTTGTTACCGGTTGATTTCGTCTGTGTTGCTTTGCTAGTTATCCCCACTTTCCCCACGAATTCTCCTTGTGTTCTTCGTGTTCTTCGTGTTTTTTGTCTCTCCGCGTTAAATCTGTGAAGATCGGGCAACTCTAGAGGTGCACCCTTCACCATATGGTATCAGAGCATGGTTGCCACGGATTTGACTTGTGTTTCCACCCCCAAATCCACCAAATTTTTCTTTGATTTTGAGAAATTCGAAAATTTCCACCAAAAATAGACACAAATTGCTTTTGGACCGATCTGAGATTCGAGTGTGTTTTTGCAGGTTTTGATCCATAGATCTATTGCTAAACTAGTTGATCTTTTTCCTTTGCGTTTCCATGGCCAAATTCCATTGATTTCCCCTTCGATTTGAGGTGTTTCGGGCCATTTTTCCGCCAAAATCATGGATTTTCGAGGGTCAACTCGCAGCAGGTTGCCCGGCCTCGAAGCCGGCCTTCAGCCCGGCCAGGCCGCCCCCCCACCCGACGCCGCCGGCCTCCAGCCCGGCCTAAGCCGACCTCTCTGCAAATTCCGAAAATTTGTTTTTCTCATATCTTTTGATTCCGGACTCCGTTTTGGGTGTTTTTCGGCTCGTTTCGAAGCTACGAACAAGACCTCCATCACCATTGCAGAAGATCTATCATCCACCACACCAAAATTCGTGGGCAAGCACGAAACTTCTACACCAAAGGGCAAAGATCATCGACGAAAGGTATAACATCGCGAATCTTTTCGCCTTGCCATTCCTTTGAAAGCCACACTATATCTTTGCGATTACCTTGTCCTATTGAGGCTAGCTCTTGATGATTGCTTGGGCTTTGCACAATTGTATCGTGTACTTTCCGAGCGACCGTTGTATGCGCTAGTTCATATATCATATATCTTGTGTTGGCATCAAAGAAGTGGGTGTGCAAAAGAGAAAAGAAGCAAAAGAGAAGAGAGAAAAGAAGCAAAAAGTGCAAGAAAAAGAAAAGAAAGAAACACCACTTGCCATATCTCTTGTAGGAAGCGCGCAAGCTCGATGAACATCTAGTAGGTGGTACATTTTGTGCAAATCTAGTAGCCCACCAATAATTTGCAATCGAGCTAGTGGCTCTCCTTGTACTTGTTCAACATGAGCTTATAGTGTTCGCTAGGATCATATGGTTCTTTAGCTCACTTCTTGGTTGCATAAGTCCCATTTATCTATCCTCGTGTGTGTTTCCGTGAACTACATTTCCCTCTTTTGAGATTGACTTGTTTTTGCTTTGTGATCATCGTGGTTCTCTACTTGCCTTTACAATATCTTGGTTTTCGGATTGGTTCGATTTGCTTTCCACCTACCATACCTTCCTATCCTCATAAGTGTGTGTGTTGGGTCTTAGAACCGGATTCTCTTTCATCAAGCAACTCTATTCTTTCGATATAGTTTCGCTTGGTTCTCCACCACTCCATATATACACTTGTGTTTGTGAGTTAACATGTCTAGGGAGAGCGAATCCAACTATGGAGGCGAAGATAATGATGAGTACACGATGAGCCACATCGACTATGATGCCTCACACATTGAGGACGTGGGGAATACTACACCGACTATGACCCCCATGACATGATGGATCATCATCAAGACTTCCGCTACCACGACTCCGACTATACAAGCGCCAACGACATGGAGCGGTACCACGACTTCGACCAAACTTCATCATATGGTACCGACTTCGACTACACAAGCAATGATGACATGATGGAGCCCTACACCGACATAGACTCCATGAGCATGGCTCCCATGGTGAACCGCTACCACGACTACAACTCCGACGACATGGTGGAGAACATCTACGACTACCACTACTCAAGCATGTGCGACGACATCGACTACACCTTCGACAACATGCAAGAAGAGACGAACCCCATCACCACCATGTTCAAGAGTGGCACCACCAAGCTTAGTGGCACCACCTTCTATGGTTCAAGCTCAAGATGGAGCAGCAAGACTACCACCAAGCGTCCATACTATGAAGCTCCATCAACTTCAAGAAAACGTCATGTGAAAGACATTGACAAGAGCGCCAAACTTTGACATTCTACATCAACATCAAGATGGCGCAACAAGAAGTGCATCGACAAGGCCAACCCAAGCCAATGCCCATCTAGCTCAAGAAGGCGCCACAAGGAAGATGCCAAGGTGGACCACACCATGTCCAAGTTTGAAGACGACACCGACACACTCGCCAAGCTTCGGAACATATCACCAAGTTCGAGTGGGACCACCAAGGACCTTCGACGACTAGCACGCCGACGTCGACATGAGGAGAAGCATCTGAACGACTTTCGACGTCAATTCTCCTCTCAAGAACGCCAACGCCGACATGAAGAGAAGTCAAGACGGAAGGCACGCCATCAAGCACCTACGCCTACACTCCAAGTTCAAGGTGCAACCGCCACATCCAAGATGGCGGCAAGTGCACATCCTAGGGTGTCTCAATCTAGTGTTGATGCTATTGTTGATGAGTTCATGGCCGACATCGACAAGTTCTTCGACCAGCTATCAAGCCCACGTCGACGCCGCAAGAAGCATGGTAAAACCGGTGAGGCCACGACCTCTACATTGGAGCTCTTCTCAAGCACTTCTCATGATATGGTACCTACACCAAGTACCACCACCACATTGGCCCCCATATGGCAAGATGAAGACCTTCTATGTGACAATTGCCAAGGCCAAGACCATGATCCACGAGAATGTCCCAATCTCTTGTGCCCACTATGCAGTGGAAGAGGTCACTTGATGTGGGAATGCCAAGTTGGTGAACAAGACTGTGACCAAGGAGATGACAAGATGGTCGAGCATGGGATTTTCCCTTCGACCAAGGAGGCGTGCATGGAGTATGCTATCACCTTTGACCATGGGTCAAGTGATGATGATGCCGAGCATGGGATGTTCCCTTCGGCCATGGAGTCGAGTGATGATGCCCCCACTATGGCATTGTCCTTTGGAGGCGACGAGGTCGAGAAGGTTAAGCATGGGAGTATCCCTTCAACCATGGTGGCGTATGGAGTTGAGGAATCCGAGCCCATCCCTATGAGCTTCAGTTATGAGATGGTACTAATCCCATGTGAGAATGAGAGCCACTTAGCCCACTTGAGTGAGAGTGAGTTGAGTGCCTCCACCATATGTGAGATTGAGTGCTACCACTTTGAGGGAATGAGTGATACACCACATGAGTTGTGAGAGGTAGTTGATAGGTCTTGTGAGGCCATTTCGAATTCTAGCAACTTACCCTATACCTCTAGTGTGTTCTCTCATTGTGTGCTAGGTTCCGTGAATGATGAGACGCCACTCCTCGACACAATGATGATTCAAATGGAGAAGATGTACATGGAGGATGATGATGATGCCACCCCATGTCTACTTCAAATTGGACAAGTCGTCTACACGGAAGCCCCTACTACTTCGACACCTACTTCACATGAGCGGGACTATCAAGGTATGGGTGTTGATGTGACCATGATCCCACTAGTGGACATGATGAATGTTGATTGCTTGCATGAATTGGATGATTCTTTTGATGTCACTTATGAGTGTTTCTGATGTAGTGCAACCTAGAACCATCACCATGTCAAGCAACACAACATATGACAAGTCGTCATTGAGCTCAAAGGTGAACTCTTTCCTCTACGAGATTCCATTTCGTCCCCCTTTGGATGGTATACTACGTGAGCTTCTACCCCTTTGTTATGATAGGTATCACATGACGAGTACGGACATTCGGGTAGATGCCGAGGAAGCTCAAGACTCAAGACAATCCAAGGCGTACGCATGGAAGAGGAGGAGAAAGCGACAAGGCGAAGACGGAGCCAGTCAGCTCGGCCTGGCCGGCCCAGCCCGGCCTAGGCCGGCCCCTCACCCGACGCCGCCGGCCTCCAGCCCAGCCTGGCCTAGGCCGGCCACCATCCAGACGAAGCCGGCCTCCAGCCCGGCCTGGCCTAGGCCGGCCACCATCCTAACACAACCGGCCTCCAAGACCGGCCCTTGCCCGGCCAGGCCGGCCTCGCGCCTGCCTGCGCGTAGATCTGGGCTTTGACCCATGTATCCCCTTTCCCTACCTACCCCCTTTGGGTCTAGACTATATATAGGACTCCTTTCCCTTCTTGAGAGGTTAGGTTGGATATGAGATAGAGTTGAGCTTAGCTCCTTCCCACCCCTTGTGGTGTTGCCTCCTATGGAGATGAATCAAGGCCTCCTCTTGTGGAGATGAATCAAGACCTCCCCTTGTGGAGAAGATCCCTCTAGTGGATTTCAAGACCTCTTCTTGTAATTGAGATTACATGCCAATCCCTCATCTTTGGGTGACGCTATTGGATCGGTTGGATTGACCGATATGAGAAACAATCCTAAGAGTAAGGTTGCTTGGAGATTGAGAATCGAGGTCTGCCCTTGGGGATTTGTTACCGGTTGATTTCGTCCGTGTTGCTTTGCTAGTTATCCCCACTTTCCCCACGAATTCCCCCTTGTGTTCTTCGTGTTCTTCGTCTTTCCGCATCAAATCCGTGAAGATCGGGCACCCCTAGAGGCATGGCCTTCACCAGTTTCCTTTTCCCATGTGATACCTTGCCTCAAAACAATGTTGATCATGTGGATTCTTCTATGGGTGATAAAAATACCATTCACTTGTTTTGCAATCAATGTTTTTACTACTCTCCCTTCATTGCAACCAAAACGATGAAAACTTGTTCTTTCAAATGCATGGTTTGCAATGATGAACCCTTGATTTATAATGAGATTGCACCCATAGCTCTCTCACATTTTGGAGATTTTACATTCTCTCTTATGGACCTTGTTCCATCCTTCACTTTGCATGGTAACTATCCACATATGTCATATGTTCCCATTGATTTTGATGTGGTTGGTGATATGCAAATGAAGAGGCACATCATGATGGATGATGTGTTCATATACCATGCACACAACTTTTTCATTTGGTTTTTCGTGTGTATTAGGCCTCATGCTATATTGTCAACCTCTCTTGAGCATGAGTTGACAAAAAGAGCTCTTGTGAGCATACACTTGAGTTGTGGATCAAACCCGACTCTAATACCCTTCCCATGTTTTGCATCAAACAAGTTGAACAATTTCTCTTGGTTTTGGTTTGTTTGCAAACATGTTTGTGATAATGCTTTCCCCTATGGCAAGACAAATTTCCACATCTTTTATGTGAATGATTTATGTGTTGCAACAAATATGATGAACAATTGTTCTTTTAAATGACTTGTGTGCAACCATAATGACATTTTGAGCATGTCTTGTCATGAGTGTTTTGGTTTCTACCCAATTGGTGTTGCAACAAATATTTCGAATACTTGCTCTTTCATATGGTTTGTTTGCACCCAGGATGATAACAAATTGTTCTTTTCAATGCCTTGTGTGCAATAATGATCGTATGGTTCAAAATGAGATAGCTCCCATAGCCTTCTCAAATTTTCATGGAGCTTTTGTGTTCCCACATTTTGAGAATGTTTCAAGAAGTTGCTTGCACATTGCCCTTGCATATGCTTTGACTTTCACATATTTGTGTTGTGCTAATGGTGTAATGAACATGAATGGACATGTTGAAAGAACGAGGATGTCGCCTAGAGGGGGGGGGGTGAATAGGCGTTTTAAAATAATTACGGTTTAGGCTTGAATAAATGCGGAATAAAACTAGCGTTTAATTTATCAAGCACAAAACCTAAACAAGCTAGGTTCACCTATGTGCACCAACAACTTATGCTAAGCAATAATAACAACTAAGTGATAGCAATATAGATAACTCCAAGCTCGATGGCTATCACAAAGGTAAATGCATAAGTAAAGGTTTGGGTATAGAAGTAACCGCAAAGTGGACACGAGGAGATGTTTCCCGTAGTTCCTTCCCAATGGAAGTACTTCTACGTTGGAGGGGTGTGGAGCCTCCTAGGCACTCCAATAGCACCGATGTGCTCACCCTATTCTCCGTGAGCTTCACCCGTGAGGGATTGGCTCGTTCCACTATGAGGTCGACTTGAAGGCGTTGACCAAACCGATACACAAAGGTCGGGGAATTCCACAATGAGTTGGAGCCTCCCAACAATGCCTCGGACTTCCTCCGAGACTCACAAAGGCACCTAGGGTTACAAGCAACCCAAGATGCAAGGAGAACCACAAAGAGTAATGAGCTTCTCAAACTTCAACTCCACGAAACACCGTGGAGAACTCAAACCGATGCACCTAATGCAATGGCAAGAACACACAAAGTGCTCAAAGCAATTCACTCTCAAATCCCACCAAAGCAACTAATGCTATGGAGGAAGATGAGAGGAAGAGCAAGGAAGCAACAAATGAATCCCAAGATCTAGATCCAATATGCTCCCCTCACTTAGAGGAGAGATTGATTGGTGGAGATGTAGATCTAGATCTCCTCTCTTGTTTCCCTCAAGAATGAGCAAGTATCATTGGAGGGATTGAGAGAAAGCAAGCTTTTGGAGGTCAACAATGGAGGGCAAAACTTGCAAGAAAGGTTGAGGAACCATTGGGGAAGAAGGCCCCTTAAATAGGTCATCCCAAAATCCAACCGTTGGGTGCAGATTCGCGCCGGGGCGGTACTACCGCTAGACCCGGCGGTACTACCGCCCCCTAGAAAGTTAGGACAAGAAAACGGGCAGAAAACATGCTCCAGGTAGCGGTACTACCGCCCCGGGCAGCGGTACTACCGCCGGGCCCCCCTAGGAAGTTACGACAGGAAAACAGGCTGAAAACAGGCTCCAGGTAGCAGTACTACCACCCCGGGCAGCGGTACTACCGCCCCGGCGGAACTACCGCTTCCGGTACCGCTGAAAACGGGCCTCTGTTAGCCCCGGCGGTACCTCGGGCGGTACCGCGGCGGTACTACCGCCCCATGTAAAACAGCAGAACACCAAACACCAAAACGACAATAACTTTTGCATCCGGACTCCGTTTTTGATGATCTTTGGCTCGTTGGAATCACAACAACGAGCTCTTCAAGATTATAAAGAGAAACATCATAGTCCAACAATCAATCATAAAACCAAATGTGAAAAGGTTAAACCTCTCGAAAATAGAACAACCGGTAAAACCTCCAACACCAAGAACGCAATAAGTTTTCCATACGAAATCCGTTTTTGATGAACTTGAGCTTGCCGTGACGATCATGACAAGCTCTAAAACCACACATGGAGGAAAGCCAAATAAGAACCAAGAAAGATGATGCCAAGTATGCAAAGGTTTGAGCTCTCTCCGAACGATACGATCAAGTTACTTATTCGAGAGCCCCTCTTGAAAGTGTGGCATCTATCCTATAATCCGGTCTCTTACTAACAACATGAGACCGGTAAAATAGAAACCCTATGAAGGTCATACCTTTGCCTTGCGCAATCCACTTGAGCTAGATGATGACGATCTTGATCACCTCAAGTTGGATCACCTTTCTTGATTGCGCTCCGCTTGATGAAGACTTGTGAAATGCTCCCCCATACACAATATGGGAGAGCCACTTTTAGGAACATCTTCACTTGGCCATTATCTTGATGACGACCACCGCTTGACGTCATCCGCCATGGGCTATATGGAATCTTCCTTTTGATGCATGCCCATGGGAGGATACCTAACCCCACATAGATACTCCACACACACACACATGTATATGGGTTAGTTCACAAAGCTATATAGACAATTGCTTACCATACCATTGGATCACAAGATCCCACATGGTACAACATGTAGCTTTGTGTGTTGATCACTTGAATCCACTCTTTGCACTTAGCCTTGATCAACTTGTATCTTTCCTTCTCTCTTCACAAGGATGATGTCTTGAAGGTGAACATGAATATCCACGCCATCATATTCTTCAAGACATGCTTGTAATATGCTCAACTCTACACATGACCATTCTTCATATAAACTCTTTAATAGGATCTTGGTCATCTTATAATCTTCTAGAGTCCAACACATGAACTCCAACATTTTCCTATGGACAAGATCTAAGGATATATCAATGCAAACATTAGTCCATAAGGATTGTCATTAATTACCAAAACCACACATGGGGGCACCATGCTCTTTCAATCTCCCCCATTTTGGTAATTGATGACAATCCCTTTTACAAGGGTTTATATAATGAATTAAGCAACCATGCAAAGGAATAAGCGAGGATGCATGAGCATGAAACGGCAAATGCTTAAGAACGAAACCAAAGCATAAACCACAAATGCTTTAAACCCTCTAAACTTCTCCCCCATTGGCATCCATTGCCGAAATGGGTGAAATTTTTAGAAGGCCAATATAATAAGAGATCCCCCATAAAGTATGCATTTCTCAAGATATGAGTGAAATCAAATGCACATATTCAATGACGAATAGATTGAGGGAGATCAAAATATATTGAGGATCCAAAGATTGCAAAAGGAAATCAAATTGAAAGATACTTCGACAAAAGAGGTATCCAATCAAAGGATCCGAAAAACCAATTGAACATAAGAAAATATTATGAGAAGATCAACCAAGTGTTCTAATAATCAAGAGGGAACTCCCCAAGGTACGTGCACAATAAGGATTTGTATTGCAATATAGTGTGCACAACATGGAATCCTCACTCCCCCAAAATCCTTTGAAACACAAAACATGTGCACGAGAGAATGTATATAAAACAAGGCATAACACTTGCAACAATCATATGGTTGAGCATCAAATAGAAGACCGACAGAATATCCAAATGCGAGAACATTTAAAATATTTCGGCTCAACCAAATGATGTGTGTGACATAGCAAAGCCCTTTTATAAGAGAACATCATAGGTGAGCATTGAGCATCACCATAGTCTCAAAGGAATGATAAGCAAGGAGCAAAGCATGTCATTTCAACACACACAACCGACAAAAAAGAGTGCACAAGATCCAATAAAATAGGGCAAGCACTCATAAGGCAAATAATTTCCGAGGCCACCAAAAGATCCATAAAACATAAAAGAGGTGGACACTAAGAAAATAGGATATCAATTTGTGATGTAACATTTCTCATGTGTATAGATTTCTAGGTAGATAACAATCATTGATATACATCCACAAAGAAATATGTACACACAAAATGGTTACTAAAGAGAAGAACATGATACCCAAGAGGAAGTCATATATACACCATTAAGTTCTTTGCTTAAAAGCATAGCATATAGCTCAAATTTATCTTAAAGGATGTAAATAGACTTCCAACACAAACGCATCAAAGACATCACAAATAACCACAAGGGAAGTGATAGTTGGGATGCTTTGAGAAGGGAAACAAGTATCACAAGGAACAAAAGAAATCATGCCAAGATGCAACCTACACAAGGTTGAATGCAAGAAATGTATGCATGAGGTAGATACTTGTTACCGAGATGGCATTGGTGTTGTAGAAGATTTAGCAATCACAATCAACATAGCTTGGCTTCAATAAGCAAATGGTGAGAGCACCTTCCTTATGAATTAGACAAGGCATCCAATGCATCTCCGAAGTACCTAAAACACAATTCAAGTACAAAGAGGTCCCCAAACAAATTGGGTCCGAAGTAGTTAGGAAACTACAATACATTGGACAAACTCCACATAAATATGTGCATATGGATATGAAATTGAATTTCATGCACATCTTACCCGATTTAGGATTCGGTGGAGTTTACCCGATATATTGGATCAAAGAAAGTAAACATGCCATCTTATATTTACTAATTGGAGGCACCATACGAGCCTCCACGTTAATCCTGGAGGTTAGAAAATTTTATCCATCGGATCTATCTACAATCAGCCTAAAGCCGTTGGATTAAATTTGTTTGTACAACACGCACGCTTGACTCTTCTCGGTCCTATATTTCGCTACTTGAGTTCGAATCCCATCTAGGAATAATGCATGGCAAATAATAAAATATACCCCCATCATACCTCCATGACCCTTCTCTCCGTAATAGAAGGAAACAAATCTTTAGCAAAAAAAAGGAAACAGATCTAATCGTCACGTCGATTGTGATGCGGGCGGCGCATCACCGATCCAGCCTTCATGCACACCTAAGATCGATCCATCTCATCCGATGCATGTCAGGTTGCGTGCTAATTCTTTCTCATTACCATGCGGCCGGCGACTAGATTTTTCGTTGATTTCTGCTGATACATGTCAAGCCGGAGCGTGATGTTCTTTCCCTATGCTACGAATCAGCTCGGATGTTGATTTCCTAAGAGTTGTGTGGGAATCGTGCTAGCCTCGGCTGCTTGGTCGCTGGTGGCATTGAAGTGGGCATCGGCTTTTCAATTCCACGGCTGAAGAAGAAGGTGTGGATGCATGGGAGGGAACGGAGGGCTGACTCCTGCTATTTTTTCTGTAAGGTTTGTAGCAGAAAATTATGGCCTACGGTTTTTGGGGGATTTTGATGGTTTTTTTCGTCTTCAGGAATTGTGTGTGCACGCCAACCTTAGTGTTAGAACATGAGGTGAAGATTTACATGGATGGAGCAAGGTTGCACTACCACCAGCCTAGCTGAGGTACTTTTGAGCCAGTACGCGAGATCGATCTCATCCGATGCATGTCAGATTACGCACTAATTATTCGTTGATTTCTGCTGATGCATGTCAGGCGGGAGCGTGCTGTTCTCTCTGTATGCTACCAATTAGCTCGGATGGTCTCCCGTCGACCTTTTAGACAACGTTGTCGCACACCTAGCCGACTTCTCCATCCTGTGCTACGGAACCAACGGACCCAGGGGCAGAAGTGAATATGTAGATCGGGATTACTGGGAAAAATATTCGTGGGCACGGCAGTGTTTCTCCAACGTTCAGGTTTGGTCTTCTAACTTAATTAATAAATACCATACGATTCTATTTGGGATTCCGCATGCATGATATGCATGTGCATGGAATTAATGGGTGACAATTTAGATGGTTCGCTGCTTAAAAGAGTATGCATGTGTATGATATCAAATTCTCTTTCCGTGGATTAACTGATGAATTTCGCGCAATACTTTTATGCTTACTGCTGTTCAGGTTCTTTAAACTGGACCTCTTTGTTAATGTGACAGAATGTGCACTAAATAGATGATTGCAAAGAACTACAGGAATATGTTCTCTATAACGAATTCTAAAGCCTTCCTTTTGTGAAATCTATCTCTATCTGTATGAACCTTTTCCCAAAGGTAAAACACATTTAATTAGACTATCAACATATAAGAATAATTGATAGGGTTTCCCGATTGTTTCTTTATTTTTCCATCATATTGTTTAAGCTTCAATGTTACTATCATGCAATATATCATTATAGATCATAATAATACATTTCCCGTAGTATAATTAAAGTCAATAATTAGCAATATGCATCTGTATAGTGTCGTGGATCCATTATGGATAATCGAACTTCAGTGGTGAATTGATTTACGCTAATATATCACTTTCCTAAGCAATATGGTCACATTTACATGATCTGCATATATGAAAACTTTTCCGACAATAATTACAGGAATGCAATTCCATTTTTCCTTATTTAAATCTTCAAAAGAAATGTTTAGCTAATTCTACTACAAGTTACACATCAAAATTTAAAAGATAATGGTTTTCTGTTAAAAATCTGCTAGCCCGTGCAAATGCACGGGTTGATGACTAGTAATATATACATGAGGTAAATATGCATGTCAAGACCTTCAAGAACCAAAAGAAGACACAATTTGGACAAAATACAAAGAATACCAAGAAGGCACACCAAAGTGTGACATGCAAGAGAATTGTCCAAATTATATCAAAACCCAAATCAACACATGATTTAGAAAGATACCAAATGAAAGATATATCAAGGAATAAGATAACTAACTCCCAAAGAGAGAAAGATTTCAACGAATAGATCAAACCCTCTACACTTTCTATGATGGCACAAAGTACCAAGACAAAAAGGTTTGTCTTTCCACAAGACATGTCATCGGGCTCAAACACCAATTAAAATAGATTAAGTAGCAAATGAAGATAAATAATGTTCTAAAGCATATAGGATAGCTCCCCCAAGATTTGTGCATTATTTATGATTTTGCATTGGAATACAAAATGCACACATATGGGATCATCACACTCCATAAATATTATTCAAACACTAGTCATGTTCAAGAAAGCAATGAGATCCAAACCAATTTAAAAGATGGTCTTATACTCAAAATAGGATAGCTCCCCAAGAATAGTGCATTATCTTAGAAGTGTGACTTTGAATGTAAATGCACAAGAATGGGATCACGGCTTTTCTTATTTTAAGGAAAAACACAAAACAACATGAGTAGAGCAAGAGGATCCAAAGGTCAAGGAAGACAAAAGAAAGTTTGATCAAAACTAATCCTTGGCAATAAATAAGGCAATTAAGAGCAAAGGCCAAAGAAAATATGATCAATATACTTTACCACAAATAAGATTATCACTTGTAAAGACAAGTAATGTATGGAGATAATTCTCGGTGGTAAATGACAAAGATATTCAAGATCATATTCTCAAAACAAGAGCGAATAGGCAAATATGGAACTTGTTTGAGAAACATGCCACATAGGAACAAGATAATTTACAATATCAATTCTAAGTGGCAAAACCTCACTTGTTCACATTTTCTAGGTTCGTAATATGCACAATGCTTATTACTCCCCCATAATGTGATAATCCATTTGTTTTCAACAGAGGCAAACAAAAACCAAATAGAGATAGTTAATGGACATTTAGAATTCGAATTTCTCATGAGCATGACATACCACATAGAGACTAGATAATATATATATCAACACTAAGTGGTATTCCTCATGTATACACATTTTTAGGATTGTGACGTGCCGAAAGCATATCACTCCCCAAAATGGGAAAGTCCATTAAACTATCACAAGAGCCAATTAAGATAAAACAAGAAACAATAGAGGCTCAACACAAACACACACAACCATGATGTGCAAACCAACATACACACACTAGATTACTCAAGATAGGTAAGTGGTAGGCACATCATAGTCAAACACATGCAAGGTACAAAACCAAACACATGCAAGGGGCAAGCAACTTTCAATGTATATATAATTTAAATATACGTTACCGCAAGGAGGCACGTTGGATATAAGATAGAGATATGAAAATCCAAATGACTTGGCTTGGAAATATGATTGATGAAGATCCCTTAATTCTTCATAATGTAGCCAAGTCTCCAAACGCCCTCCACCAACACCTATTGATCAAGTTTTAGCTTGTTGGTCCCCAACCAAGTTGGGTCCTAAGAGGTTAGTCACAATAGGCTTGGCCACCCAAATGGTTCTTTTCTTGACACCACTTTGAGTACCAACAAATTTGGCAAACACATTGCCAACCTTATCCTTCTCAAGAGAGTAAACATCATCAATTATGATTGGGTTGGATAAGGTACCGTTAGTGCATGAAGAAGCAAGATGTCCCTTCTCGCGGCATAGATAGCAACATCTACTTCCACCTTTCTTCTTAGTTGATTTCTCAACTTGAGAAGCTTTAGCTTGATTCTCCTTGGGAAGTGGCCTTTCTTCAACGTTGGATACTTGAGTATGAACTTGAGGCCGCTTCCCTTGTTGCTTCTCACTTAATGCTTCTTCTTCATTGGGCAAGATCTCACATGATGCCCTTCAATCTTGCACTTGAAGCAAACAATCTTGGCCGAATCTTTTACTTGTTCTAGGCCCTTCTTCTTGATGGTCTTGTGCTTCTTCTTAAGTTGGACTTCTTCTTAACATCGGAGTTGAATCCAAGTCCACTCTTGTCATTGGGAGATTTTTGCACACTCAACATATTGTCAAGTGCCGACTTCCCAACATGACGCTTTTCCAAGTCTTTCTTCAAAGAAGTGACTTGGCCTTGAGCTCTTTTATCTCCTCTACATGGTTAGTAACAACACAAGTACTAGAGGAAGTAGAAGCTTCATTGTTAGAGCAACAAGGCATGGAAAGCAATTCATCACAAGGTGTAACAATATCATGAGTGGATGAACTACTAGGACTAGCACAAGACAATATAACATTTCGAGTAGAAGTTGTGCCATTGTCCACATGAGGCTCACAAGATGTTACCTTAGTTGAAGTAGCCTCATGAGCTAACTTTAGCCGATCATGGGAGACTAGAAGATCATTATGAGAGCTCGAGAGCTTTTCATGACTTTCTTCCAATTTCCTATAATTGCTTGTTAGCAACTCAAGTTGAGCCCTTAGCTCAACATTCTCCTTTAATATGGATGCTTCACAATAAGTAGAGTTAGTAGCACAAGCATCATCATTTTTAGATTTGAGGACATTAGAAAGAGCAAGAGCATGATCTTCTCTTAATTTAGAAAAGTCTAAACTATAAGATTCCTCAAGACTACAAAGTTTTTCCTCAAGGATCCTTCTACGCTCTTGCTCTTCATTAAGAGCAATAGAAAGATCCCCGATCTCATCGGTGTAGCCTTGCTCACGACCTTCCATTTCCACAATGGTGTCCTCATGCTCATAAATAAGTTTATTGACCTCAATAGCATTAGCCATGATTTCCATGAAGTTAGAGCGAGCATTTTTATTTTTACTCAAAGCAAGAAAGACAATTTCACCTTTCTTATTTAGAGAATCAACAATATCATTCTCTTCATTATTAACATCATCAACTTTAGATTCAATGGGGTTCAAAGTAGGAGATACCTTTGACTCCTTAGCCATAAGGCAAAAGATGGTCGATGAAGATGAAACATTACTTGAGGCACCACTCAAGTACACATCTTGTTCCATAGGAAGTTGGGTTTCCTCTACAATGTTAGTGACCAACGGAATAGAGGAAACACACGCATTTGAGTATGGCAACAAGATAAAGCAAGCATATCATCATGAGATTTAGACAAACAATTTCCACATGATATGCAAGGACTATCAACACAAGCATGTAAAGCATGAATGGTGCTAGATGTGTTTAAGTCCAAAGGTAGATCATTGCAACAATGTTGAGGCAAAGAATCATCAATAGTAAGTTTACTATCATTGTTGCAAAGTCTAGCACTACTCACCATCTCATTAGGTTGTGGCTTACCACATGTTGGTGAAGTAGAGGAAGTTGAGAACTCATCACGCCCGGAAGTGGAGGGAGAACAATCATCCTCAATAATATTGGACACATCATATTTGTCTTGAAGCTTTGTCCATAAATCATGAGCATTCCGAAAAGGCATGATTGACTCAAGAACTACATTGCTCAAAACACCAACAATAGCATGAGATACTAGAGAATTGAGATAAGAGTTTTCCTCATCCTCTAAAGATAACTTTTGGAGATCCTTTGGAGGAGGAAAATCCATATCTACAATTCTCTCCATTTTTGGGCCATACACCCGAAAAAGATTAAGCATGCGAATTTTCCAAACATCATAATTTGTGCCATCGAATATGAAAGTGGGATCATTTGCTAAGTCTCTAAACGACATCTTTACTCTCAAGGCGGTGAAGCCTAATAAAAGAGAGCCTGGCTCTGATACCAATTGAAAGAACGAGGATGTCGCCTAGAGGGGGGGTGAATAGGCGTTTTAAAATAATTACGGTTTAGGCTTGAATAAATGCGGAATAAAACTAGCGTTTAATTTATCAAGCACAAAACCTAAACAAGCTAGGTTCACCTATGTGCACCAACAACTTATGCTAAGCAAGATAACAACTAAGTGATAGCAATATAGATAACTTCAAGCTCGATGGCTATCACAAAGGTAAATGCATAAGTAAAGGTTTGGGTATAGAAGTAACCGCAAAGTGGACACGAGGAGATGTTTCCCGTAGTTCCTTCCCAATGGAAGTACGTCTACGTTGGAGGGGTGTGGAGCCTCCTAGGCACTCCAATAGCACGATGTGCTCACCCTATTCTCCGTGAGCTTCACCCGTGAGGGATTGGCTCGTTCCACTATGAGGTCGACTTGAAGGCGTTGACCAAACCGATACACAAAGGTCGGGGAACTCCACAATGAGTTGGAGCCTCCCAACAATGCCTCGGACTTCCTCCGAGACTCACAAAGGCACCTAGGGTTACAAGCAACCCAAGATGCAAGGAGAACCACAAAGAGTAATGAGCTTCTCAAACTTCACTCCACGAATCACCGTGGAGAACTCAAACCGATGCACCTAATGCAATGGCAAGAACACACAAAGTGCTCAAAGCAATTCACTCTCAAATCCCACCAAAGCAACTAATGCTATGGAGGAAGATGAGAGGAAGAGCAAGGAAGCAACAAATGAATCCCAAGATCTAGATCCAATATGCTCCCCTCACTTAGAGGAGAGATTGATTGGTGGAGATGTAGATCTAGATCTCCTCTCTTGTTTCCCTCAAGAATGAGCAAGAATCATTGGAGGGATTGAGAGAAAGCAAGCTTTTGGAGGTCAACAATGGAGGGCAAAACTTGCAAGAAAGGTTGGGAACCATTGGGGAAGAAGGCCCCTTAAATAGGTCATCCCAAAATCCAACCGTTGGGTGCAGATTCGCGCCGGGGCGGTACTACCGCTAGACCCGGCGGTACTACCGCCCCCTAGAAAGTTAGGACAAGAAAACGGGCAGAAAACATGCTCCAGGTAGCGGTACTACCGCCCCGGGCAGCGGTACTACCGCCGGGCCCCCTAGGAAGTTACGACAGGAAAACAGGCTGAAAACAGGCTCCAGGTAGCAGTACTACCACCCCGGGCAGCGGTACTACCGCCCCGGCGGAACTACCGCTTCCGGTACCGCTGAAAACGGGCCTCTGTTAGCCCCGGCGGTACCTCGGGCGGTACCGCGGCGGTACTACCGCCCCATGTAAAACAGCAGAACACCAAACACCAAAACGACAATAACTTTTGCATCCGGACTCCGTTTTTGATGATCTTTGGCTCGTTGGAATCACAACAACGAGCTCTTCAAGATTATAAAGAGAAACATCATAGTCCAACAATCAATCATAAAACCAAATGTGAAAAGGTTAAACCTCTCGAAAATAGAACAACCGGTAAAACCTCCAACACCAAGAACGCAATAAGTTTTCCATACGAAATCCGTTTTTGATGAACTTGAGCTTGCCGTGACGATCATGACAAGCTCTAAAACCACACATGGAGGAAAGCCAAATAAGAACCAAGAAAGATGATGCCAAGTATGCAAAGGTTTGAGCTCTCTCCGAACGATACGATCAAGTTACTTATTCGAGAGCCCCTCTTGAAAGTGTGGCATCTATCCTATAATCCGGTCTCTTACTAACAACATGAGACCGGTAAAATAGAAACCCTATGAAGGTCATACCTTTGCCTTGCGCAATCCACTTGAGCTAGATGATGACGATCTTGATCACCTCAAGTTGGATCACCTTTCTTGATTGCGCTCCGCTTGATGAAGACTTGTGAAATGCTCCCCCATACACAATATGGGAGAGCCACTTTTAGGAACATCTTCACTTGGCCATTATCTTGATGACGACCACCGCTTGACGTCATCCGCCATGGGCTATATGGAATCTTCCTTTTGATGCATGCCCATGGGAGGATACCTAACCCCACATAGATACTCCACACACACACACATGTATATGGGTTAGTTCACAAAGCTATATAGACAATTGCTTACCATACCATTGGATCACAAGATCCCACATGGTACAACATGTAGCTTTGTGTGTTGATCACTTGAATCCACTCTTTGCACTTAGCCTTGATCAACTTGTATCTTTCCTTCTCTCTTCACAAGGATGATGTCTTGAAGGTGAACATGAATATCCACGCCATCATATTCTTCAAGACATGCTTGTAATATGCTCAACTCTACACATGACCATTCTTCATATAAACTCTTTAATAGGATCTTGGTCATCTTATAATCTTCTAGAGTCCAACACATGAACTCCAACATTTTCCTATGGACAAGATCTAAGGATATATCAATGCAAACATTAGTCCATAAGGATTGTCATTAATTACCAAAACCACACATGGGGGCACCATGCTCTTTCAATCTCCCCCATTTTGGTAATTGATGACAATCCCTTTTACAAGGGTTTATATAATGAATTAAGCAACCATGCAAAGGAATAAGCGAGGATGCATGAGCATGAAACGGCAAATGCTTAAGAACGAAACCAAAGCATAAACCACAAATGCTTTAAACCCTCTAAACTTCTCCCCCATTGGCATCCATTGCCGAAATGGGTGAAATTTTTAGAAGGCCAATATAATAAGAGATCCCCCATAAAGTATGCATTTCTCAAGATATGAGTGAAATCAAATGCACATATTCAATGACGAATAGATTGAGGGAGATCAAAATATTGAGGATCCAAAGATTGCAAAAGGAAATCAAATTGAAAGATACTTCGACAAAAGAGGTATCCAATCAAAGGATCCGAAAAACCAATTGAACATAAGAAAATATTATGAGAAGATCAACCAAGTGTTCTAATAATCAAGAGGGAACTCCCCAAGGTACGTGCACAATAAGGATTTGTATTGCAATATAGTGTGCACAACATGGAATCCTCACTCCCCCAAAATCCTTTGAAACACAAAACATGTGCACGAGAGAATGTATATAAAACAAGGCATAACACTTGCAACAATCATATGGTTGAGCATCAAATAGAAGACCGACAGAATATCCAAATGCGAGAACATTTAAAATATTTCGGCTCAACCAAATGATGTGTGTGACATAGCAAAGCCCTTTTATAAGAGAACATCATAGGTGAGCATTGAGCATCACCATAGTCTCAAAGGAATGATAAGCAAGGAGCAAAGCATGTCATTTCAACACACACAACCGACAAAAAAGAGTGCACAAGATCCAATAAAATAGGGCAAGCACTCATAAGGCAAATAATTTCCGAGGCCACCAAAAGATCCATAAAACATAAAAGAGGTGGACACTAAGAAAATAGGATATCAATTTGTGATGTAACATTTCTCATGTGTATAGATTTCTAGGTAGATAACAATCATTGATATACATCCACAAAGAAATATGTACACACAAAATGGTTACTAAAGAGAAGAACATGATACCCAAGAGGAAGTCATATATACACCATTAAGTTCTTTGCTTAAAAGCATAGCATATAGCTCAAATTTATCTTAAAGGATGTAAATAGACTTCCAACACAAACGCATCAAAGACATCACAAATAACCACAAGGGAAGTGATAGTTGGGATGCTTTGAGAAGGGAAACAAGTATCACAAGGAACAAAAGAAATCATGCCAAGATGCAACCTACACAAGGTTGAATGCAAGAAATGTATGCATGAGGTAGATACTTGTTACCGAGATGGCATTGGTGTTGTAGAAGATTTAGCAATCACAATCAACATAGCTTGGCTTCAATAAGCAAATGGTGAGAGCACCTTCCTTATGAATTAGACAAGGCATCCAATGCATCTCCGAAGTACCTAAAACACAATTCAAGTACAAAGAGGTCCCCAAACAAATTGGGTCCGAAGTAGTTAGGAAACTACAATACATTGGACAAACTCCACATAAATATGTGCATATGGATATGAAATTGAATTTCATGCACATCTTACCCGATTTAGGATTCGGTGGAGTTTACCCGATATATTGGATCAAAGAAAGTAAACATGCCATCTTATATTTACTAATTGGAGGCACCATACGAGCCTCCACGTTAATCCTGGAGGTTAGAAAATTTTATCCATCGGATCTATCTACAATCAGCCTAAAGCCGTTGGATTAAATTTGTTTGTACAACACGCACGCTTGACTCTTCTCGGTCCTATATTTCGCTACTTGAGTTCGAATCCCATCTAGGAATAATGCATGGCAAATAATAAAATATACCCCCATCATACCTCCATGACCCTTCTCTCCGTAATAGAAGGAAACAAATCTTTAGCAAAAAAAAGGAAACAGATCTAATCGTCACGTCGATTGTGATGCGGGCGGCGCATCACCGATCCAGCCTTCATGCACACCTAAGATCGATCCATCTCATCCGATGCATGTCAGGTTGCGTGCTAATTCTTTCTCATTACCATGCGGCCGGCGACTAGATTTTTCGTTGATTTCTGCTGATACATGTCAAGCCGGAGCGTGATGTTCTTTCCCTATGCTACGAATCAGCTCGGATGTTGATTTCCTAAGAGTTGTGTGGGAATCGTGCTAGCCTCGGCTGCTTGGTCGCTGGTGGCATTGAAGTGGGCATCGGCTTTTCAATTCCACGGCTGAAGAAGAAGGTGTGGATGCATGGGAGGGAACGGAGGGCTGACTCCTGCTATTTTTTCTGTAAGGTTTGTAGCAGAAAATTATGGCCTACGGTTTTTGGGGGATTTTGATGGTTTTTTTCGTCTTCAGGAATTGTGTGTGCACGCCAACCTTAGTGTTAGAACATGAGGTGAAGATTTACATGGATGGAGCAAGGTTGCACTACCACCAGCCTAGCTGAGGTACTTTTGAGCCAGTACGCGAGATCGATCTCATCCGATGCATGTCAGATTACGCACTAATTATTCGTTGATTTCTGCTGATGCATGTCAGGCGGGAGCGTGCTGTTCTCTCTGTATGCTACCAATTAGCTCGGATGGTCTCCCGTCGACCTTTTAGACAACGTTGTCGCACACCTAGCCGACTTCTCCATCCTGTGCTACGGAACCAACGGACCCAGGGGCAGAAGTGAATATGTAGATCGGGATTACTGGGAAAAATATTCGTGGGCACGGCAGTGTTTCTCCAACGTTCAGGTTTGGTCTTCTAACTTAATTAATAAATACCATACGATTCTATTTGGGATTCCGCATGCATGATATGCATGTGCATGGAATTAATGGGTGACAATTTAGATGGTTCGCTGCTTAAAAGAGTATGCATGTGTATGATATCAAATTCTCTTTCCGTGGATTAACTGATGAATTTCGCGCAATACTTTTATGCTTACTGCTGTTCAGGTTCTTTAAACTGGACCTCTTTGTTAATGTGACAGAATGTGCACTAAATAGATGATTGCAAAGAACTACAGGAATATGTTCTCTATAACGAATTCTAAAGCCTTCCTTTTGTGAAATCTATCTCTATCTGTATGAACCTTTTCCCAAAGGTAAAACACATTTAATTAGACTATCAACATATAAGAATAATTGATAGGGTTTCCCGATTGTTTCTTTATTTTTCCATCATATTGTTTAAGCTTCAATGTTACTATCATGCAATATATCATTATAGATCATAATAATACATTTCCCGTAGTATAATTAAAGTCAATAATTAGCAATATGCATCTGTATAGTGTCGTGGATCCATTATGGATAATCGAACTTCAGTGGTGAATTGATTTACGCTAATATATCACTTTCCTAAGCAATATGGTCACATTTACATGATCTGCATATATGAAAACTTTTCCGACAATAATTACAGGAATGCAATTCCATTTTTCCTTATTTAAATCTTCAAAAGAAATGTTTAGCTAATTCTACTACAAGTTACACATCAAAATTTAAAAGATAATGGTTTTCTGTTAAAAATCTGCTAGCCCGTGCAAATGCACGGGTTGATGACTAGTAATATATACATGAGGTAAATATGCATGTCAAGACCTTCAAGAACCAAAAGAAGACACAATTTGGACAAAATACAAAGAATACCAAGAAGGCACACCAAAGTGTGACATGCAAGAGAATTGTCCAAATTATATCAAAACCCAAATCAACACATGATTTAGAAAGATACCAAATGAAAGATATATCAAGGAATAAGATAACTAACTCCCAAAGAGAGAAAGATTTCAACGAATAGATCAAACCCTCTACTCTTTCTATGATAGCACAAAGTACCAAGACAAAAAGGTTTGTCTTTCCACAAGACATGTCATCGGGCTCAAACACCAATTAAAATAGATTAAGTAGCAAATGAAGATAAATAATGTTCTAAAGCATATAGAATAGCTCCCCCAAGATTTGTGCATTATATTTATGATTTTGCATTGGAATACAAAATGCACACATATGGGATCATCACACTCCATAAATATTATTCAAACACTAGTCATGTTCAAGAAAGAAATGAGATCCAAAACCAATTTAAAAGATGGTCTTATACTCAAAATAGGATAACTCCCCAAGAATAGTGCATCATCTTAGAGGTGTGACTTTGAATGTAAATGCACAAGAATGGGATCACGGCTTTTCTTATTTTAAGGAAAAACACAAAACAACATGAGTAGAGCAAGAGGATCCAAAGGTCAAGGAAGACAAAAGGAAGTTTGATCAAAACAAATCCTTCGCAATAAATAAGGCAATTAAGAGCAAAGGCCAAAGAAAATATGATCAATATACTTTACCACAAATAAGATTATCACTTGTAAAGACAAGTAATGTATGGAGATAATTCTCGGTGGTAAATGACAAAGATATTCAAGATCATATTCTCAAAACAAGAGCGAATAGGCAAATATGGAACTTGTTTGAGAAACATGCCACATAGGAACAAGATAATTTATAATATCAATTCTAAGTGGCAAAACCTCACTTGTTCACATTTTCTAGGTTCGTAATATGCACAAAGCTTATTACTCCCCCATAATGTGATAATCCATTTGTTTTCAACAAGAGGCAAACAAAAACCAAATAGAGATAGTTAATGGACATTTAGAATTTGAATTTCTCATGAGCATGACATACCACATAGAGACTAGATAATAATATATATCAACACTAAGTGGTATTCCTCATGTATACACATTTTAAGGATTGTGACGTGCCGAAAGCATATCACTCCCCCAAAATGGGAAAGTCCATTAAACCATCACAAGAGCCAATTAAGATAAAACAAGAAACAATAGAGGCTCAACACAAACACACACAACCATGATGTGCAAACCAACATACACACACTAGATTACTCAAGATAGGTAAGTGGTAGGCACATCATAGTCAAACACATGCAAGGTACGAAACCAAACACATGCAAGGGGCAAGCAACTTTCAATGTATATATAATTTAAATATACGTTACCGCAAGGAGGCACGTTGGATATAAGATAGAGATGTGAAAATCCAAATGACTTGGCTTGGAAATATGATTGATGAAGATCCCTTAATTCTTCATAATGTAGCCAAGTCTCCAAACGCCCTCCACAACACCTATTGATCAAGTTTTAGCTTGTTGGTCCCCAACCAAGTTGGGTCCTAAGAGGTTAGTCACAATAGGCTTGGCCACCCAAATGGTTCTTTTCTTGACACCACTTTGAGTACCAACAAATTTGGCAAACACATTGCCAACCTTATCCTTCTCAAGAGAGTAAACATCATCAATTATGATTGGGTTGGATAAGGTACCGTTAGTGCATGAAGAAGCAAGATGTCCCTTCTCGCGGCATAGATAGCAACATCTACTTCCACCTTTCTTCTTAGTTGATTTCTCAACTTGAGAAGCTTTAGCTTGATTCTCCTTGGAAGTGGCCTTTCTTCAACGTTGGATACTTGAGTATGAACTTGAGGCCGCTTCCCTTGTTGCTTCTCACTTAATGCTTCTTCTTCATTGGGCAAGATCTCACATGATGCCCTTCAATCTTGCACTTGAAGCAAACAATCTTGGCCGAATCTTTTACTTGTTCTAGGCCCTTCTTCTTGATGGTCTTGTGCTTCTTCTTAAGTTGGACTTCTTCTTAACATCGGAGTTGAATCCAAGTCCACTCTTGTCATTGGGAGATTTTTGCACACTCAACATATTGTCAAGTGCCGACTTCCCAACATGACGCTTTTCCAAGTCTTTCTTCAAAGAAGTGACTTGGGCCTTGAGCTCTTTTATCTCCTCTACATGGTTAGTAACAACACAAGTACTAGAGGAAGTAGAAGCTTCATTGTTAGAGCAACAAGGCATGGAAAGCAATTCATCACAAGGTGTAACAATATCATGAGTGGATGAACTACTAGGACTAGCACAAGACAATATAACATTTCGAGTAGAAGTTGTGCCATTGTCCACATGAGGCTCACAAGATGTTACCTTAGTTGAAGTAGCCTCATGAGCTAACTTTAGCCGATCATGGGAGACTAGAAGATCATTATGAGAGCTCGAGAGCTTTTCATGACTTTCTTCCAATTTCCTATAATTGCTTGTTAGCAACTCAAGTTGAGCCCTTAGCTCAACATTCTCCTTTAATATGGATGCTTCACAATAAGTAGAGTTAGTAGCACAAGCATCATCATTTTTAGATTTGAGGACATTAGAAAGAGCAAGAGCATGATCTTCTCTTAATTTAGAAAAGTCTAAACTATAAGATTCCTCAAGACTACAAAGTTTTTCCTCAAGGATCCTTCTACGCTCTTGCTCTTCATTAAGAGCAATAGAAAGATCCCCGATCTCATCGGTGTAGCCTTGCTCACGACCTTCCATTTCCACAATGGTGTCCTCATGCTCATAAATAAGTTTATTGACCTCAATAGCATTAGCCATGATTTCCATGAAGTTAGAGCGAGCATTTTTATTTTTACTCAAAGCAAGAAAGACAATTTCACCTTTCTTATTTAGAGAATCAACAATATCATTCTCTTCATTATTAACATCATCAACTTTAGATTCAATGGGGTTCAAAGTAGGAGATACCTTTGACTCCTTAGCCATAAGGCAAAAGATGGTCGATGAAGATGAAACATTACTTGAGGCACCACTCAAGTACACATCTTGTTCCATAGGAAGTTGGGTTTCCTCTACAATGTTAGTGACCAACGGAATAGAGGAAACACACGCATTTGAGTATGGCAACAAGATAAAGCAAGCATATCATCATGAGATTTAGACAAACAATTTCCACATGATATGCAAGGACTATCAACACAAGCATGTAAAGCATGAATGGTGCTAGATGTGTTTAAGTCCAAAGGTAGATCATTGCAACAATGTTGAGGCAAAGAATCATCAATAGTAAGTTTACTATCATTGTTGCAAAGTCTAGCACTACTCACCATCTCATTAGGTTGTGGCTTACCACATGTTGGTGAAGTAGAGGAAGTTGAGAACTCATCACGCCCGGAAGTGGAGGGAGAACAATCATCCTCAATAATATTGGACACATCATATTTGTCTTGAAGCTTTGTCCATAAATCATGAGCATTCCGAAAAGGCATGATTGACTCAAGAACTACATTGCTCAAAACACCAACAATAGCATGAGATACTAGAGAATTGAGATAAGAGTTTTCCTCATCCTCTAAAGATAACTTTTGGAGATCCTTTGGAGGAGGAAAATCCATATCTACAATTCTCTCCATTTTTGGGCCATACACCCGAAAAA
Source organism: Poa pratensis (assembly GCA_947311845.1). Classification (NCBI taxonomy): domain Eukaryota; kingdom Viridiplantae; phylum Streptophyta; class Magnoliopsida; order Poales; family Poaceae; genus Poa; species Poa pratensis. The sequence continues at coordinate 15,900,494 of CAMZMU010000070.1, read as the reverse complement.
GATTAAGCATGCGAATTTTCCAAACATCATAATTTGTGCCATCGAATATGAAAGTGGGATCATTTGCTAAGTCTCTAAACGACATCTTTACTCTCAAGGCGGTGAAGCCTAATAAAAGAGAGCCTGGCTCTGATACCAATTGAAAGAACGAGGATGTCGCCTAGAGGGGGGGTGAATAGGCGTTTTAAAATAATTACGGTTTAGGCTTGAATAAATGCGGAATAAAACTAGCGTTTAATTTATCAAGCACAAAACCTAAACAAGCTAGGTTCACCTATGTGCACCAACAACTTATGCTAAGCAAGATAACAACTAAGTGATAGCAATATAGATAACTTCAAGCTCGATGGCTATCACAAAGGTAAATGCATAAGTAAAGGTTTGGGTATAGAAGTAACCGCAAAGTGGACACGAGGAGATGTTTCCCGTAGTTCCTTCCCAATGGAAGTACGTCTACGTTGGAGGGGTGTGGAGCCTCCTAGGCACTCCAATAGCACGATGTGCTCACCCTATTCTCCGTGAGCTTCACCCGTGAGGGATTGGCTCGTTCCACTATGAGGTCGACTTGAAGGCGTTGACCAAACCGATACACAAAGGTCGGGGAACTCCACAATGAGTTGGAGCCTCCCAACAATGCCTCGGACTTCCTCCGAGACTCACAAAGGCACCTAGGGTTACAAGCAACCCAAGATGCAAGGAGAACCACAAAGAGTAATGAGCTTCTCAAACTTCACTCCACGAATCACCGTGGAGAACTCAAACCGATGCACCTAATGCAATGGCAAGAACACAAAAGTGCTCAAAGCAATTCACTCTCAAATCCCACCAAAGCAACTAATGCTATGGAGGAAGATGAGAGGAAGAGCAAGGAAGCAACAAATGAATCCCAAGATCTAGATCCAATATGCTCCCCTCACTTAGAGGAGAGATTGATTGGTGGAGATGTAGATCTAGATCTCCTCTCTTGTTTCCCTCAAGAATGAGCAAGAATCATTGGAGGGATTGAGAGAAAGCAAGCTTTTGGAGGTCAACAATGGAGGGCAAAACTTGCAAGAAAGGTTGGGAACCATTGGGGAAGAAGGCCCCTTAAATAGGTCATCCCAAAATCCAACCGTTGGGTGCAGATTCGCGCCGGGGCGGTACTACCGCTAGACCCGGCGGTACTACCGCCCCCTAGAAAGTTAGGACAAGAAAACGGGCAGAAAACAGCTCCAGGTAGCGGTACTACCGCCCCGGGCAGCGGTACTACCGCCGGGCCCCCCTAGGAAGTTACGACAGGAAAACAGGCTGAAAACAGGCTCCAGGTAGCAGTACTACCACCCCGGGCAGCGGTACTACCGCCCCGGCGGAACTACCGCTTCCGGTACCGCTGAAAACGGGCCTCTGTTAGCCCCGGCGGTACCTCGGGCGGTACCGCGGCGGTACTACCGCCCCATGTAAAACAGCAGAACACCAAACACCAAAACGACAATAACTTTTGCATCCGGACTCCGTTTTTGATGATCTTTGGCTCGTTGGAATCACAACAACGAGCTCTTCAAGATTATAAAGAGAAACATCATAGTCCAACAATCAATCATAAAACCAAATGTGAAAAGGTTAAACCTCTCGAAAATAGAACAACCGGTAAAACCTCCAACACCAAGAACGCAATAAGTTTTCCATACGAAATCCGTTTTTGATGAACTTGAGCTTGCCGTGACGATCATGACAAGCTCTAAAACCACACATGGAGGAAAGCCAAATAAGAACCAAGAAAGATGATGCCAAGTATGCAAAGGTTTGAGCTCTCTCCGAACGATACGATCAAGTTACTTATTCGAGAGCCCCTCTTGAAAGTGTGGCATCTATCCTATAATCCGGTCTCTTACTAACAACATGAGACCGGTAAAATAGAAACCCTATGAAGGTCATACCTTTGCCTTGCGCAATCCACTTGAGCTAGATGATGACGATCTTGATCACCTCAAGTTGGATCACCTTTCTTGATTGCGCTCCGCTTGATGAAGACTTGTGAAATGCTCCCCCATACACAATATGGGAGAGCCACTTTTAGGAACATCTTCACTTGGCCATTATCTTGATGACGACCACCGCTTGACGTCATCCGCCATGGGCTATATGGAATCTTCCTTTTGATGCATGCCCATGGGAGGATACCTAACCCCACATAGATACTCCACACACACACACATGTATATGGGTTAGTTCACAAAGCTATATAGACAATTGCTTACCATACCATTGGATCACAAGATCCCACATGGTACAACATGTAGCTTTGTGTGTTGATCACTTGAATCCACTCTTTGCACTTAGCCTTGATCAACTTGTATCTTTCCTTCTCTCTTCACAAGGATGATGTCTTGAAGGTGAACATGAATATCCACGCCATCATATTCTTCAAGACATGCTTGTAATATGCTCAACTCTACACATGACCATTCTTCATATAAACTCTTTAATAGGATCTTGGTCATCTTATAATCTTCTAGAGTCCAACACATGAACTCCAACATTTTCCTGTGGACAAGATCTAAGGATATATCAATGCAAACATTAGTCCATAAGGATTGTCATTAATTACCAAAACCACACATGGGGGCACCATGCTCTTTCACATGTCATTGATGATATGCTCCTCTATCTTGCACGCACAGGGTTTGCTTGGTCTTTGATGTGTAGGTCGTACCTTTGGATGAGCCTCCATGAGTTGTTGCACCCACGCATTCCTTTGACGGAAGATCTTGCAAGAAGAGCACATCGGCATCTTGCTAAGGTGACTTCCTTCTACATAAGCGCTCATGCGATGATCTTCAAGAATTGGCTACTCTTTGAGTGTTGTTTCGTCTTCCTTGTGAGTTTTGTAGGTTACTTGAAAGGCGAAGGGACATTGAAGAAGTGCCACATCATTTCCATCGACTACATGGTGAACCACACGACAAGGTCTACGCATCTACCTCCTTGCCATGATGATGATGAGCAAGAGTCGAGGACGACTCTTTTTGAGGGGGGGATGATGTAGCCCAGCCTTGGACCATCACCATGTCAAGCAACCAAACATATGACACGTCGTCATTGAGCTCAAAGGTGAACTCTTTCCTCTACAAGATCCCATTTCGTGCCCCTTTGGATGGTATACTACGTGAGCATCTACCCCTTTGCTATGCTAGGTACCACATGACGAGTACGAACATCCGGGAAGATGCCGAGGAAGCCCAAGCCTCAAGACCATCCAAGGCGTACGCATGGAAGAGGAGGAGAAAGCGTCAAGATGAAGATAAAGAAGATGGCGGAGCCAGTCTGGCCGGCCTGAAAACCCGGCCTACAACCCGGCCTAGGCCGGCCACCTGCCAGAGCCAGCCGGCCTCCAAACCGGCCTGCAGCCCGGCCAGGCCGGCCTTCCTACGCGTCTTGACTTTTAAGTCATGTAACCTACCTCTTTGGGTCTAGACTATATATAGGACTCCCTTCCCTTCTTGAGAGGATAGAGCTAAGCTGATGAGATAGAGTTGTGCTTAGCTCCTTCCCACCCCTTGTGGTGTTGCCTCCTATGGAGATGAATCAAGGCCTCCCCTTGTGGAGAAGATCCCTCTAGTGGATTCCAAGACCTCTTCTTGTAATTGAGATTACATGCCAATCCTTCATCTTTGGGTGACGCTATTGGATCGGTTGGATTGACCGCGAAGAGAAACAATCCTAAGAGTAAGGTTGCTTGGAGATTGAGAATCGGGGGCTGCCCTTGGGGATTTGTTACCGGTTGATTTCGTCCGTGTTGCTTTGCTAGTTATCCCCACTTTACCCACGAATTCCCCTTGTGTTCTTCGTGTTCTTCGTGTTTTTTGTCTCTCCGCATCAAATCCGTGAAGATCGGGCAACTCTAGAGGTGCACCCTTCACCACTAAGTGGGTTGAGTTCCTCGAATCCTTTCCCTATGTCATCAAGTACAAAAAGGGCAAAGAGAATGTTGTCGCGGATGCTCTATCCCGCAAAACCAACCTACTTACGCATTTTGAAATCAATGTTTTGGGTTTGGATGAGATAAAGAATCTTTATGCCACGGACACTTTCTTTGGTCCAATTTTTGCCATGTGCACGGAACATAAAGGCATTGATGATTTCTATTTGCACAAAGGATTTTTGTTCAAGGCTAACGAACTATGCATACCCGAGTCCTCGCTACGGTTTGTCCTTTTGAAGGAATCGCATGGAGGCGCCTTAATGGGACACTTTGGACGTGACAAGACTTTTGCAATGCTCTCCACAAACTACTATTGGCCAAGGATGTACCGGGATGTGGATCGCTTAGTTCGACGATGTTCAACATGTCTCAAAGCTAAGTCTACTCTAAACTCTCATGGCTTATACACACCTTTGCCTATTCCACATCACCCATGGTCCGACATAGCTATGGACTTTGTCTTAGGACTTCCACGCACTAAAACAAACAAGGATTCCATCTTTGTCGTCATTGATCGATTCTCTAAGATGGCACACTTTATACCATGCAACAAGACCGACGATGCTTCACATATTGCTACTTTGTTTTTTTAGGGAAATCGTCCGTCTTCATGAGTGCCCACGACCATTGTGTCGGATCGTGACGTCAAGTTCGTGAGTTACTTTTGCAAGACTTTGATGGCTAAGATGGGAATCAAGCAACTATTCTCCACCGCATACCACCCTCAAACCGATGGTTTAACCGAAGTGGTGAACCGAAGCCTATCCACACTCATTCGTGTGTTGATCAAGCCTAACTTGAAGAATTGGGAAGAGTGCATCCCACACGCCGAGTTCGCCTACAATCGAACACTACACCGCGCAACAACGAGAACACCCTTCGAGATCGTCTATGGCTCCAACCCCTACACCGCGCTAGACATGCTACCACTTCCACTCCGTGAGCAAGTCAACATGGACTTCGACAAGCGCCGCTTTTATGAAGAAACTACATGAAGACACAAGAACCACGCTAGAGAAGCACAATGAAGCCCATGCTACGAAGATGAACAAGCAAAAGCGCGCCATGATCTTTGAAGAAGGAGACCTTGTTTGGCTACATCTACGCAAAGATCGCTTCCCCGACGAGAGAAAGTCCAAGCTAGCACCAAGAGGAGATGGCCCTTTCAAGGTTCTCAAGCGCATCAACGGCAAGTATATTCCCACGCCAAAAAAAAAAACTGTACAAACTTGTACAATGTCCTCACGTAGATACAGCCCAAAGCCCACGTAAAGCTCCCCTTCTGTTTTTTTTGTTCTTTTGCAAATTCCTGTACCAACCTGAACTGTCACGTACAGAATATTAGAACGATCCAAATTGAGTCCAGGTCCACCACAAATTTCGGATCTCAGCAAACCGCACCAAACCTTCCTTATTTTATTTTTCTTTCCTTGTCTGCGCGTAACAGATCCAATCCGATCAGAACTTAGCTGTATTTACCGAACAAATCGCTCGGCCGGAACTCTCGTGATTCAGCCAACAAACCCACTGTACGAACCAAAACCAAACGGACTTGAGACGTGACAAAACAGCTCCGAATATTGACTTTCCTTTCCTTTAACCAATCAATTCTCCTCTTTCCTTTCCTAGTCCCACGAGAAGCACAAATCTAATCGTAGTCCAACGCACCGAACGGAAAATAGCCGAGGTAAATCAAACTTAACTGGTCAGTTGATCATCTCTGAGGTGCGCTCTCGAGGCGACTCTCCCCAGCCCTACCCTACCCGCGCCAGCGCCGCCGCCGGCCGGCCGGCCGCACCGGCCCTCCCCTCCCCCTCCTCTTCTCTCCCCGCGTCCGTGCCGCCCCCGCGGCGGCCGGCGCGGCTCCCCTCCTCCTTGCTCTCGGCCCACCCGCGCTGCCTTCTCCTCCCGCCGCCGTCGGCGTGCGCTGCCGAGCGCGGCTCGGGAGTGGCCGGCGGCGGCGGCTGTCAACAACCCGCGCGCGTTGGAGGCCTCGCGGGGCGGCCCTCCTCCGGCGGCGGTGCGGCTAGGGACGGCGGTGGTTCGGTCTAGCCGAGTGGTGGCGACGCGGCGGTGTCCACGTGGTGCGGAGGTGCGGCTCCCATGGCTGGACGGCGGGATGCACAGGGGCGGCGCCGCCCGGGCTGCTCCGCCCAGATCTGGCCCATCCGGGCCCGATCTGGGTATGGACGGGCTGGCCTGCCATTTGTGTGCCCTGATCTGCAGTTGGAGGTGGTTGTGTTCGTGTAGGGGTGCAGCGATGACAGCGGCCGCTCCGATTGCAGCGTGACGGCTGGCTTTACGGGCCTAGTCTGGGTCCGGCCGACCCTATTAGGACTGGTGTGCCCCTGCGGGGCTTTACGGGCTCGCTGAGCCTGGCCGGACCTAACTGGGACTGGTGTGCCTTGCTGTCGCGTCCGGTCGACTACCGCCTTCGGCGGTGGAGGTAGTTCCCTCCCGCGTGGCCGCGGTTTTGCTGAACCCTAGTCGAGCTACTCTTCACCTCCGGTTTGCAGACCTCGTGACGGTTGCTTCGGTGAGACGGCGATGGCGACTTCGTAACCGGCGTGGCGCATGGTGGTGGTCGGCGAGGCTTGGATGGCGAGGTTTTCCTTGTGGGGCTCCTGTGCTAGGGATCGTCTGGGGTTGTGGACAGGATATGTTCGGGAGAAATCCTTGTCGGCTCGGTCGACACCGACGCGGTGCCGCCCTCGGGCAACATCATACCTTCCTGGAGGGCGTCGTGGCTTCCTATCCACTCCCCTCGAGTGCCGGGGGAAACCCTAGGACCAGCGCGCTGGTCCGGGCAGCAGGGTTACTCTCCTTCTTGAAGGTGCTGCTTGGAACTCGATGGTTCGCTGCTAGGAGTGTGGTGGTACTTCGTGGAGAGGGCGCAGCGGCTACGGGTCTCCGTCGTTTAGTCAATCCGCCTATGTCTCCTTTTGTTTTTCTTGTTTTTCTCTTCTTCTTGCTTTGGGTGTATGTTTGCTGCCGCCCCAGCATGTGGTAACTGTCGGTTGTATCGGTTGGTTGCTATATCTATATAGCGGGGCTCCGGCCTATTTCGTAAAAACGGAAAATAGCCTCGATCCAAGCAGAAAAAAAAATCACCTGACGTAACTTGGAAGGAGACCGATCCGATATTTCTCTTCACGCGCAAACCAACTCGCCGGGAACTCCCCGTTCCACCTCCAACGCCGTCAAGCAGATCTACGATCAACCTAGCGACAGAAATTGCACCGTGAGCAACCTGGGCTCTGATACCAAGATGATACGGATGATTTGGCCTGATCTTTCACGATGCACAACTCGCCGATAGAATCTCCCAATCACGTGGCTAATACACGTAACCTGAAGATGGGGATATCTGATCCTGCGAGCAACTCGTCGATAACGACGAACCTCACGCCGGAGTAGATGACCAGCACGCAACGTGTTGATGCACAACACGTTTCACACCACAGCACGACAATCCTTGATGAACAAGAATCTTCACGCAAGATCTCAATAAGATAGATAATCAGACGAGCGCAGATACGCCGTCAGAACGGACGAGCATAGATGAATGCTTCGCCCTGGATACACATGAGTCTAACTCCAATTTTAACATAATATTCAACCTCCCCTATTCTGGTAGCACCCACCCTATATATATAGGTGGGAAAACGTCCTAGCCTATGCAGTTGGACTCCAACTCCGACTTAAACCTGGTTTGACTCAAACTTGATACAAACCGACCTATTAAATAGGTTCGGCCAAAACACTAGGCACGCAGGCCATATGTATGCCCTCATCACCTCATGAAGCTACCCCACCAAGTGATGAAGATGGACAAGGGTTGAGCAAAGAAGATGAGGTTGAAGAGCAAGAAAACCATGGGGCCGGTACTACCACCGTCGACCTTCCGGTACTACCGGAGCAGCGTGGTACTACCAGCGCAACTACCGGAGCGACTACCGCCGAATCTCCGGAGCTACGGTGTCTCGTCAAAACTTAAGCGGTACTACCGGAATTTGACCCGGTACTACCGCCGCCACCGGTACTACCGGACCATCACCGCCGGTACTACCGGACCTGCGCAACTACCGGAGCGACTACCGCCGAATCTCCGGAGCTACGGGTGTCTCGTCAAAACTTAAGCGGTACTACCGAATTCGACCCGGTACTACCGCCGCCGCCGGTACTACCGGACCGTCACCGCCGGTACTACTGGACCTACGCAACCCGGCGAGCTGAGTTGACCTTCTTCGGTACTACCGAGCCTTTCCCTTCGGTACTACCGGGGCTGCGCGAGCCTGTGTGCTGAGTTGGCCCTTGAGCCATGTAATCCTAGCCACTCATCTACCTTTTCGTATCTAGACTATAAATAGTTGCCTCCCACTTCAGATTTAGGGTTAGACTAAGATTAGACTTGAGTTGAGCTTTGCTCCTTTCCACCCCATGTTGGTGTTGCCTCCTATGGAGATGAATCAAGGCCTCTCCTTGTGGAGATGAATCAAGGCCTCCCCTTGTGGAGAAGATCCCTGTAGTGGATTCCAAGGCTTCTTCTTATAGTTGAGACTACTTGCTAATCTTTCCTCTTAGAGTGACTAGATTGGATTGGTTGGGTTGACCAATAAGAGAAACAATCCTAAGAGTAAGGTTGCTTGGAGATTGAGAATCGGGGGCTGCACTTGGGGATTTGTTACCGGTTGAATTCGTCCTTGTTGCTTTGCTAGTTATCTTGGTTTGACTTTTCCCCTCTTGTGTTCTTCGTGTTCTTCGTTCATCCGCCCATAATCCGTGAAAATCGGGACCCTACCCGCATCAAATCACCAGATCGAAATAAATTGGTGAGGATAATTTCAGATGAATGCTTGGAGCAGTTCTGTCTGGAATTTAGGGTTTATGTTTAACGTAGTCTGAAAACCATAAGCCACGAATTACAAGCCTATATAAAGGCTGCTGGCGTCCAACTTAGGGTTGGGGTCGAAAACAACCATATCTCTAATTTGCCTAACTTAAAAGGACTCTATTTGGAAACTGGCAGAAAACATCCGCCGTCTTCTTTCGGTCACCGCGCCTGATATGTGTCGAACCGGTGGATGGGGTCGGACATGTTGGAAAGTATGTGGAATTTCCTTTCCAACAAGTACTTATTTGCATTATTTGGATGTCATATGAAGAATCCACGGTCGTCTCAAATTGGGGACTTCTGTCAGTCCGAACCGAATATCTCTTCCTTGATGGCTCCACTTCCTCCCTCGTGCTTGCCATCTTCATTAGCGTGTTCCATGCCTCCTCCAATGTTTGTGCTATCAATAAACCTGATCATACACAAGTGCATAGATTTAGGTAGTATAAAATTCTCATTAACACAAACAACATATTCAGCTAAGAGTGAGTTCACCTGTTGCTCAAGTAACTTTGCCCGAGCTCTTGTCATTGGTCCAATCCTCACTTCATTGGGCTTGTCTTGTACCGCAACATCTTCTATTGGAAAATATGGGAAAGGACTAGGGATGTCCTCATCTAATTTGATATTGAATGTGATGCTAGTGGCATTGGAATAGGAGGTGTGTTGATGCAAGAGGGTAAACCAATTGCATATTTCTCTAAAAAATTAAATGGTGTACAATTGAACTATCCTGTTTATGATAAAGAATTGTATGCTCTTGTTCGTGTTCTTGAGGTTTGGCAACATTATTTGTGGCCAAAAGAATTTATCATACATTCTGATCATGAAGCTTTGAAATATTTGAAAAGCCAATCTAATCTTAATAAACGTCATGCTAAATGGGTTGAGTTCATTGAATCCTTCCCATGTATTATTAAGTATAAGAAAGGCAAAGATAATGTGGTTGCTGATGCACTCTCTAGGAAAAGCATGCTTTTGACACACTTAGATGTTAAAGTTCCTGTTTAGAGAGTTTGCGTGATTTATATGCTAATGATACTGATTTTTCCATGCCTTTTGCTAAGTGTTCTGATGTGAAAGCTTGGGAAAAATAACATAATGCATCATGGATACTTGTTTAGAGCTAACAAATTATGTTTGCCAGAATCGTCCGTGCGTTTACTGTTGTTGCAGGAATCACATGGTGGCGGTTTGATGGACACTTTGGACATGAGAAGACATTGCTGATGTTGGCTGATCATTTTTATTGGCCACGGATGAGGCGTGATGTGGACAGGTTTGTAAAACGATGTATCACTTGCAACAGGGCAAAGTCCAAACTGAATCCTCATGGTTTGTATACTCCTCTTCCTGCACCTATGTAACACCCCAAAAATTTACACCTAATTTTAGTGGTGTTTTCTGACACCTGAAAAACTTTTTCTCTTTCTAAACATTTATTCGAACATTTTGATAATGATTTGACTTAGCGATTTCCCTCTCAAGAATTTTTTCAGTGATCCACGAACCACTCCAACCCTCGGCAAGTTCAAGCCTCATGTACACAAGATAACGAGACACACCTAACCAGAAGATCACCTCAAGATCATGCATGAAACACCATCTTGTCATGATCATGCCAATGTGCCACCTCATGAACACATTACCAAAACACCATTTTCTAGATATCCAATTGAGCCCAAACTTCTTGGACACCCTCCTTGTACCAACCTAGGCAGTGGTAAAATTTTGGGATTTTTCTGAGAAGGGCAAGACCCCTGTCTTTTCGTCGAGCACCTTATGTGCATTTGGTTTTCTGAAAATCTTACATTGCAAAGTTTGGAATCCTTGAGTGATTCTTGTTTTGTTGTGTTGTTCTCGTTGTTACGAACCCAGTGGTGGAAACCGTTTTCCATTTGGTGCTCCGAGTCGTCGGGAACGCGACGATGCCGCTCGTGGCGCACTCCGAACGCCGGAGCGCGCATGTCGGCGTCCTGCGCGTTCCTATTCCTCCGGTCCCTCCCTCTGTTCCCGGTGCCCCAGCCCAACCCAGCAGTGGCCGAACCCTCCCCTGCTCCTTTGGCTCGAACCAGAGACCCTCTTATCCCCTCCCATAAATTCCCGGACGGAGTTAGGCGCCGCGCGGTCGCTTGTCCGCTTCCTCCCTCCCGCTGCTCTCTAGCTCGAGCTCAACGTGCGGATTACCAAGCTCGTCCTGCTCCACTGGCTAAGATCGAGCTCGTTCTTATCCCCCCATCAATCCTCGTCCGAGGCTAGGTGCACCGGAGCGCATTCAAGCGCCGCGAAGTCCGTTTTCCGCATCCTCCCTCTCCGGCTATAAAAGAGAGCCCTCCCCTCCGAAGCTGCACCAAACCATTTCCTCTCCTCCCTCTGGACCTCTCTGTCGATGCACACGAACGGGAACAATGCTCCTACACTTCCTGCTGCGGCCGTGAAGCACCACGTCGATCTTCGGATCGGTGAGTGTTTGTGAGCATTGTTGTTCGTGCATATCGACGGAGAGAATCCCTGCAGGTCCTAGCTACCCTTCCCCATCTCGAGTTCATCAAACAAAAACCCACCACCCAAAGCTCCAAAACTTTGGCCACCATGGCCGAAGCTCTGCGAGCTCGCGTGCGTCGCGTGGGAAGCTCCCCGGCTGTCGGCTTCGCCTCCCCTGGCCGCGGTCCGCCACCACTGTCCCGTCCCTGCCAACTCCCGGCCTCCCCGTGCGGCCAGCGGCCGGCGTCGACCTCCACTCGAGCCTCCTGTGCCTCCCGTACGTGTAGAGGAAGTTGAACAGTGAACTGATCGTTCAAAACTGTCCAGCTGAAAACGTATTTCCAGATTTACGCTTTTCCCGTGCGAAAACGTATTCTCCTGAAATTCGCGACCAGCCCAGCCCAGCTCAGTTTCGGCCCGTTCCGTTTTTTTCCCCTGGTGAGCAGCAGATAGCTATCCGTCGCCCAGCCATATCTTTTGAACCATAGCTCCGTTTGGAGTGATTCAAATTTCTAAATTCTTAGTTTGAAGAGATCTATCCAGTGGAGCTGTCTTCCATTTTTTTCGAATTAGTTAATTTCGTGGCCTTTATTTATGTGTTGTATGTCCCTCCGTGTTTAGGCGTTCTTCGGGATTCCAAACCGCGACGAGTCCGAGACTTTCCAAACCATCTGAAACCCTTCCTCGCAGGCAAGCTAACCACTTGCTATGACCAGTCTTGCAGTGTTGTTTGTTCGTGTTGTTTCATATTACCATGTCATATATGTGCATCTGGTTGCCTGCCATCTGTGAACTGTGCGTCATGAGATATCATGACTTTGACATCTACTTTCCGTAGAGTTGTGGTGTTGTGTTAGGGGGTATTATGCACCACTCCCCATTCCCGAGACGATGGACTTGGGGAACCGCCATAGTCAAAGGAATGGAGGAAGCATAATTGCCTCCGCTAACTTTTGTGGTCGATCTGTGATGGCGCTGGTCGGAGGTATCTCCGCCATAGTCACCCGATCGACGCTTACCAACTGTGCTAACTTTTGTAGTTGATCTGTGATGGCGCTGGTCGGAGGTACCTCCGCCACAGTCACCCGATCGACGCTAACCAACTGTGCTAACTCTTGTAGTCAACACGGGATGGCGCTGGTCGGGGGTATCTCCGCCACAGTCGTCCGGTTGACGCTAACCACCTGTGCTAACTTTTTGTATTGATCTGTGATGGCGCCTTAGTCACCCGTCAATACAAACTAACTATTGCTTGAAATATTATGTTGCTAATGTCTTGTTGTTTGATGATATATTATTATGATATTATGGTTGTTGTGCTGGACTAATCCTCGGTTGTTTGGACTTGTGAATGATGAAACTTGACTAATTGAAACACCCCTCCAAACAACGATAGGGTCAGTCCATAGTGTCACTAATCTGAACTTTGAAAGCAGGACCATCGTCGTCTCATGGAGGACCGTGGCCTAGTAGGTTGTTAAGCCCCTTTTGTGCCATCCATTGGGCGCATTCGTTTGGTTGTGCTGTCCGAGGGAAGTGGTCGACAAGCACGGGTTCGACTGCTGCTAGGGAGTCCGGAGCTAGGCATACCCGGTCGCGCCGGGGGATGTGCCGGATTCACCTGCCCGTTGTACCATGCGTATAGGGTGGTGCAGGAGAGTGTCTTAGCAAGTGGACGGTCATGTAAGTGTATTTTGCTTGGTAGGACTTTGGCGTGACAACCTGAAGTACCGGCTGAGTAAGGTGCATTTTGATAGTTGGGAATGCAACCTCTCGAGAGTGTCAACCTAGCAAGCTAGCCTCGTTCCTGTGATATGGAACAACAGTTCAGTGTCGGTCACACTGTGTGTCTTTGTCGTGTCAGGAGGTTAAACTTAAGATCTGTTTGAAAGAATTAATGAACGACCTGACTTCACTTAATAAACAATAAGATGATGCAGGGAATATTACTTGAGATGACAAATGTGATAAGCCTTGTGAGGCTAGAGACCAGTGGGCCTAGCAGTGGTGACAGATGTGATAAGCCTTGTGAGGCTAGAGGGCAGTGGGCCTAGCTGTGATAATATCAGTTGTTGTGTTACTTGGTACCAACTGGTACACTCGTTTACTCATCACAGGTAATCTCTTTGTGTGATTTCCGATACACGATCCAACCCCACCTGGCTTGGACTCTGCACTGATGATACCTCCGTTGTTTGCTTATGATATGTTTTGCTTGTCATGCCATGTTACATTTATGTTATACTGTATATTGGTCTATCTAGAGTACACACTTGCCATGTGGTAGGATTTTATTTCCAATGTATATCTTGTTGCATGGTTGTTGGATTGTTCGTGTCAAGTGGTTATTCTTGCGAGTACGTCATTGTACTCACGTTGGCTATTCAAATGACTAGATTTTGGCGAGGATTCATCTTCTACCTTAGCAAGGATATGGAGCAAAAGCGTGCTAGGATCAGTAGCCTAGCCAGATGCCTGTGGAATGGAGCCGCTCCAAGCCGTTGCCTTAGCCGTCTTCCGCTGCCAGATAAACTCTGTCCTGACCCATGCTTGGCTTGATATTTTTGTCATGCCTTAATGGCCTTGTAAACCATTTGTAGCACTTTTTGTGCCTGATTGTGTAATGATTTCCAGTATGTTGCACTGTCGTGACGTGCGGCCAGATATCTTGGGCTGGCGCACGGGGCGACTGCCTCTCTGGCGAGATGTGGCAGGGAGGGGTGTCACAGACGTGGTATCAGAGCACCAGGCTGGCTGCAGACTACCCTAGCATGGAAAGCCCCGCCTTACTTTTGCCCGACAGTGAGCCCGATGGATTTAACCCATCTCCGCCTTACTGGCATGGCTGGTGTCGGTCCACAGTAAGGTGCAGTAGGACTTGTCCCATTCCCTGAGAGAGGCTCGCCGGTTTCTTCCATGAGAAGGAGCCGACACAACCCAGCTTATATGAGACCCAGCACTAGCTGCCATTTATCCTCGCCCTCGCCTGCTATCCTTAGCAACCAAACTCTCTTGAAGCAGGATCCCGCAAAGGAATCCCGCGTTCTTATCTCATCCTACACCCAGAGCCAAAATAATCCGATGGCGAACCCCAAGGTCATCCTGGAAACCACTGCCGAGGATCATGGCGGATTTCCACTGATGCTTTGGAAGGCCGTCTGTGATCTTCTTGGTAGGCCTGCTCGCCCTCGATATGTGGTGTTCGAGAACTCACTCTCGCCTGCCGGGAGTGAATTTCGAGCAGACGTGCATGTCGGCTCGTGTCCGTTGGGCACAAGTCAGCCTTACTTGATCCAAGGTAGGATCATGCCCACTCTTAATCAAGCCATCCAGGTAGCAGCCTGGGAAGGTCTCGTCCGCCAGCAGTACTCGGAACCGGCGATGGCGAAAAGTCGAGCTTTCCACTTTCTCCCAGCCAGACCCCAGCATGGTGCGGAGGCTATCCAAACTTCCATTAGAGAAGAAGTCGACCCTACCATAATCACCCTGGACACCTACGGGGCTGCAATGACAAGGTTCAGCCATTCTCTGATGGATGAACTCATGACCACAAGGCGCAACCTTGGTCGTGCTCACCTGCAACTGTGTCGAGCAAGGAACCCACCTGATATGGGGTGGCCCGATCTTCTCAGTGAGCTGCGGGTAGAACGATGATGGTGGATGATAACTTGTGAGATTCTGACGAACTCTCCGGTCGCTCCCCTGTTGCCAATGCAACAGCTCTTCAACCTAATGGATATTCGCAACGCCTCACACCGATGCAACGTAGCCGCCGTGATGAAGGCCAAGCCTCTAGGGGTGCCCGATCTTCACGAATTGACGACGGATTTGGACGAACACACGCAAGAACACGAAGAACGCGAAGAACACAAGAACACAAACACGATACAAGAACTGTTTCCCTTACCGGTCGGTCCAACCGGCCCAATAGAATCCACCCGAGGGTGGGAGATCGGCAAGAAGATACAAGAAGGGATCTTGGATGGTTGTTTCTCCAACGGTCAACCGAACCGATCCAATAAAGTCACCCGAGGATGAAAGATTGGCAAGTAGTCAAACTACAAGTCGAGGTCTTGAATCCACAAGAGGGATCTTCTCCACAAGAGGAGGAACCATCACCACAAGGGGAGGAAGGAGACCATCTTGAGGTAGGGAGCACAACTCTACTCTAATCTCAAAACATAGTCTATCCTCACAAGGAAGGGAAGGAGGGCTATTTATAGTATGGGTACAAAACGGGGGTAAGACACGATGACAGGTGGGGTCGCGCGTGAGCTGGAGCTGATCTGGACCTGGGGCCGGTTTAGACCGGTGTGGAGGCCGGCCGTGTCTGTCGGGTGCCCGGCCCTGGATCCGGCATAGGCCGGCTGAGAGGCCGGCCGGGTCGGCATGTCGCCCGGTCCTGGTGCCGGTTTCTGCCGGCTGGGAGACCGGCCGTTTCGGGTTGGTGCCCGGCCTTGTGCCCGGTCTAGGCCGGCTTGGGGACCAGACGGCTCTGGCTGAGGCCCGGCCTGGGGGCCGGCCTAGGCCGGCTGGAGGGCCGGCCGAGCTGCCTGCTCCTTCTTCCTCTCCTTCGTCTTGACGCTTCCTCCTCCTCTTCCATGCGTACGCCTTGGATGGTCTTGAGGCTTGGGCTTCCTCGGCATCTTCCCGGATGTTCGTTCTCGTCATGTCATACCTAGCATAGAAAAGGGATAGATGCTCACGTAGTATACCATCTAAAGGGGCACGAAATGGGATCTTGTAGAGGAAAGAGTTCACCTTTGAGCTCAATGACGACTTGTGATATGTTGGAGTGCTTGACATGGTGATGGGCCTAGATTGGGCTACATCATCTCCCCCCGCTTCAAAAAGAGCCGTCCTCGACTCTTGCTCATCATCATGGCAAGGAGATAAATGTGTAGACCTTGTCGTGTGGTTCACCACGTAGTCGTGCTTGATGGAAATGATGTGGCACTTCTTCAATGCTCCTTCGCCTTTCAAGTAACCTATGAAACTCACAAGGAAGACGAAACAACACTCAAAGAGTAGCCAATTCTTGAAGGTCATCGCATGAGCGCTTATGTAGAAGGAAGTCACCTTAGCAAGATGCCGATGTTTCCGTCTTGCAAGATCTTCCGTCATAGGAATGCGAAGTCGTAACCACTCATGGTGGCTCATCCAAAGGTAGGGCCACACAACAAAGACCAAGCAAACCATGTGTGTGCAAGATAGAGGAGCACATCATCAATGACATGTCCATTCATGTTCATACACAATTAGCACAACACAAATATGGTAAAGAAAACATATGCAAGGTCAATGTGCAAGCAATCTCTCAAAACATCCTCAAAATGTGGTAACACAAAAACTCCATGAAAATTTGAGAAGGCTATGGTAGCTATCTCATTTTGAACCATATGATCATTATTGCACACAAGGCATTGGAAAGAGAAATTTGTCAACATCCTTGAGCAATAAGAGGAGAACTTGGCAAAAACACACAATGAAGAATGTCCAAAATATCATCATGGGTGCAAACAAACCATATGAAAGAGCAAGTTTTCGAAATATTTGTTGCAACACCAAGTGGTAAAACCAAAATACGCATGACAAGACATGCATAAAATGTCATTATGGTTGCAAACAAGCCATTGAAAAGAACAATTGTTCATCATATTTGTTGCAACACATAAATCATCATGTTAAAGATCAAGTAAACATGCTTGTCATAGGGAGAACAAAAGCATCAACATGATTGCAAACAAACCATAAGCAAGAGAAATTGTTCAACTTATTTGATGCAAAACATGGAAAGGATTAGAGCCGGATTCGATTCACAACTCAAGTGTATGCTCTCAAGAGCTCGTATTTCAACTCATGCTTAATTGAGGTTGACATTATCATGTGGTTACCGGCACACACAAGACACCATATGAAGAAGTTATGTGCACGGTATAAGAACACATCATCCATCATGAAGTGTCTCTTCATTTGCACATCACCAACCACACAAAAATCAATTTGAAAATATGACATATGTGGATGGTCACTATGCAAAGTGAAGGATGGAACAAGGTCCATAAGAGAAAACGAAACATCTCCAAAATGTGAGAAAGCTATGGGGGCAATCTCATTATCAAGCATTTCAACGTTGTTGCAAGCAACACATATGAAAGAGAAATTGTTCAACATGTTGCATGCCACAATGGGAGAAAAATGGAAACATTCATAACAAGGCATGTCTATGGTAGAAACATCACAAATGGGTAACTCCACATGATCAACATTGGTTTCAAACAAAGTATCACAAGGGAATAAGAATGAATCATATGATGGGGCAAGAGAATCATCCATAGCATGCAAGCAATCATAGTTCATCATGTCCACTAGTGGGATCATGGTCACATCAACACCCATACCTTGTAGTCCCGCTCATGTGAAGTAGGTGTTGAAGTAGTAGGGGCTTCTGTGCCGACTTGTCCATTTGAAGTAGACATGGGGTGGCATCATCATCCTCCATGTACATCTTCTCCATTTGAATCATCATTGCGTCGAGGAGTGGCGTCTCATCATCCATGGAACCTAGCACACAATGAGAGAACACACTAGAGGTAGAGGTTAAGTTGTTAGAAATCGAAATGGCCTCACAAGACCTATCAACTACCTCTCTCAACTCATGTGGTGTATCACTCATTCCCTCAAAGTGGTAGCACTCAAACTCACATATGGTGGAGGCACTCAACTCACTCTCACTCTCACTCAAGTGGGCTAAGTGGCTCTCATTCTCACATGGGATTGGTACCATCTCATAACTCAAGCTCATAGGGATGGCTCGGATTCCTCAACTCCATACGCCACCATGGTTGAAGGGAAACTCCCATGCTCAACCTTCTCGACCTCGTCGCCTCCAAAGATGCATGCCATAAGAGAGGCATCATCACTCGACTCCATTGCCGAAGGGAACATCCCATGCTCGGCATCATCATCACTTGACCCATGGTCAAAGGTGATAGCATCATCCATGCTCGCCTCCTTGGTCGAAGGGAAAATCCCATGCTCGACCATCTTGTCATCGCCTTGGTCACCTTCTTGTTCACCAACTTGGCATTCCCACATCAAGTGACCTCTTCCATTGCATAGTGGGCACAAGAGATTGGGACATTCTCGTGGATCATGGTCTTGGCCTTGGCAATTGTCACATATAAGGTCTTCATCTTGCCATATGGGGGCCAATGTGGTGATGGCACTTGGTGTAGGGACCATATCATGAGAAGTGCTTGAGAGGGCGCCGTCTTGGTTGTGTCCTCACAAGTGTTGCCATGCTTCTTGCGGCGACGACGTGAGCTTGACCGTTGCTCGAAGAACTTGTCGATGTCGGCCATGAACTCGTCAACAATAGCATCAACACTAGAAGGAGACACCATAGGATGTGCACTTGCCGCCATCTTGGATGTGGAGGTTGCACCTTGAACTTGGAGTGTAGGCGTAGGTGCTTGATGGCGTGGCGTCCGTCTTGACTTCTCCTCATGTCTTTGTTGGCGTTCTTCATTGGAGGGATGACGTCGAAAATCGTTTGGATGCTTCTCCTCATGTCGACGTCGGCGTGCTTGTTGCTTTGGTGACCGTCTTGGAGCTCCCACTCGAACTTGGTGATATGTTCCGAAGCTTGGCGAGTGTGGTGAGGTCATCTTGGAGCTTGGACAAGTTGTGGTCGACCTTGGCAACGTTCTTGTGGCGCCTTGATGGGCTAGATGGGCCTTGACTTGGCTTGGCCTTGTCGATGCACGTCTTGGGGCGCCGTCTTGTTGTCGACGTAGAATGTCGAAGCTTGGCACTCTTGGGATTCCTTGTCATGGCGCCTTTGTGAAGTAGATGGAGCTCCAAAGGATGATTGCCTGGTGGTCTTGTTGGAGCACCGTCTTGAGCTTGAACCATAGTAGGTTGTGCCATGACGCTTGGTGGTGCCGCTCTTGAACATGGTGGTGATGGGGTTCTTCTCTTCTTGCATGTTGTCGAAGGTGTAGTCGATGTCGTCGCACATGCTACAAGAGTAGTAGTCGTAGACGTTCTCCACCATGTCATCGTTGTTGTAGTCGAAGTCGGTACCATGTGATGAGGCATATGAGGGCACTTGTACCTCATTGTCGTTGGCGCTTGTGTAGTCGGAGTCGTGGTAGATTCTTGTGTACTTGGAGTCGATACCATATGATGAAGGTCGCTTGAAGTCGTGGTACCGCTCCAAGTCGCTGACACTCGAATAGTTGGAGTCGTAGTCGGAGTAGTTGTAGCGGAAGTCTTGGTGATGCTCCATCATGTCATGGGGGTCATTGTCGTTGTAGTCGTCGTAGTAGTCCCCCATTCCTCAAAGCATGAGGCATCATAGTCCATGTGACTCATCGTGTAGTCCTCCTCATAGGCTCCATAGTTGCATTCGCTCTCCCTAGACATGTTAACTCACAAGACAAGTGTATATGTGGAGTGGAAAGGAACTAGATCACAACCTCTCACCTTTGTAGATAGTATTGGACGTCGTGGACAACCAAAGGGAAACGATCACAAAGTAAAGTGCTTGTGTTCAAGTATCCAAAGCAAACTCCAAAACACACACGGCTTAAAAGTTGGTAGGTAGGTATGGTATGTGGAAAGCAAATTGAATCAACCGGAAACCAAGATATTGTAAAGGCAAGTAGAGAACCACAATGATCACAAAGCAAAAACAAGTCAATCTCAAAAGATAGGAATGTAGTTCAAGGAAACACACACAAGGATAGATAAATGGGACTTATGCAACCAAGAAGTGAGCTAAAGAACCATATGATCCTAGCGAAGACTATAAACTCGTGTTGCACAAGTACAAGGAGAGCCACTAGCTCGATTGCAATATTTGTGGGTTACAAGATTTGCACAAAATGTACCACCTACTAGATGTTCATCGAGCTTGCGCGCTTCCTACAAGAGATACGTGGCAAGTG
Source organism: Poa pratensis (assembly GCA_947311845.1). Classification (NCBI taxonomy): domain Eukaryota; kingdom Viridiplantae; phylum Streptophyta; class Magnoliopsida; order Poales; family Poaceae; genus Poa; species Poa pratensis. The sequence goes on along the minus strand of CAMZMU010000070.1, from coordinate 15,880,201 downwards.
GTGTTTATTCTTTTCTTTTTCTTGCTCTTTTGCTTCTTTTCTCTTTTCTCTTTTGCTTCTTTTCTTTTCTCTTTTGATTCTTTTCTATTTTGCACACCCACTTCTTTTTGATGCCAACACAAGATATATGGTATATGATAACTAGCGCATGCAATTTTGCTCGGAAACTACACGGTGCAAATGTGCAAAGCCCAAGCAATCATCAAGAGCTAGCCTCAATAGGACATGGTAATCGCAAAGATATAGTGTGGCTTTCAAAGGAATGGCAAGGGGAAAAGATTCGCGATGTTATACCTTTCGTCGATGATCTTCGCCCTTTGTTGTAGAAGCTTCATGCTTGCCCACGAATTTTGGTGGTGGTGGATGATGGATCTTCCGCAATGGCGATGAAGGTCTTGTCCGTAGCTTCGAAACGAGCCGAAGAAAACCAAAAACGGAGTCCGGAATCAAAAGATATGACCAAAACAATTTTCTGAAAATTTCAGTTTTCTGGGAGGTCGGCGAGGCCGGGCTGGGGGCCGGGCTGGAGGCCGGCTGGCTCTGGCCTGTGGCCGGCCTGGGAACCGGCCTAGGCCGGGCTGGAGGCCGGTCTGGAGGCCGGGCTGCGTCGGGTTGACCCTCAAAAATCCGCGATTTTGGCGGAAAAACGGCCCGAAAAACCTCAAATCGGAGGGGAAATCAATGGAATTTGGCCATGGGAATGCAAAGGAAGCAAGATCAACTAGTATAGCAATAGATCTATGGATCAAAACTTACCAAAACGCACAAGATTCGCAGATCGGGCCAAAAGCAATTTGGGGGCTATTTTTGCAAAATTTTCGAATTTCTCAAAATCAAATAAAAATTTGGTGGATTTGGGGGTGGAAACACAAATCAATCCGTATCAACCTGTGTATACCATGTGATGAAGGCCAAGCCTCTAGGGGTGCCCGATCTTCACGGATTGACGGCGGATTTGGACGAACACACGCAAGAACACGAAGAACACGAAGAACGCGAAGAACACAAAACACAAACACGATACAAGAACCGTTTCCCTTACCGGTCGGTCCAACCGGCCCAAGAGATCGGCAAGTAGTTACAAGAAGGGATCTTGGATGGTTGTTTCTCCAACGGTCAACCGAACCGATCCAATAAAGTCACCCGAGGATGAAAGATTGGCAAGTAGTCAAACTACAAGTAGAGGTCTTGAATCCACAAGAGGGATCTTCTCCACAAGAGGAGGACCAGCCCCACAAGGGGAGGAAGGAGACCATCTTGAGGTAGGGAGCACAACTCTACTCTAATATCAAAACATAGTATATCCTCACAAGGAAGGGAAGGAGGGCTATTATAGTATGGGTACAAAATGGGGGTAAGACACGATGACAGGTGGGGTCGCGCGCGAGCTGGAGCTGATCCGGACCTAGGGCCGGTTTAGACCGGTGTGGAGGCCGGCCGTGTCTGTCGGGTGCCCGGCCCTGGATCCGGCATAGGCCGGCTGAGAGGCCGGCCGGGTCGGCATGTCGCCCGGTCCTGGTGCCGGTTTCTGCCGGCTGGGAGACCGGCCGTTTCGGGTTGGTGCCCGGCCTTGAGCCCGGTCTAGGCCGGCTTGGGGACCGGACGGCTCTGGCTGTGGCCCGGCCTGGGGGCCGGCCTAGGCCGGCTCGAGGGCCGGCCGAGCTGCCTGCTCCTTCTTCCTCTCCTTCGTCTTGACGCTTCCTCCTCCTCTTCCATGCGTATGCCTTGGATTGTCTTGAGGCTTGGGCTTCCTCGGCATCTTCCCGGATGTTCGTACTCGTCATGTGATACCTAGCATAGAAAAGGGATAGATGCTCACGTAGTGTACCATCCAAAGGGGCACGAAATGGGATCTTGTAGAGGATAGAGTTCACCTTTGAGCTCAATGACGACTTGTGATATGTTGGAGTGCTTGACATGGTGATGGGCCTAGGTTGGGCTACATCACGCTGACCACGAAGCGGTTTCTGCAATCTACTAATTCCCAATGGAACAACAGATCACACTCAAACTTTGGTAGCAAGAACCTCCAGATCGCAACAAAGTGGAGGGTGAATTCCTGATCGCAACAAAGAGGAATTCTAATAGATGAATGCTTGTAGCAATCCGATCTAGGGTTTATCTTAAACGTGGTCTACCTTTTACAATAATATCTAATAGCTATTTATTAACTAAAGTGCGCCGCCTCAACGACGTCTCGTGCTGTCTCGGTCGTGTGCTCTTCTCTTGTAGGACCATGGGCCCTGGGCTGATGACGTTGGGCTGTGATAAGGATCAAACAGATGATCCTAGAATTGTTGCCCGATCTTTCACCACAAGACAAACCGATAGCAATTCTTCTAATCACGGGATCAATCCACGCAACCTGAAGATGAGGAACGAATCCAGCAAGCAACGTGGAGATGATCGTCACGCCTCAAACCACAGCACGATAATCCTTGATCACACAAGAACCTTCACGCAATCATAACTTTATTGGATAACACGGCAACGCCGTCCCCGGAGGGATGATTCTCTCGGAACACAATGTTCAAGACTTAACCTCTATTCAACTCCCCTAATATTGTGACACCCCCTTTGTTTATATAGGAGACAAAGGGGTAGGGGTCGCTGAACCCAAACCTACCCGAACCGGACTCCTACTCAACTTGGACTCCTAGGGATACAAACCGACTCCAAGTGGAGTTCGGCCAAGTTTGGCACGCAGGCCTTAGTTGACACAACCTTAGACTTACAAATCGTGGATTGTCCTAGCGTGCCAACCTTCAATGGGATGCCCTCATCATCCTCCCCTTCTTGGAAAGGCGTTGTCCTCAACGCTGGAAGGTCTTCTCCAACGGATGGCGTCAAATCAGCAACATCGCCATTCTTCTTGTTCGCCATCTTCAAGTCTCGCCGGCCTACCACACCACCTCCTCCCTCGCGGCTAGCTGAACTTGACATGGTACTAGGCGCCTCTTTCTTCTCCATACACGAGTAGATTGGAGAGCCACCACCTTGTGTTTCTTCCCAACGCTAGTTGGAGCCTCTTTATCGACATGTATCTTCCTAGCACGACCCGGCAAAACAGGAGCAATGCCCGGACCACACAATGGACGAACACGTCCATCCTTCCCTTGTGCATACGCACTGCTGCTCCAACTCTCCGCACAGCTGGTCTAACAAAGTTGCGGTCTAGAACCCGCGCCTCCACATGCACCGAGCCACGATCATCACGAACAACGTCGGTCTGAACGCCCTTGTCGACCCAAACTGGAAGTGTAGAACACGCTGCATCAACCTTCTTTTCACCACTAAGAGGCATAACTTCAACCGGCTGGTCACTAACAGGCGTACTAGGCTTGTCATCTACCTGCACAGTTGAATCAACATGTGTTTTGATGCTCCTCGCATCATGCTCCCCTTCTTGAAGCGTGACCGTCCTCGGTCGTGGCGTGGTCTTGTGCACTTTTTCCTTGCGCACAATCAGCACCACATCGGACTGAATTTTCTCATCCGTCATAGGCTTCAACGTTCTCTCCTTGCCATCATGCTTGAAGGTATATGTATTTGATCTCCCAGCATGCATAGCATTGCGATCATACTGCCATGGACGCCCAAGTAGCAATCCGCACACCTCCAATGGCAAGATATCACACTCCACCTCATCAACATACTCACCAACTGTAAATGGCACACGCACTCGATGTGTTACCTTCAGCATACCGCAGCTATTCAACCACTCGAGATGCTTAGGTTCAGGAAGACGCCATGTGGACAAACCCAACGATGCCACCATTGCCTTGCTTATGCCATTGGTACAGCTACCACCGTCAATCATCAGCTTGCACGCCTTACCCTTGATCATGCATTGCGTCTGAAATAAATTCCAACGCTGTCCTTCATCAATGGTCATGCAAGTGTCATCACGTACACGTTTGAGTTGCACATTCAGCCCGCTCAACGGTACAGGTTCTTCCACCTTGTCAACAACATCAAATTTCTCCTCCTCTGAAATAGTCATCATTTTTGCTGCCTTGTTGACATTATCAATTGGGGAATCCGCCTTGTCCATCTCCATGAACTTCTCAAAATATCTGGTACGCAAAAATTGTTTAAAATGCTCCCAATTGGATGTTCTCCATGTGATGCCTTTCGCACACATTTCTTCACGCCACCAACTAGACACCGTTGTATCCACTCGCCGGGACGCAATAACCAATGCAGTAGGTCCATCAAAATTGCTATCCAGTATGCGACATCTTGCAAACCACGTTCCATCTCAGATTCCCAAGACGGATATTCTGCTAACATTGCGGAACTGTCCAATCTCCACTTGATTGTTGTTGCATCATATGCCAAGCCAACCACGATGTTAACATAGTCATGGTATACGTCGTCCGATTTCTCCGTCATACGAATAGCCCTTGACAAAACCACTTCCGGTACTGTAGCTGCTACAGTATTTTCGTGTTTTTTTCCCGAATAATCCGGTCTGATTCTCCTTCTATTTCTGATCCGAAATTGTCTCTTCTCTTTCCGTATATGTTCCCAGAAATAGGGAACAGATTGCACCGAATCTGCACTTTCCTTTCTGTCCAGAATTAATTCCACCAAATCTGGAACTAATTAAATCCGAGATCTCCTCTTTCCCTTTATTTTTATTTCCTTCCTTCACGTAGAAATCAGATCCGCACCTTCCTATTTCTGATCCGATCTGGATACGTAACAATCTGCTCTTTCCTTCTCTCCTTTTATTCCGATCTGAAACAATGGAAAGAAAATAGCCACGCAAATCTAGGAAACAATTCCTTGTCCGATACCAATGATCGATCGCTCCTGCTCCTTTCCTTTCTCCACGTGATCTCTTGTTCCTTGGATCGTTTCTGTCGCTGGAAACGCAACAAACTCGAACCAGAAAAGAACTCGCTGACAGCAGAAAACGGTAGATCAACGACCAGCTCTGCAGATCGAAACAACTGGTATCGCTCTTCTTCTCCTTAACTTGACGAGATGCAACAACGCGCCAACTCGACACTTCCAAGCAAAATCAATCCGTGAGCTTCTATGAACCAGCAGATCAATTTCAACAGGACGAACTCGCGGTGATAAACCCAGTAATCTGATACCACATGATAAGGATCAAACAGATGATCCTAGAATTGTTGCCCGATCTTTCACCGCAAGACAAACCGATAGCAATTCTTCTAATCACGGATCAATCCACGCAACCTGAAGATGAGGAACGAATCCAGCAAGCAACGTGGAGATGATCTTCACGCCTCAAACCACAGCACGATAATCGTTGATCACACAAGAACCTTCACGCAATCATAACTTTATTTGATAACACGGCAGCGCCATCCCCGGAGGGATGATTTTCTCGGAACACAATGTTCAAGACTTAACCTCAATTCAACTCCCCTAATATTGTGACACCCCCTTTGTTTATATAGGAGACAAAGGGGTAGGGGTCGCTGAACCCAAACCTACCCGAACCGGACTCCTACTCAACTTGGACTCCTAGGGATACAAACCGACTCCAAGTGGAGTTCAGCCAAGTTTGGCACGCAGGCCTTAGTTGACACAACCTTAGACTTACAAATCGTGGATTGTCCTAGCGTGCCAACCTTCAATGGGTTGCCCTCATCAGGCTGGTTCATGCTGCACCTTTGCGTGAAGGCAAGTGGAAATAGAGGTACAGCTCCGTGCGTGTCTTTCCTGGTCACCATGCATCGAACCCAAAAGCACATGGCTGGACCCCACCTTGGTTCATTACGTGACTCCTTAAGCACATGCATGTGCATGTAGATGCTAGCTAAAATATCAATGCCATCAAGTGCACCGTACATGCATCTCCTCTTGCTAGCACACTTGAGTTGAATATATTTGCTGGTTGCCTCACTTGCGTGTCTTGTGGTCGCCGTCGTCGCGTGTCTTGTGGTCGCCGTCCTCCCTCTCCTCTCGCTGGCGCCATTCCGACGGATGCCAAATCTAATCAAATAAAAATACAATGATTTAGGTAGTACATAATTCCCATATATCAAAGTACTACATTTAGCTAGGAATAAATTCACCTGATAATAATCATCAGTTAGACTCCATATTTCCTTCCAGTTCAAGCATGGATAATCATCATACTCCATGGATAGATCCTCATCATCCTCCCTTTCTTCAGGAAAAGCCGTCCTTGGCTTTTGACGAGCTAAAGGTGGGAGAAACAAAAAGAGCAACGTGTATGCAGAGTATATGTATATATAGCAGGTTGTATCACGTTTGTAAAGACTATAATTGTTCCCAAATGACAAAATGCAACTAAATTTGCAAGCATAGCACATATAATTGTCATAAAGAAACAAAGAAAATCTCAGCAATCGGCACACATAATTGCAGGTATAAGTGAAGTTCATAGAATCACGATGAAGATGAGGAACACATATGTATAAAATTTTATTATGCAGTATTAAATCCAGTATCCTCACACAAGATCTATGATCAAATTTCATGCTAGCAAGGTAAAACCAATCCAAACGATGCAAATCAACATATGTTGGATACCATGCTTCAACTGCGCTACTCTGATATTTAGAACAAACAAATGACCAAAGAATAGCACAATCGGGTATATGGCCAGGATCATAAAACCTGGTATTTAAGATGCAACTTAATTTGCAGATATAAGAGAAGCATAAATCAGTTTGGGGCAAACACGACGTACGTACATAATCATATTCAAATCTAGCAAGATCAAAACAATCCAACAAAGGTGATGCTACCTTTGTTCGCTGTAAAACATCAACTAGACTAGAAGACATCATATTATCATGAGAATTAGTTATTCTCCCAAAGAAAAAAGATTTTGGCACATAGCATATATGACTAAAAATAGCACGGTTTAATTCAGCAATGTTATCATAGGTAATGCATATGTGATCCACCAGAAAATTCTCATTCATGTTATAGTCGCCAACTAAATGAAAACTGAAACAATCGGCATATGCGCTAGAATCTAAAAATGAAATTTCAGAAATCTTATCCATAGCACAACTCATACTCATAGGTTCATCTAGCATGATATAATAAAGAATAGTATCAAGTGGAATTCTAGCAAGCATTTCCTTATGTGTAATCAGTACCACATGCTTAAAATTCGAATTTTGCAAGTTCTCACATGGTTCTGAAATACGTTTGTAGTTCAAATCACAAGAATCAACCAGCGAAGAATAATACTCAGAAAGTGACGTGCTTGCTGGCTGCAGTTCCAAATCAGTACCTATATCAATGGCAATCTCCTCAGATGTAGTAGGCACTGGAACGTCTTCCTGAAGTGGTGATGCAGGTTGGACACTACATGACTCCCTTTCTTCAAAAGCAACCTGCATATCACAAGAAACAACACTAAAAGTAGAGATAATTACATTAGAAGAAATATCCTCACATGTCCTATCATCTACTACACTCATGTTGTCTTTTTCTCTCGTACTCTCAAAGTGTATGCACTCAACCTCACGTTTAGTGGAATCACACAGCTCACTTTTAATAACACTCTCACTCAATTAGGCTATGTGGCTCTCATCACATGGGATTTGATGCACACTATGGTCAAGATGACATATTATGGAAACGTCACCGTCCATGATGACCATGTACTTAGCGGACAAGCTGAATTCTTTTCTCCTCTCCTTGCGAAGAAGATGATACTCCTGAAATTCGTCGGCTGAATTACACAGCAGATATCTCCGCTTCATATTCCATATGAACGAAATTTTGTTGACGGCACGGTGAGCTTGAACTTGGAACTTTCTGCACCAGGGATCTCCCAAAAGAACGTGACAAGAATCAAGTGGCATGGGGGATACATCACAGCACGCAACCTCGGTATGCTCGCCGAAGGTAAAAGGAACTTCAGCAGTGTGGGAAATCAGCAGTGTGCCATATGATGAGCGTAGAAGGTATGGCTTCGGACGTGCACATTTAGGTAGCTGCAATTTCTCTACAACCTCAATGCTGACCAAATTGAGATTAGAGGATATGTCAATGGTGGCGGCAGCACATCGCTCACCAATCTGCACACAATGATGGAAAAGACCATCTCCATCAAAAGTACCACGTTCTTCCTTCCAAAAAGTAGCACTGCAATATTTATGGCGGAGGAAGTGATATCGACGTGTCTCCAAAGTATCCGTAGCACTGGCTACCATGGTTAGATGAACAACACATATATGTATATATGTGGAAAACTCTCAACTCAATCAAAACCGAAAGAATTTGTGTATCTTACCGTTCCAAAGTGAATAGCAAAGCTTACCACTTGTATGAGCAGAACGTGCACAGATGGGGTGAAGCGAATATTATGGGTCTCAAAGTGTCACACAACAAAACCAGGGTATATAGTGGAGCTTGGCTTGGGAAAATCTAACTACACCAATTCACAAAGCCTAGTGCTGATCGTATGACACAAGACACATTTGGAAACGCACACGATGGAGATAAATGGGGCAATTGCAACTTTAGGGATGAGCTGATAATTTATATGTCAGAGAAATGCTCGTGTTGCAATGCACAAGAGAGACGCTAGCAAAAAGCTCAACGATAAGGGCAAAAGATTGCTCAATTCTACTAGTGCAAGGCAGAAAATAATTCGCAAACAATGCTCCAAACAGAACTGATATGAATAAAATTCTGGCCTCTTTTCCTTATTCGCTCGTTACTGTAGCTACAGTAATTTAAGAACTTTTCTTTCTTTCTTTTTTAATATATATACCAGGCCACCCGAAATATGTCACGGGAGCAAAAGGACAACTCTGCCAGAAATAATCTGCACTTTCCAAACCTATATGTGAGCAGCCCAAAGAGCAAAGGATTTGCTATTCTCGTAGGAAAGTTCTACACACCAAAATAGACAGGCTTTTACCTAAGTTTATCAAACGGAAAGACTCGGAAAGGGAAAAACCTAAAGGAACTAAATTAGACATGAACTGACAACTCAAAGGAATTAGTATTGTTGACGGACATGACCTTGGACTGTGGCACAAAAATCGGAGCAGCAGGAGGCTAAATCGATCCAACCTTCTCTTTCCTTTTCCCTTCGCTGCTGGTTGGAGGGCGTGCGGAGCAGCAACACCAGCAATTTGTGACACAGCGAAATTTTTTTCTTTCTCGCTGACAGATCCGATTCTCCCGTGTACGCTGCAACAAGATAAAACAAAGTGCACAAAACACGAGATCTGAAAATTTTGCTCCTTTCACGTGCAAAGCAGCACAAACGACCAGCTGATTTGTTTGATCGATCACAAATTCCTCTCTGTCCTTTTTCTCGTTGTGCTCTACGTGCAGCAATTAATCTCTGCCAAGCAAACAACTCACGCGTCTCCAGGAGCGCGTGCGGCAGAGCAAACGCACGCGGCTACTTCGGATTTGACAGAAACAGAAACTGACCAGAATTCCGACGACAAAACAAACTGACGGAGAAACCTAGACGCAACTACGACTCAGATCAGAAGAAAAGGAACGCAAAAGGACACACGATCAACAACTAAACTCAATGAAACGATGCGATCTAAGGCTATGGCAAATATTTTTGTGAGGCTTTTTCTGTATAGGACGAAAAATAAACTAATCTAGGGATAAATTGGTGGATGCTCACCGAGTAAACGCTAGAGCTCTGATACCAAGATGATATGGGGTGGCCCGATCTTCTCAGTGAACTGCGGGTAGAACGATGATGGTGGATGATAACTTGTGAGATTCTGACGAACTCTCCGGTCGCTCCCCTGTTGCCAATGCAACAGCTCTACAACCCAATGGATATTCGCAACGCCTCACACCGATGCAACGTAGCCGCCGACCACGAAGCGGTTTCTGCAATCTACTAATTCCCAATGAAACAACAGATCACACTCAAACTTTGGTAGCAAGAACCTCCAGATCGCAACAAAGTGGAGGGATGAATTCCTGATCGCAACAAACAGGAATTCTGATAGATGAATGCTTGTAGCAATCCGATCTAGGATTTATCTTAAACATAGTCTGACTTTTACAATAATATCTGATAGCTATTTATTAACTAAAGTGCGCCGCCTCAACGACGTCTCGTGCTGTCTCGGTCGTGTGCTCTTCTCTTGTACGACCGTGGGCCCTGGCTGATGACGTTGGGCTGGTTCATGCTGCACCTTTGCGTGAAGGCAAGTGGAAATAGAGGTACAGCTCCGTGCGTGTCTTTCCTGGTCACCATGCATCGAACCCAAAAGCACATGGCTGGACCCCACCTTGGTTCATTACGTGACTCCATAAGCACATGCATGTGCATGTAGATGCTAGCTGAAATATCAATGCCATCAAGTGCACCGTACATGCATCTCCTCTTGCTAGCACACTTGAGTTGAATATATATTTGCTGGTTGCCTCACTTGCGTGTCTTGTGGTCGCCGTACTTGTGGTCGCCGTCCTCCCTCTCCTCCCGCTGGCGCAATTCCGACGGATGTCAAATCTAATCAAATAAAAATACAATGATTTAGGTAGTACATAATTCCCATATATCAAAGTATTACATTTAGCTAGGAATAAATTCACATGATAATAATCATCAGTTAGACTCAATATTTCCTTCCAGTTCAAGCATGGATAATCATCATACTCCATGGATAGATCCTCATCACCACCTCGCTACCCTCAACCATGGGCAAGCTCGGGGTACAGGACTCCCATTCCCAGATGATTTGCTGGAACGCAGTCTTGATGCATCTGTGACGCAAGCACTAGCCCGAGTTCAGCAGCACCCCCAAGAGCGAGGTATAATCCTCGAAGGCGTGCCTGCAATTCTCCACCCCGCGGAAGATGGAGATGTGGACACCACTCTTCGTCTCGGCCACGCTCCACCGACTACCAGAGGCCGTCAAGCGGAGTAGAACCCAGGTTTAGTTAGCCTGATTGGCGCTTGTATGTTGGTAGGTGAGAAGCGGCGAGGTTATTTGTTTGTTTTGTTTGTTTGTGTTGTGTTGGCTTGTAATGTAAGTTTGTTGTATGCTTTCTGGTTGATGTCGAATCAGCCCGGAATAAAACTTGGTGTTCTGATCCTCTTGTTAACCACTTGGTTGACACATGGTGGAATATCATGCCTTTTTTTTCAGTTGATGTCCATTTTAGAAATGACAGATCACTTAAAACAGGGACAGTATATGTGAACCCAGACGCATATGCCCACCTGAGAATTAACACAAACATCGAATGCCATTATTTTCTAATGCGCAAAATATTTTCAGGTGTGTTGCACAAGTTTAACCATTAAGTGGAAGTATTTAATGAGACACTGTAACCACGGTGCCTCGCTCACTTGATGTTAACTCGAGTGTAGATTTGGAAAACCACCTACTTGGTGTTATACATGGTTCCCCACTTGGGACAGATCATGTGCCACACGCAAGTAAAAAGTTTTTGTCGGTTGTTTAGTAGTTGTTGTGTGCTTGTTAACCAGTATGGTTGAGATGATTATGTCATACCACTGCAAATGTTCTGTACCATAAAATGCAGGGTTATTTTCTAAAAATATATTTCCTCAGTGTAGCAAGTTCTTCTATCTGTATGCTAGTACCTCTGCAATTCTATCTTTGCTGCAAGACCAGATTTGTTGCAGCTGAGAAAAATTCAGAAATGAAAATCTTGTTCTAGTTCGTCAGAGGAGATAAATTTGATACAACCATTAAATTCAGTACAGAAGGGAAAATTCAGAAACAAAGGATACAAGTTCTACTCCAACGTAGAACACTACAACTATCTCAGTGCAGATGCAACGGCACCCCAGAAATTCTACTCCCTCTCACGCTCCACGGCGTTACTAGAAGATGAGCCTGGCTCACCCGAAGCCGAGTCGCGAGCCGCGCGACGGCGACGGACGGCTCGAGCTTCCTGCTCACCTCCAGCCGGAAGAACGGCCACCTCAGCAACCGGCGGCGCAGCCAGCCCCTCCGCCGCAGCCTGCCCCTCCGCCGCAGCATCACCACCAGTGCCAGACCACCAATTGCATAGGCCAAGGATCAGGAAGACCACCGCCGCAAACATCAGTCTGCCCACCACCGAACACGAGATCCCGAGGAGCACGATGATCGAAGCCTGCTCAATGAAGCTTGCGCCCTCCAGCATCTCGTAATAGGCTTTGAAGAAATCATGAATCAAGTCCATGGTTGCGATGAGAAAGAGAGGATTTCAGAGCTTCAGATTTATAGCCGCTCCTCGGCACCGCATTGCGCGGGAAATGGAAGAAATCGCGAGCAGTGCTCGCCCAATGGCGCGAAACCATCGAGGCTTTGTTCCCCAAAGCCGTGATGGCCGCTGTATCGACGGACCGCACGCGCAGCAGTAACGCAGTGGAGTGCTCCGCGCACTAAGAACCAGCCGTGTACGGAACGAGAGAGAGCGAGGAAGAAGATGAGAGAAAGGAAGAAGGAGACTGCCAGGTGGACCCCGGTCCCATATGTCAGTGAGTAAGCAGATAGCCTCCATGTGCTTCTATCCTTTATTCAAGACCGTATCCCTCGCCTTTCTAGTAACTTTAGGGAAAAACTCTTGCAAAATGATTTTGGGGATAACGCTATCCCACAGTGTCTGTGAGCCAATTATTGGTGGCACGGATATTTTCTTTTAAAAAGAAACCCTGTTATTTTTCAAAACCTGTGTATGCATGAAAATGAATATACAACTTTTCTAAAATAAAACCGTAAACTTTTGTTTTCCCAAACTTGAGGTAATTATTTGCCTAAGATAAATCTTTGGTTGTCGATTGATAGTTTGGTTGTAGACCTTGTTGGATCTTGCCATGTTTGTGTCTGGTTGAGCAAAAACCTTAGATTTAAATTCATAAACATGCTAGTAGATCCTATGTCGATTGATTGTGTGAGCCCCTGCCATGACATCTTTGAATGCTTTGAGTATGGTAGAAATATCATACTTTTAAAATATCAGATTTCAATAAAATCTTGTTGAGTGTGGATCTCTTTGGGTGTCAAAATTCTAGTATTTTGTAGAAAAAGTTTTTAATTGTTGTATAAATGGATCATTCAAGAATTATCTTGTATAACCTCCTTAATCTCGAGGACGAGATTCTTTTAAGGAGGGAAGGTCTGTAACACCCCAAAAATTTACACCTAATTTTAGCGGTGTTTTCTGACACCTGAAAAACTTTTTCTCTTTTCCAAACATTTATTCGAACATTTTGATAATGATTTGACTTAGCGATTTCCCTCTCAAGAATTTTTCAAGTGATCCACGAACCACTCCAACCCTCGGCAAGTTCAAGCCTCATGTACACAAGATAACGAGACACACCTAACCAGAAGATCACCTCAAGATCATGCATGAAACACCTTCTTGTCATGATCATGCCAATGTGCCACCTCATGAACACATAACCAAAACCCCATTTTCTACATATCCAATTGAGCCCAAACTTCTTGGACACCCTCCTTGTACCACACCTAGGCAGTGGTGAAATTTTGGGATTTTTCTGAGAAGGGCAAGACGCCTGTCTTTTCGTCGAGCACCTTATGTGCATTTGGTTTTCTGAAAATCTTACATTGCAAAGTTTGGAATCCTTGAGTGTTTCTTGTTTTGTTGTGTTGTTCTCGTCGTTACGAACCCAGTGGTGGAAACCGTTTTCCATTTGGTGCTCCGAGTCGTCGGGAACGCGACGATGCCGCTCGTGGCGCACTCCGAACGCCGGAGCGCGCATGTCGGTGTTCTGCGCGTTCCTATTCCTCCGGTCCCTCCCTCTGTTCCCGGTGTCCCTGCCCAACATAGCAGTGGCCGAACCCTCCCCTGCTCCTTTGGCTCGAACCAGAGACCCTCTTATCCCCTCCCATAAATTCCCGGCCGGAGTTAGGCGCCGCGCGGTCGCTTGTCCGCTTCCTCCCTCCCGCTGTGCTCTAGCTCGAGCTCAACGTGCGGATTACCAAGCTCGTCCTGCTCCACTGGCTAAGATCGAGCTCGTTCTTATCCCCCCCCCCCATCAATCCTCGTCCGAGGCTAGGTGCACCGGAGTGCGTTCAAGCGCCGCGAAGTCCGTTGTCCGCATCCTCCCTCTCCGGCTATAAAAGAGAGCCCTCCCCTCCCCTCCGAAGCTGCACCAAACCATTTCCTCTCCTCCCTCTGGACCTCTCTGTCGGTGCACACGAACGGGAACAATGCTCCTACACTTCCTGCTGCAGCCGTGAAGCACCACGTCGATCTTCGAATCGGTGAGTGGTTTGTGAGCATTGTTGTTCGTGCATATCGACGGAGAGAATCCCTGTAGGTCCTAGCTACCCTTCCCCATCTCGAGTTCATCAAACAAAAACCCACCACCCAAAGCTCCAAAACTTTGGCCACCATGGCCGAAGCTCTGCGAGCTCTCGTGCGTCGCGTGGGAAGCTCCCCGGCTGTCGGCTTCGCCTCCCCTGGCCGCGGTCTGCCACCACTGTCCCGTCCCTGCCGACTCCCGGCCTCCCCGTGCGGCCAGCGGCCGGCGTCGACCTCCACCCGAGCCTCCTGTGCCTCCCGTACGTGTAGAGGAAGTTGAACAGTGAACTGATCGTTCAAAACTGTCCAGCTGAAAACGTATTTCCAGATTTACGCTTTTCTCGTGCGAAAACGTATTCTCCGGAAATTCGCGACCAGCCCAGCCCAGCTCAGTTTCGGCCCGTTCCGTTTTTTTCCCTGGTGAGCAACAGATAGCTATCCGTCGCCCAGCCATATCTTTTGAACCATAGCTCCGTTTGGAGTGATTCAAATTTCTAAATTCTTAGTTTGAAGAGATCTATCCAGTGGAGCTGTCTTCCATTTTTTTCGAATTAGTTAATTTCGTGGCCTTTATTTATGTGTTGTATGTCCCTCCGTGTTTAGGCGTTCTTCGGGATTCCAAACCGCGACGAGTCCGAGACTTTCCAAACCATCTGAAACCCTTCCTCGCAGGCAAGCTAACCACTTGCTATGACCAGTCTTGCAATGTTGTTTGTTCGTGTTGTTTCATATTACCATGTCATATCTGTGCATCTGGTTGCCTGCCATCTGTGAACTGTGCGTCATGAGATATCATGACTTTGACATCTACTTTCCGTAGAGTTGTGGTGTTGTGTGAGGGGGTATTGTGCACCACTCCCCATTCCCGAGACGATGGACTGGGGAACCGCCACAGTCAAAGGAATGGAGGAAGCATAATTGCCTCCGCTAACTTTTGTAGTCGATCTGTGATGGCGCTGGTCGGAGGTATCTCCGGCATAGTCACCCGATCGACGCTAACCAACTGTGCTAACTTTTGTAGTTGATCTGTGATGGCGCTGGTCGGAGGTATCTCCGCCACAGTCACCCGATCGACGCTAACCAACTGTGCTAACTCTTGTAGTCAACACGGGATGGCGCTGGTCGGAGGTATCTCCGCCACAGTCGTCCGGTTGACGCTAACCACCTGTGCTAACTTTTTGTATTGATCTGTGATGGCGCCTTAGTCACCCGATCAATACAAACTAACTATTGCTTGAAATATTATGTTGCTAATGTCTTGTTGTTTGATGATATATTATTATGATATTATGGTTGTTGTGCTGGACTAATCCTCGGTTGTTTGGACTTGTGAATGATGAAACTTGACTAATTGAAACACCCCTCCAAACAACGATAGGGTCAGTCCATAGTGCCACTAATCTGAACTTTGAAAGCAGGACCATCGTCGTCTCATGGAGGACCGTGGACTAGTAGGTTGTTAAGCCCCTTTTGTGCCATCCATTGGGCGCAGTCGTTCTGTTGTGCTGTCCGAGGGAAGTGGTCGACAGGCACGGGTTCGACTGTGCTAGGGAGTCCGGAGCTAGGCATACCCGGTCGCGCCGGGGGATGTGCCGGATTCACCTGCCCGTTGTACCATGCGTATAGGGTGGTGCGGGAGAGTGTCTTAGCAAGTGGACGGTCATGTAAGTGTATTTTTCTTGGTAGGACTATGGCGTGACAACCTGAAGTACCGGCTGAGTAAGGTGCATTTTGATAGTTGGGAATGCAACCTCTCGAGAGTGTCAACCTAGCAAGCTAGCCTCGTTCCCGGATATGGAACAACAGTTCAGTGTCGGTCACACTGTGTGTCTTTGTCGTGTCAGGTTAAACTTAAGATCTGTTTGACAGAATTAATGAACGACCTGACTTCACTTAATAAACAATAAGATGATGCATGGAATGTTACTTGAGATGACAAATTTGATAAGGCCAGTGGGCCTAGCAGTGGTGACAGATGTGATAAGCCTTGTGAGGCTAGAGGCCAGTGGGCCAAGCTGTGATAATATCAGTTGTTGTGTTACTTGGTACCAACTGGTACACTCGTTTACTCGTCACAGGTAATCTCTTTGTGTGATTTCCGGTACACGATCCAACCCCACCTGGCTTGGACTCTGCACTGGTGATACCTCCATTGTTTGCTTATGATATGTTTTGCTTGTGATGCCATGTTACATTTATGTTATACTGTATATTGGTCTATCTAGAGTACACACTTGCCATGTGGTAGGATTTTATTTCCAATGTATATCTTGTTGCATGGTTGTTGGATTGTTCATGTCAAGTGGTTATTCTTGCGAGTACATCATTGTACTCACGTTGGCTATTCAAATGGATAGATTTTGGCGAGGATTCGTCTTTTACCTTAGCAAGGATATGGAGCAAAAGCGTGCTAGGATCAGTAGCCCAGCCTGATGCCTGTGGAATGGAGCCGCTCCAAGCCGTTGCCTTAGCCGTCTTCCGCTGCCAGTTAAACTCTGTCCCAAGCCATGCTTGGCTTGATATTTTTGTCATGCCTTAATGGCCTTGTAAACCATTTGTAGCACTTTTTGTGCCTTATTGTGCAATGATTTCCAGTATGTTGCACTGTCGTGACGTGTGGCCAGATATCTTGGGCTGGCGCACGGGGCGACCGCCTCTCTGGCTAGATGTGCCAGGGAGGGGTGTCACAACCTACTACTCCATGGGAGGATATTAGTATGGATTTTATGTTAGGACTGCCTAGAACCAGGAGAGGACATGATTCTATTTTTGTGGTAGTGGACAGATTATCTAAGATGTCACATTTTATTGCCTGCCACAAAAGCGACGATGCGTCGCATATTGTTAATCTGTTTTTCAGGGACATAGTGCGCTTACATGGAGTACCAAAGACTATTGTTTCTGATCGTGAATTCAAGTTCATGAGCTACTTTTGGAAGACACTTTGGGGCAAGATGGGAACGAAGCTGCTGTTCAGTACCATTTGTCATCCCCAAACTGACGGGCAAATGGAGGTGGTGAATCGAACACACTCAACATTGTTGCGAGCCATGATCAAGAAAAATCTGGGTGAGTGGGAAGACTGTTTGCCGCATGTGGAGTTTGCTTATAATAGGGCGGTGCATTCTACCACACAGCTATGTCCGTTTGAGGTGGTGTATGGTTTCAAACCTATTACTCCGCTTGATTTACTGCCGCTTCCATTACATGAGAGAGTTAACATGGAGGCATCGAAGCATGCAGATTTTGTGAGAAAGATACATGAGAAGACTAAAGAGGCAATTGAGAAGAAAGGCAAGTACAATGCAGCTCGTGTTAACATGAAAAGAAAGGAGGTCATCTTTCAGCCCGGCGACATGGTTTGGGTACACTTTCGCAGAGACAGATTTCCTGTTCAGCGTAAGTCCAAGTTGATGCCGCGAGGTGATGGTCCTTTCAAGGTTCTTGCCAAGATAAATGATAATGCATACAAGATAGATCTTCCTACAACTGAGTTTGGCGTGAGTAATACGTTCAATGTTGCTGATTTGACGCCATATGCTGAAGAAGACCTTGACGTGTCGAGGTCGACGCCTTTTCAAGGGGGGGGGGGGGGGAGGATGACGAGGACATCCCTAGTCCTTTACCATTTTCTTCTATTGATGATGCTGCTGTTCAAGACAAGCCCGATGAAGTGAGGATTGGACCAATGACAAGAGCTCGTGCCAAGCTACTTGGACAACAGGTGAACTCACTCTTAATTGAATATAATGTTTGTGATGATGCGAACTTTATACTACCTAAGTCTATGCACTTGTGTATGATCAGGGTTGTTGATAACACAAACGTTGGAGGAGGGCCAGAGGAGCAGCAAGAATACGAGCACAATGTCACCTATGGCGCGAGGGAGGAGCGGGAGGCATGTGCAAGGAAGGAAGACGAAAGAGCTAGTCAGGCCAGCCTGGAGGCCAGCCTAGGCCGGCCCCAGCCCAGCCTAGGTCGGCTATGCACCCGAGGCGGCCAGCCTGGACGCCAGTCCCCAGCCCAGCCTAGCCGGCTATGCACCCGAGGCGGCTAGCCTGGAGGCCATGCAAATCGGTGGCCAGCCTGACCCCAGCCTAGGCCGGCCTGGCCCAGCCTGCGTGCCAGTTTTTCGGCCGAACCCGTTTTGGGTCGGTTTGTATCTGTTTTGAGTCGAACCAAGTTAGGTTTCGAGTCTTAGGTCGGTTGGCTCCCATATATAGCCAAGGCCGGCGGCATAGAGAGGTTTCAGACCACGTTTTGATTAAACCCTAGATTGGATTGCTAAGCATTCATCTATCAGAATTCCTCTTTGTTTCGATCAGGAGTTCAACCCCTCCACTTTGTTGCGATCTGGAGGTTCTTGCTACCAAAGTTTGAGTGTGATATGTTGTTCCATTGGGAATTAGTAGATTGCAGAACCCGCTTCATGGTCGGCGGCTACGTTGCATCGGTGTGAGGCATTGCGAATATCCGTTGGGTTGAAGAGCTGTTGCATGGGCAACAGGGAGCGACCGGAGAGTTCGTCAGAATCTCACAAGTTATCATCCACCATCATCGTTCTACTCGCAGCTCACTGAGAAGATTGGGCCACCCTTATCACTTCTCCTCTAGTGTGTTCTCTCATTGTGTGCTAGGTTCTATGGATGATGAGACGCCACTCCTCGACATGATGGTGCCTCCAATGGAGAAGATTTACATGGAGGATGTTGAGGATGCCACCCCATGTCTACTTCAAAATGGACAAGTCGACTACACGGAAGCCCCTATTATTTCAACACCTACTTCACATGAGCGGGACAACAAAGGTATGGGTGTTGATGTGACCATGATCCCACTAGTGGACATGACGAATGATGATTGCTTGCATGCCATGGATGATTTTGTTGACACATCATATGATACATTCTTATTCCCTTGTGATACCTTCTTTGAAACCAATGTTGATCATGTGGAGTCACCCATTTGTGATGTTTCTACCATAGCCATGCCTTGTTTTGGGTGTTTCCATTTTCTCCCATTGTTGCTTGCAATATGTTGAACAATTTCTCTTTCACATGTGTTGCTTGCAATAATGATGAGATGCTTGCTTATGAGATTGCACCCATATCTCTCTCACATCTTGGAGATTTTTCATTCTCTCTTATGGATCTTGTTCCATCCTTCACTTTGCATTGTGACCATCCACATATGTCATATTTTACAATTTATTTTCGTGTGGTTGGTGATGTGCAAATGAAGAGACACTTCATGATGGATGATGTGTTCATGTACCATGCACACAACTTTTTCATTTGGTTTTTGTGCATTGGGCCGCATGCTATAATGTCAACCTCCATTGAACATGAGTTGACAAAACGAGCTCTTGAGAGCATACACTTGAGTTGTGGATCGAACCCGGCTCTAATGCCCTTCCCATGTTTTGCATCAAACAAGTTGAACAATTTCTCTTGCTTTTGGTTTGTTTGCAAACATGTTGGCGATATTGATTTTCCCTATGACAAGAATGTCTGCTTGATCTTTCATATGAGTGATTTATGTGTTGCCACAAATATGATGAACAATTGTTCTTTTTGAAGACTTGTTTGCAACCATAATGACATTTTCAGCATGTCTTGTCATGAGAGTTTTGGTGTCTACCCATTTGGTGTTGCATCAAATATTTTGAAATTTTGCTCTTTCATATGGTTTGTTTGCACCCATGTTAATGTTTTGAACATTCTTTATATTGTGTTTTTGCCAAATTCTCCGCTTATTGCATCAAGGATGTTGACAAAATTCTCTTTCCAATGCCTTGTGTGCAATGTTAATCATATGGTTCAAAATGAGATAACTATCATAGCCTTATCACATTTTCATGGAGTTTTTGTGTTCCCACATTTTGAGGATGTTTCATTCGATTGCTTGCACATTGACCTTGCATATGCATTCACTTTCACATATTGGTGTTGTGCTAATAGTGTAATGAACATGAATGGACATGTCATTGATGATATGTTCCTCTATCTTGCACACACATGGTTTGCTTGGTCTTTGATGTGTAGGTCGTACCTTTGGATGAGCCTCCATGAGTTGTTTCAACCACGCATTTCTATGACGAAAGATCTTGCAAGAAGAGCACATCGGCATCTTGCTAAGGTGACTTCCTTCTACATAAGCGCTCATGCGATGACCTTCACGAATTGGCTACTCTTTGAGTGTTGTTTCGTCTTCCTTGTGAGTTTTGTAGGTTACTTGAAAGGCGAAGGGACATTGAAGAAGTGCCACATCATTTCCATCGACAACATGGTGAACCACGCGACAAGATCTACACATCTACCTCCTTGCCTTGATGATGTTGAGCAAGAGTCGAGGACGACTCTTTTTGAACGGGGGGGGGGGGGAGATGATGTAGCCCAACCTAGGACCATCACCATGTCAAGCATTTCAACACATCACAAGTCACCATGGATATCAAAGGTGAACTCATTCCTCTTCAACAACTCATTTTCCACCCTTTTGGATGGTATACTACATCATCGTCCGGCACTTGTTGATACTAGGCTTTCTACGACGACTACGGGTACACGAGAGGATGACCAAGGTACAAAAGGAATGAAGCCCGACAAGACGGTGGCTTGGAAGAGGAGAAGGAAGAAGAAGAAGGAGTTGCAGCTGGCGACACGGCCGGTACTACCGAGCAGGGTCGGTACTACCGCCACCCGGTACTACCGCCCCCGCCCGGTACTACTACGTTAGCCAGTGAGCTACGGGACTCGACGGATTTCATCCCAGCACTACCGCACAGGCAACCCCGATAATGCTCCCCAGTCGGTACTACCGGCCCGCCGGCCCAGGTACTACCGCACCGAAGACTACGGCCGGTACTACCGCACCCAGCCCGGTACTACCGACCCGACTCGAGCCTTCGTGCTGAAATGACCCTTGAGTCATGTAATCTTATCCTCCCACCTACCCCTTCGTGGTCAACACTATAAATAGGTACCTCCCACCTCAGATCTAGGGGAGACAAGCTATGAGATAGAGTTAGAGCTTGTGCTCACTTCCTCCCCTTGTGGAGATGATTCCTCCTCTTGTGGAGAAGATCCCTCTTGTGGATTCAAGGCCTCTCCTTAGATCATCCATCTATTGAGTTGTATCAAGATCCTCTTCTCTTAGTTGAGACTATTAGCCAATCGCCCACCTTTGTGGATTCTATTGGATCGGTGGACCGGCTGGTATGAGGAAACCGGTTCCATTAAGAGTTGAGTTGGTTTGGTTTCTTGATTCAAAGGCTTCTCAATTTGAGAGAGTTGTTGTTGAGTGGGAATTCTCTCAGACTCTTCTAGTTATCCCCACTATTTGCCACGAATTCCCCTTTTGTTCTTCGTGTTCTTCGTGTTCCTCGTGTTCTTGCGTGCGTTCGTCCACTCCCACCGTCAATCCGTGAAGATCGGGCAACCCTGAGGCGTGGCCTTCACCACTCTTTCCCAAGGGGAGGGAGATGATGTAGCCCAACATACACCAAGTGGACCAATGACAAGATCTAGAGTCAAGGCATTACATGATAAGGTGAACTCACTCCTAGCCCTTGATGATCTAGATGATTCCATGAATGGTTTGCTACCTCAAGCTAGTGTGCTTTGTATACTCAGGAACCACCCCATGATCATTACCAAGGAAGCATAGAAGATGGACAAGAGAGAAGCTAAGAAGATGAAGAAGAAGAGGAGTGTCCCTCCCAGGCTGCGGTACTACCGCCAGATGCACAGCGGTACTACCGCCCGTCTCCAAGCCAGGCGCCAGACGCACCCACGGCGGCAGTACTGCCACCACTACCGCCTAAATCGAGTTCTGCATCCATGACCGGTACTACCGCTCCATCGCCGGTACTACCGCCCCGTCGAGCTGAAGCCTCCGCATCGACGGCACTACCGCCCCTTCAACGCCGGTTCTACCGCCCCGCCAGGTCGAAGCCTTCCACATTGCCGGAACTACCGCCACTACTTCCGCATAAAACGACTTCTGCTGCGATGACCGGTACTTCCGCCGGTGCACCGGTACTACCGCCGAGGTGGGCGCGAGTCAAGTCTCTGGCCTTCACCAGCGGTACTACCGCTCGTGCGGGAACCAGCACGGGCTGGGGGCCCATGTAACCTACCTACCTACCCCTTTGGTTGCCTAGACTATAAGTAGTGTTTCCAAGTTCAGATCTAGGTTAGACTATTATGATTTGACTTTGAGCTTTGCTCTTACTTTCCCCTTTGAGGAAACCAATACCTCTCCGCGGATTCTGTCATGTCCGAAGTCACGAACACCGGGAGTCGAGAGACCCCTTTTAGAGATTCGGCGAGGGGCGCAAGGAAGATCTAGGCGAGTGAGCGAGCGATGCAGAAAGTAGAGCACACAAGCAGTTTACCCAGGTTCAGGCCGCTCGGAAGCGAAACACCCTACTCCTGCTTGTCTGGATATATGGTGGTGATTTGCGTATCCCGGTTACAAAGATGTGTTCCCGGGCACTCTCTCTCTAGGATGAACTCTCTCGATCTGATCTGCCTAGCTAGCTTGCTTTCCAAGATGACCCCCCTCTCCGGACCTGGTCCTCCTTTTATCTCAAGGGGATACCACAATGGTCTGACATTTCTACCCCTAGTGTCGAGCTCAGCTTACCAAAAAGGTGCTCCTGCCTCGCCACCTTAGGTCAGAACACGCCATGTGGTTGTCGTACTTGCCCAGCTCCACTTTGCAGACTCTCACATGGCTTTGTCTCCTTTACTGTCCATGGATACGTCCGTTCTCGGCAGAACTCGAGGCTCTTCCCAGGAGGATGATCCCAAAGCTTCTTGAAGTCCATACCACGAAGAGATGGTCTTCTGCGGTCCACACGGGGAGACTTCACGGGAACCCCCTGTTCCCGGGATGCGACAGTAGCCCCCGGGTACTGTCTCGACCATTCGATTGCTAGAGGTCGAGACGGTGCCCAGACAACCGCGTGGCCACAGGAGTGTCGTTACCGGGGTGCTTCCATGTTCGTGGGCTCCTCGAGGAATCATTAATTTAGGCGGTTTCTCCATCACTTGAACGGAATGGCTTTCCTTCGGGACCCGCACTCCGGTAACCCTTTAAGGTGGGAGGTGGGCCTCTCGTTGCCTGGATACCTCCGCCAGTTGACCCCTGGAACTGCGTCCAGATCTAGCGTTCTCCGGGAGCTTCCGTCTTCTTCCTACCTTCAGACACTCGACTTCCTCATCTGAGATCTCAGAGTCTCGACTTTCTTCTTCCAATTTTCCTTAGTCAGAACCATGGCGCCCAAGCGAGCGAGGACTCAAGAGCAACCGGAAGCGAAGCCCTCATGGAAGGCGAGGATGGCTACTAGGAACAAGGTTGACGCGCTCTTCGACAACAAGTTTCGCACCGAGGAGAATCTGCTCAAGATTGGAGCGGTCGTGGCCGACGATCACTGCAGCTCTGGCCCCACGCTGGTCAAAGCTCTGGCACTCGGTTCCCCGGGTGAGAATTACATCCCCATCATCTGGTTCTTCTTGGCTATGGGCCTTGTTCCCCCGTTTTCCCCTTTCTTTCATGCTGTCTTGGATGCGTATGGGTTGAGCCTCCTGCAGCTGCATCCTACTGCTATACTGTCACTGGCTGTCTTCGCGCATCTCTGCGAATGCTTCGTGGGCATAGTCCCCTCCGTGGCATTGTTCCGCCACTACTATGCTCCTCGCCTTACCCGAAGGAACCAATCTCTGCCAGTGTCACATTACAATTTCGGGATGGCATGGCAGAGGAGTACCTTGACATGGATACGGGCGGCAAATGGGACAACTGGAGAAGAGACTGGTGTTTCGTTCAAGTTGAGTCAGCTTCCCATTCTCATTACGCCAAACCTACTATCAAAGCCTCACACATTGCTAACTCGAACGAGTTCAGCCCCCGAGACAAGGTGTTCACCGAGGTGTTCAAGCGTATCAAGGAGCTTAAGCACCGAAAGCTGACCGGTCTGATAGTGGCGGCCCACTTCCTTCAACATCGCTTGGCCCCTTTACAAGAGAGAACAAAGTTCATCTGGGATTACACCGGGGAAGGTGCAGACAGGGTTCGCCTTCAAGGCGCAGATATGCCTCCATCGGAGGTGGCCAGGTGGATTAAGAAGTTCTTTCATTCCAACAAGATTGGATCTCTTCCAACTGACGTGGTGCCTCTGTACTGCCGGAAAAACAAGGACAAGGTTCTTCAATCTGTACCCGCCGGCGGACCCATGGGAATTCTAGGAACGGAAGACCAAGAACC
This sequence comes from Poa pratensis, assembly GCA_947311845.1. Classification (NCBI taxonomy): domain Eukaryota; kingdom Viridiplantae; phylum Streptophyta; class Magnoliopsida; order Poales; family Poaceae; genus Poa; species Poa pratensis. Next base: position 15,855,682 of record CAMZMU010000070.1, on the reverse strand, counting down.
CACCTCGCAAACTGAAGAAGTTCGTCAGGAAGGGGCAGTACAACCTACTCATCGCCAGAGGTCAAAGAGAGTGGGTGTTCAGTCTGCCCAAGAGGAAGCCGGCGGAGAGGTTGCAGGCTCGAGTTCTGGCCGCATCTCTCCCTCTGACTCCCGGGAAGCGGATGATGACTCTCGGCCACCTTCTTCGAGCGAGGTCCCGTTCCTGGATTTCGGGTTGAAGCCAAGAGGCGCAAGAGGTACTTGTCTTCTCATGATTTTTCGTCAACGGGCGTGCTGTTTCTTCCCAGGACCAACCCTCTGAAACTTATATCTTATTTTTCTTCGCAGGGCCCCAAGAGAAGCAATCCGTGAGAAGCCTGGGAAGATCCCGAAGGTGGCTACCCCGGATAGTTCCGAAACCGAGGACGACTCCGACCTGCCCAGGGGTAGTCGTTCTGGGTCTGGGGAAGAATGGCCAACCGTGATCAGAGCTTTGACCCCCTCTACCCGGGAAGAATCTCCTTCGGCAGGTACATGCTCCGACTCGCTTACAGCCCCTGGAATCTCTGTAATAGCGCGTAAGTGCTCGGGCTTACCAAAAGTCTCACACTGCTTTGATGCAGGTGTCAATCAAAGCTCACCAGCTCCGACGTCTCCAACCTCCGGTTCGGCTGGCGAGGGCGCTCTTCCGGCTTCAAGTACGGAGCAAGATCTCCGAGACGAGATTGCCGCCCGAGAGTCAGCAGTCGTGTTCAAGGACAAAGAGATTGCTGCTTTGAAAAAGGAGCTGCAGGAACTCAAAGCTTCCAAGATCAAGGCTGAAGAGGACCACGAAGCAGCTCTTTCCCAGGAATAACAAATCTCTTCTAGGGCGTATGCTTTGGACGAGGAAGTTACTGCTCTGCTGTCCGTAATCGAAAACTTCGAGCCTCCGAAGAAAGACCAGTGCTCGGACACTTCAACTAGCCTGAACGAGTTCCACGAAGCCGCTGTCAAGATGGCGGATGAGTTAGAGTATCTGGGGATCCTCATTTCCCGTGAAGGTCTTGATCCTGAAAGTTCGTCATTGGGGGATTACGCCTCCGAGCAGGAGGCCTTTCTGACTCTGCACCGGAGCTCAACAGTTCGTCGTCGACAAGTGGTTCGTCCCCGGAGACTTCGAGCTGGCCGGCGGCAGCGGTTATTGGCCAGAGGAGAGACTTCGAGCACTCCTCTCTCTGATCGCGGTGCTCTTCGCACCTGCTGGTCGCCGGCGATCGGTGGCGGCGGTCACTTGTAGGAAAAGGCTTATAGCCACCAGCCTACCGCTGGCGGACGTCATTTCCATCCGCCAGCGTTACTACCGCTGGCGGGCTAGTTTCGGAGCCCGCCACTGGTTTTGCACGTACCGCTGGCGGACGCCCACTATGCCCGCCAGCGGTAGTAGCAGGAATTTGCGAGGAGGTGGGACAAACTACCGCTGGCGGACAGAATCCGTGCCCGCCAGAGGTACTAAACGTACCACTGGCGGACGCTATATAGTGCCCGCCAGCGGTAGTTGCCTCGGCTGAGCCCAAAAAACTAGCAAATTACCGCTGGCGGGCGCCTAAATCGTCCGCCAGCGGAAAGTGCAATACCGTTGGCGGGCACCCCACACCGTCCGCCAGGGGTAACTTTATCACAAACTATGTGTTGGGAATTGACATATGACTTGGTCATTTGGTTCGAAACTTTATAGATGTTTATACATGATACTGCTTTTTGTGAAGAATGTTTCTGAAACTTTTGTCAAAAATCAAGTTTTACGAGACATAACTTGGTCATTTGGTTCGAAAATAAGTTGTGCGAGACATATTATTAAACAAACATTGCAACTTACGCAGACAACAAGAAAAGTGGTAGTAGCGACAACACAACATAAATTGAAAAAGAAAAGTCATCTGCCATCGACACAGCCTCCCGCATCATGCACTCTTCCTCTTCGACGATGCTTCACCCTTGTCCTTCGACGACGCCGCACCCTTGCCCTTTGACGCCGCCGCCGCTGCAGCAGCTTTCTTGCTCGCTTCAGTCGGCATGAAGATATCATCTTCATCCTCGCTCTCCTCGACCCATAAAATCGGTTTACGAAGAGCATCCAACATATCTGCTTCACTCCCATATGTTACCTTCTTCTTCTGCCACCTAGCATGCAGCCTCAGAAGTTCTTTTTCTATTTCCTTCCAATTCCTACATGGCCACCCATGCCTAACTAGCTTCGCTGATAGCTCACGGAGATGAGGTGGATGACTAACAATATCCTCGAATGGGATCTCCTTATTGTCTACCTTGAACTCGGCCGTAAACCTCAAAAGTAGTGCCGACATTCCTCCCGGGAAACTACAATCTGAAGGAAATCTCGACATGTTCGAGTGAGTGGACTAGAATGCTTACCAACCTCAGTGCGCAGGGGTTTTTATAGGCCGAGATGAGAAGAATTGGCGGGAGAAACAGGCGGGAGATATATAGGCCAGCGGGAAAAAAGGGCGGGAGGAACAGGGCGGGAACAAAATGGCGGGAACAATTGACCGGGAAACAAATTTTACTCGAAAAAAAACCCATGCACTAGTCATCTTCGTCAAAGATGACTAGGGCTTATCGTCTTCTTTAAAGCCGATTAAGTCTTGTCGTCCTGTTAATGCCGACAGCTGCATTTTTGCCACTTAAAAAAAGAAAACTGATATTTATAAAAATAATTTGTAAAATTATTTTGAAATAAACACATGTGTTTCAAATGTGTTTGGAAATGAAAATGTTTTTGAAAAGATAAAGGAAAAAATAGAAAAACAGAAAAAAAAAACCTTACCACTGGCGGACAAGGCTGCGGTCCGCCAGCGGTAAGGTGGCCCCAAAAATTATATGCCCGGGCCCACCCCTTCGCTCTCTTCTCACCGCGTGCGGCCCCCAAATTCCCCAAATCAAACCCCTCCCGCGCCGCCCCAATCTCTCTCCCCAACTCCCGCGCCGCCCCATTCCCCACGCCGCCACCGCCCTCCTTTCCGCCGCCGACGACCCCCCTCTCGCGCCGGCCGCTCCACGGACCTTCTCCTTCCGTTGTCTGCCGCCACCATCGAGCGCCAAGCCGCCGCCGCCGTGCACGTCCCCGAGCGCGCCCACGTACGCCGCCGTCATGCACGTCCCCGAGCGCCCCGCGTCGACCCCTGCACCACCGTGACCTCCTACGTCGACCCCTGCACCGCCGTTTCCTCCTACATCGCAGCTCAGCCCGCCGCCCCATGGTTCGGCCGCACCCTCCCCTTCTTGTATCTAGCACCCACAAGGTGTTTGTGAAAATGTCTAGCCCAATTTGTGAAGTTCAAAATTAGTTTTTAGGTGATTGTTTAGTTCAAAATGCTGATGGTGGCTGTGAACGCAGTCTTGTGATGGTGATTAATTTGTTGTGCTTGTGGTGGTGGCTGCGATTGCGGCCTTGTGGCTATGTATGAAATGTTTGCAGGTACCTTAGAGACCCTTGAGATTGCCGGAATGTTGATTAATTTCCATTCCGGCAAATTCGGGTGCTCCATATGCCATAATTTTAGCAAAGGTCATGCCGAATTTTTTCGTGAAATTTGGCATGACTTGCTAAAATTATGACATATGGAGTAACTGAAGTCATTTGAAGTCTCAAATGGTTTCATGGGTATATGCAAACTTTTCATCACCACCCAACTGAATTTTTTCTTATAGTGTTGTTTTACTAACTACGATTTTTTGTGTGTGCGAAGATGGCTAACAATATGGAGGCCGGGACTTCTCGAGGTGGAGTCAACAAGGAGCCGGAGGATAATTATTTGATGATGGTTCGGAAGTCAATCGATGCCGAGCTGGATGCCGACGATGACGAGACCACATCTGGTGACGGCGGAGGTGGCCACGAGACCACATCTGGTGACGGCGGAGGTGGCCACGAGACCACATCTGCTGGCGGCGGAGGTGGCCACGAGACCACTTCTGCTGGCGGCGGAGGTGGCCACGAGACCACATCTGCTGGCGAAGAAGGTGGCAACGAGACCACATCTGCTGGCGGATCCCAGCGTGAACGTAAGCCAAGGCGGCCAAACAGGCTCCCTAGCGGTCGACTGACATTTACGGAGGTGAACTCAGATGGGATTCCTACGCAGCCAAAAAAATATGCAAAAGGGTACGGCTTAGCCTTGGGATGCATTGTGCGGGACTTCGGCAACATCAACCAGGAGAACATAAGGGATAAAGAGAACTCACATGTGGCCACACTCCTTATTTCCAAGTTGCACGCATCGTACTCTTTCTCGAAAGAGTACGACGACAATGATATCAAGAAGAATATCGTAAATACATACGCCCTCGGCAAGTTCAGCAAAGCCTTTTCAACTTGGAGATCAGAAGTGAGAAAGGCCATTCTTAATGGTGATGATTACGATAAGATCAACGCCAAGTGGCCCTCCATTTCTCAAGAAGAGTACAACATTTTCAAGGATAAACAAGGCCTAGCTTCAACAAAGGTGCTATCCCTGTGGGGGAAAAAGATGCCTGGGAAGAATTTAGGTCCCCACAATCTCGGATGTCGTGGATACGAGGAGGCGGAAGATGTTTGGGCAAAGCAGGACAGAGAAAGGAAAGGGGAAGACCCCTATGCCAAGATCAAAGACCCGTTGGCGAAACGATATATCAGATCCCATTACAGGGAAGATCCCAAGAATAAAGGGGAACTTCTCTTGAACGTGACAGTCAAGGAACTTGAGAAGGAAATTCTGGAAGAAGAACAACTTGCTCAATCTCAAAGCGACACATCGTCTGTGACGAAGGCCCCGTGGGACACCTCTTTTCACAAGGTGATGAACAAGAGAAAGAATTTGGAGGTGACACTTCCGCCGCATCGTGGCCGGGTGATCGGGGCCGGAGTCGGTCGCAAACGGTCACATTACTACCCCGAGTCCAAGGAGGAGCGTCATGATAGGAAGGCAGTTTCCATGCAGGCCACCATCGACAGCGCAGTGACAAAGGCCATCGCTGCCCTCCTTCCGACCATGCAGGCCACCATGTATGAGTCGTTTGGGAGTTGGCTTGAGGGGGGGAAAAAAGGACCTAGGCCTGTTCCACCCGCCAACCCTAATCTCAGCTTACCAAACAGCATAATAGCTAGCAACAACTCCATCAATGTTCCACCCGCCAACCCTAATCCTGACAGATACGAACAAACGCCACCCGCCAACCCTAATCCTGACAGATCCGTACATCGCACCGTGGATCGTAGCAGCCCTTCCATCTCTTGCATGCCGGGGGCCGTCCCCGGTCCGTCGCCATTAGACGAGCTCAACGCCCTCACGGTAATTTAATTAACCATGTTATATATTACTTCATTCTTGCATGGCACCCTATCTAACGCCTTACTTGTGAACGGTGAACAGGCCGACCATACAAGATGCACTTTGCTCCTAATTGTGGACGGTGAGCTGAAGGAAGTGGCATAAGCAACCGTCGAGACACCACTTAACCGCATCCGTCACAACCAGCCTATTTCTGATGAATTTTATAAGGTTTCATTGGCTCGGGTGTTCCAGGGTTGTGGTTTTTTGGATCCTCCAACTCAACCCCTCGAAGCCGAAAGCGAGTTAAGCCTAGAGCAATGCTTGATTTGGACCCTGCTATGGCCAAAATCACTAATTCGTTTGGACCCTTCCGGGTCGACGCCAAGCCAAGAAAATGCCACTCCACCAGCTGAGCCCGCGATAGAGGACAATGTTAATGAAGACCCCATTGACTACCTCAATTTTTTGGACAACGTCAGTCCTCTTGATCAACCTGACCGTGATCTGATGGTGAATAGTCCTGTGCCTACTCTCCCTGAGAAACATAATTGCACAAAGCGTCTATTCAGTTCTCAACCAACGCCTGAAGCTCCATCTGACGGTCTCAGCCAGGGCACACTCAATGATGTGCTCAAACAGACGATAGCTAAGCAGCCTAGGAAGGCGGTGTCGAAAAAAAGGAAGCAACATGCTCTTGATGAGTCCATGAGCCAGCCAGTGCCGGGATCTAAGTTGAAATCGCGCCGAGTTCAAGACAGGATAACCATCCCCGATTGGCATGCTACTCATGTGATGGCTAAACCGATCCTGCCGCCGAAGTGGTCCTGTTCTTTGTCTGGGGACATGAAGATGCTACATGAAAGTGTTCTTTATTCTGAGAACAAACTTCTCAGAGAATCACGTAACGTATACCCGCTTTACATAGCAAAGGTACCAAAGCTTATGGGTTTTTCCATGAAACTCCCGGAGACATGCTCTTTGTGAGATTTGATGACATATTTGACATGTACCACATGAAAGCACTCAGCCGATCCATGGTCCGCCTATTTGTGCTAAGTATGGCGCGCCAGCTCATTAATGATAAAAACTCGGACATCATGATAATCGACCCCTACTACATGTCCAACTGCTTCGTGAACACCACTACGGGTAGGACACGCGTGACAAAGTTCATCGAAGATATCTTCGTGGCGAATAGTACCAAGAACATCTTTCTCATGCCTTACTTTCCGAAGTAAGTCACTACCCTTCCGCCACAACATCTATTCGTACATTTTCATCGTTAACTTTGCATAAGTGAGAATGATGGTCTCTTTTCATTGTTTTGTGCAGTAACCAAGACGGCACACTCATCGTTCTGTACCCTAAAGAGTTGTTTGCCATCTATCTCGACGCGGGTAGTGATGAGAAGAAAGACTACAGGCACATCAGTAGTGTTCTCGATGATGCTCTCAACGGTTACTGCTTTCTAAATGAAGGCATCCTAAGAAGAACTAATAATAAGAGAGGCAAGATGGCATTCACCCACAAAGTGGATCTAACCTGCATCAAGAAGGCGCATGGCAGTCCGACGGACGCCTGGTATGTCATCTATCTAATGCAGCAGATCATACGGAGTCACCGAAGACTAGAATTTCCAGTTGCTATGGATAAATGGTGCAAGGAGCTGGCGAAAACCACTGATGCTGATATCACGCAAGAGTTTGCTCTAATCCAGAAGTCGTTTGTTGCAATAATCGTCAGGGATGTTTGTCGTGACACGCCACCTGGGTTGTTCTACTACCAAGGTGCAACACCATCTAACGTTGATCTACAAAATCGCATAGCACAACTGTGTGACTACAGGCCATTCAACTCTTTGAATGGTTCTGAACCGTTCCCGCCGAAGCCAATGTCAAACCCGACCAAGATGATCAAGAACTGAAGGTGTGTTGACGATTTAGTACTCTTGTTAAATTAAATTGCCTAGCTCTAGTTTACACCATATTTCTTAAATTGCCTAGCTCTAGTCTTCCAATAATACTTCATTCTTTTACAATGCCGATGATTAAAATGATGTGGCGCACTATATGAATCCTGATAGTTTGTTGAACCTTGTATCATGCACACATACAAGTTGTGTGCCTCCTACTTGGTTCCACAAAGCTATCAGGATTGCTTGTGTGTTTCCAATAATATTCTAAGTATGAGGCATAATATTTTTTGAATCTTGTTTTCTCTAAGTCTTCAAATAATACTTCATTCTTTTACAATGCCGATGATTAAAATGATGTGGTGCACTATATGAATCCTGATAGTTTGTTGAACCTTGTATCATGCACACATACAAGTTCTGTGTCTCCTACTTGGTTCAACAAGGTTATCAGGATTCCCTTGTGTGCTTCCAATAATATTCTAAGTATGAGGCATAATATTTTTTGAATCTTGTTTTCTCTAAGTCTTCCAATAATACTTCATTCTTTTACAATGCCGATGATTAAAATGAGGTGACACTATGTTATTCAGGGGTGTTGTGAGTGAGACCTGTAATATGCAAGAAAACATTTCTTCTGCATCATACTGGCTCACTCACACCATCCCTGAATTTGTGTGTCCAATCTATTATATGAGGCATTCTTTCGAGTTGGCTTAGTTTATTTCTCTACTTTGTTTATTTCTGCACGACATGTTGATGGCCCTTCACGTAGTTACCTGCGTGAAAATAAATGGGTTAGGTTGAGACTCCAAGTGCAGAGTGTGTAGTAAGTGGAAGACGTGTTTTCCCCACGAGGGGTGACTCGAGGGTTTAATATCGAACTCTCGGGGAATCAGTAGTGAAGATTTATCTTTCCTATCCTTCTTTTGGTTACCTACAAAACAAAGTAAATGTTTTGGTCCTCAACCTCACCTAGTGGTTGTCAAGCACAAGGTGTGAGAATGATATCAAGATAATATGCAATGCAAACAAGAAATAAATATGCAATGGTGGTAAATAAATATGCAAGGATGGTGGTAGCAATGATAAATGATATTTTTGGGTTTTATATGATGAATGCAAGATGTAAAAGTGTTTTTGTATTTTCGGATTTTTAAATGGCAGAAAATGGAAAAGTGGTAAAAGTGTTGGAAAGGTGTTTCTTATGATTAAAAATGGACCGGGGTTCATGGTTTCACAAATGCACTCTCTCTTTAATAAAGTGGTAGACAATGGAACACTAGAGTTGACATATGAGATTGCAACACAACAGTTTAATGACAAGTTATAATTATATGGGCATCACGTCCTAACATAGAGACCTTTTGGTTATTAGTCTCTCTTATACTCCACCAAGATGCGAACTAAATCATAACACCTCAGTAATTAAGATAACTCAGAGTATAGCAATAAGTATCATGACATGAAGTTAAAATAAGAACATGCTAGATCTAGTCATGGAGTAGTGGCAATGGTCACACCCACATCTCCGGTAGCATGGTATTTCTTTTTATCCCTAGTGAGGCAACAAAGTAAGGTAGAGATACCCAAGTGGATCGCAGAACTTTCTCTCACGTTCACTGCACTAGCCACCCCCCGTTACTCCAACTAATGCACACGTTCCCCCTCACACGCTCTCATAAACATGCTTGATCATGACAAGTAAATAAGAACGGGGTACATAATATGCATCTACTTTCATAACTGAAACAAAACCATTGCAATCTCAAACATATATTAACTCATAAAAAGATCCACCACAAAGGTATTACATAGATGACCGTAATCATGTTCAGCAGCTCATACGGTACTAATTAGTGAAGCTCAAGAGAGAGAGATACATAAGTTACTTCCACAAACCCATAGTCCAGAGGTGGACTACTCCCTCTTCATCATGGAGACGGTGGAGAAGTCGTTGGAGAAGATGGAGACCACGCCGGCAGCGCCCCGCCGGAGTTTTCCCCCTCCAATCTGCAACTCCAGGTCTCTGTTTCGGTGTTTCTGTGTTTCTGCGGCGCTCCTTCCAGAGAACGTCGGGGGCTATTTTTATAGTCGGTTTTAGGTCAAAACGGAGTCGGTGGAGGAAAGATCGACGGCAACGGAGCTCCGAGGCCAAAAGGGGGTCCCACGCCCAGGTACTGGCCGCGTGGGCCCACTCACTCTGGCCTCCGCTTCTTTGCTTCCTTCGCTCCCACGCTTTGTTCCTTCCAAAAACTGATGCTCGTAAATTTAGGTCATTTGGACGTCGTTTGGGTCCCTGAAACATTAAAATATAGAAAAGGGTTTTCTGCCTGCAGGGTTAATTCCATAAAAATAGGAAACATACAAATATTCCCAAAATCATTATAAAACAGTGATATAACCCTTATATGATGCAAATATGACTGGAATATAAGTAAAATAATGCAAAGTTCATGTATGCATTTTACATGCATCAACATCCCCAAGCTTAACCTATACTCGTCCTCGAGTATGAAGGTGATAAAACTAACATGGACTTTGCAATTTAATACTATCAATGGATATCAAAGATGATTACTATTGCTACATAGAGTCAAATGATTCATTCTTAAAAGGAGTAGCAATATGCAAGATAGTTTATGAAGTGATATCAAGTATTCAATGCAAGGATGTTCAATGATAATTCACAAAGTGTAACATAAGAAAAAGTACTATGGACCACATGTATGCATAATGATAAGTAAGAACATCCTACAATGGTCATAGAGTATTGATGAAAATCTGAATATAAAAGGTGGACACTTTGGAAAGATATATATGAGTAGAGGTAAAGCATGAATAAGTTTCATCTAACTTCTGAACTTCTCTACTTAAGTTAATGATTGTAATGTGGTAATCCTTGGTGTCAAGCTCTCATTCCCCTATCATAGCATCTTGAATGATTAAGTTTAAAGTGAAAGCAAATATGAGTAGTGTGCTTGACAAAGTACAGGTTGAAAGTCTCATGCCCCTTGAATACAAGTACCTACTCCATGTGTTACTCAACTTGGAAAACAAAGCAAGTTCAAGTTAAATATCATTGTAAGTAATAATAGTATCATTAAGAGCGTCAACTGGGGTACCTCTTGTCCCAGGATATGGAACAAGCCCATATCAAAATGACAAGACAAACAAACACAATGAACAATCTCAACACCCTTTTTATTTACCATTAGATAGCTTTTTATTGTAAGGTGTATCACAGAAGGTTCACCATAGCATGTAAGTAAATTTCCACCATGAATGATGCATGGCTTAGATTAGCGGCCCAGGCGTCTCTCTAACCATTTATACAAACTCATTTAAACTCACTTCATTTCCACATTTATTTCACCCATGGTAAGCATCCATAAACAAAAGTACATGATATCAACTAAATGAATGAAGTGCATGTTGAAAGCTTGCCATGTGACAGCACATATGAGCTAACTCTCAACCAAAGACATTTGTCAAGCCCACAACATCATAATTTTAATCACAATGGGTCATATTTTATTTATGCAATGAAAGTAAAGTGTGCATCAAGTTCGAGAGAGCTATAAACCAACTTTTCCCATAACAATCAACAACATAAGCATTTTCATTCAGAGGTATAGATAACACAAATATCATGATAAACATACTCGGAATAGCATAAAGCTAATAGGTAGATATGGTGGACTCACTGGAAAAACTTTGGTTGAAGGTGTTGGAAACAAGTTTTTGCTTGTTGGAATTTTTGGGCTAGCAAGAGGGAGAAAGTTGACCATCTAAATGCATGCATGAGTGTCCATAGAACTAACTAATCCATGTTAAAACAAGGTAAAATAACATTCAGCATCAAAACATGAATAAAAGATAGCTCTTGATAAAATACTTGCAAATTATTACTCATTAACAAGCTCATGAATCATGCAACTATATGTATCTTTTAAAATCAACTCCAACATCCCTTTTCCCAATCTTATAATAGCATCCAACATAATTCAACCCAAATTTCCAGTAGCTCTCTCATATATAAATGATAGTGTGGTGGTCTCACAAAATAAAAATCTAAACAAACAAAAAGACGCTCCAAGTTTATGCGATAAAGTGTTTCGATCGAAAAAAGAAGTTAGACGTGTGCAAACCGAGAGTGTGTAGGTCCAGTGGGGTTGTCTTCACATCCCCAAGCTTATGGTCTTCACCATCCTTGGATAGCTCTTGGTGCATCTCCTCTAATCCCTGTGAAAAAACTTCAAAACACCGTTTCTCCCATTTCTTTTTCTGTGGGGTGCATTAGTAGTGATAAACAAATAGATTTCTTGCTGCATATAATCCTTAGAAAAAATTCATATGAATGTCCAGAAAGTGTATAATGTTGTATGCCTACTCATAAACTCAATTGGATCAAAAAGATTCAAGTTAAAAGTTCTAAGCATGCATCAAACAAAATGGGACAGAATCTGTCCAGAAAAACAGCAGCAGCTAAACGTATTTTTCTACCCTACTTAACTTTGTCGAAAATTCCGAAAAATTCATGCATACAGAGGATGAAAAGTTGCACTACAGTTTAAATATGAGCTCATTCGGAGTTACAGAATAAGAATTAAAAATCATACCGTGCACAGATTCGTGCAGGAATAAAATCTCCGAACGCTATAAGCAACTTTTTCAACCAAAATGAGTAAAACTTGGCACTTTATTAAAAATTCCAGAAACTAAACTAAACACTAAGTCTCTTGTTACAGCAAGAGGACACAAAGAAAATCACAAATAAAAACAACCGGGTTGCCTCCCGTAAAGCGCTTTCTTTATAGCCATATAGCTAGGCTTCTTACTTGATGTTTATTGTGGACGAAGCTCATGAGGGAGCTTGAACTTTGATGTGCCCTCTTCCTTGGAAAGTGTTCATGCATAATACCAGGATCCCATGGTGTTCTCAAACCAATCAAAATAATAGTCAAGTTGAACCCTAGTTGAGAGAAAAACAAAACACAAAAGTAATAACAACGAAGTCTAACTTTCTTTCTATGCATTGGCATTTTGTATATGAATGAATCACCATAAATAGAAGTTTCCAATGCATATTAACAATATTTACTTGCCATATAATTATTAGTATAAAGAGGGTTCTTATCACCTCCTTTTCATAATAGTTGCAAGTAGTAGAAATAAATTCAACCATATAACCACAAGAATCATTCAACTTAGATAATTTAGGCACATAAAGAGGATTATTAAATTTATTTGGAATTCATTAGCATGCTTCCCTCTTTCAAAATAGTTAATAAGATCAATATCAAGTTTAATATCATGGTTGCAACAAAGATTTGGAACTAAAGATAATTGCAAACCACATAAGTATTTCTCAACATAAGCAAATTTCTCCTCTATGGTGTAAGTAGGAGAATTCAAGAACAAAGTAGGACTCTCATGAGTAAGAGTACATCACAAACAGCAAGTATATCATTTTTATCCTCACATAATTTAGTAACAACTAAACATGGAGGTTTATCAATAAGCATAGGACCATCATCTAAAGCATTATCATATAGCATATTTAAGCAATACTCCTCATTATCATCAATAAGTTCACTAGTAGCATTATTAAAAGTAAAGGAGCATTATTAGTTTCATCATAATAGCATGGGTTATCATATAGGACCATAGAATTTTCAGTTTCACACTCATCATAACATGGATTCTCATAAATAACAAAAGATTTTTGAGTTTGAGTGCTACTATCAAATGTTGATGGTGAAGTGGGAGATCCAACTCTTCCCCAAGCTTAGGTTGGAACACATCCATTTCAATCTCCTCTTCACATACTTCCGCTTCCAAGCTTATGTTTTCATCATCCTCTTGGGGTTGCATGGGCATCCCCAAGCTTAAGCTTTTGTCATCTTCTTCCTGCAAAATATTAGAGCTTTCTTGGCAGCTCTCTTCCTTGTGTCAACAACATAGATATTTTCATTAAATTCAAGTATGCAGAGATCAAGGATATTGGCAATAAAAACTTTAAATTGAGAAGCTATAGGGAAGGTTTCATGTTCATCAATGAAGGTGTATAATTCATAGGCTGCCATAAAAATAACAAATTGCTCTACTTCTTCCATCCCTAAGTGAGCATAATTCCATGTATGATAAGTTGCAATAACATGTTCTCTATTGGAAGGGCATTGGAATTCAAAGTGTCTAAAGTATTCAGAGCAACAAGTTTCTTCCTTATGATAATTAAGTAGCACACTAGCAATTTTATTTAGAAGCTCTATGTATTCTCCTAATCTTTTCCCTTCATTTGATTTTCTAAATTCAGCAGCCATCATGGCGTTTTCATAACAGTTTTTCATTTTCTAATTTTTTTGGGTTTTTGATATATAAAACTGAAAGTAAAACTAATGAGAAACTCACAACCAAACAAGTTTAAAGGAACCTCCCCAAGCTTAGATGATTGCAAGATATAAAACAAGATAAAATAAATCTAAAGTCTAGTGCACACAAGAATAGAAACTTAAGCGCTACGCTCCCCGGCAACGGCGCCAGAAAAGTACTTGATAACCCCCAAGAGCAGGGGATCACTGTAGCACCTCTCAATGTGGAAGTAAGGTATCGATCCGCAGGAGCAAGAAGAAAAAGTTATCTATTCCCTACAACTAAAGTGTCACAAGTTTTAGTTGATTATGCACTAAACAAGTTTAAGAACAAGATGGTTGATTTAATGGATGGAAGTTTAATGTAACAAAACAAGAATGTAAAAGTGTCCCAATCCTCTTCAATGCAAGAGGACAAGACAAAGGTTTTCTCTTATAGGAACAATGGACATGGGTTCATGGGTTCACTTAATCCTCTCTCTCTCATCTACGGTGATTATCATGTTATAGATAAAGTACACACAATTGTCATGTTTTAATGGTAGCTTTTATGACGGCTATATGTCCTAAAACACATAGTTGAAAGAAGTACTCATTTGTGTTGCTATGTCACCCTCGTAAGGCTAGCGTGGTTGCTGTCACTCCCACATCATACTCTTCCTTTTTACCCCCAGATAAAGGATGTTGGGCTGTATTTCACATGTCACTCAATACATATGCCGTGTCACATCGGCCATCCCGTACCTACATACATCATACTTCATAATGGACAATATTCTAAACACTAGTGCAATGATTCATAATTCGTGTGCATGACCACATCTCTCTCATCTATCCACACTTGGTGGTGTCAATCACCTCATGACAAGGATAAACAAGGCATTATGCATAAATCAAACCATCACATGCATCATAGAATATCTCCAAAGTATGACAAATCATAAAAGCTCCAACACAACGGTAAATGTATAACAAATCATCTCATACCACAATAACCACCACAAGAATTACATAGATAGATCCATACTTATGCAAGGCACATCATATGGACTCCAACAATGATCATACATAGAGAGATTAGATCAAGTTACCACCACAAACCCAAAGTCCAGGGGGTGGACTACTCCCCCTTCATCATGGAGACGGTGGAGAAGTCGTTGGAGAAGATGGAGACCACGCCGGCAGCGCCCCGCCGGAGTTTTCCCCCTCCAATCTGCAACTCCAGGTCTCTGTTTCGTGGTTTCTGTGTTTCTGCGGCGCTCCTTCCAGAGAACGTCGGGGACTATTTTTATAGCGGTTTTAGGTCAAACGGAGTCGTGGGGAAAAGATCGACGGCAACGGAGCTCCGAGGCCCAGATGGTGGGTCCCACGCGGCCGTACCTGGCCGCGTGGGCCACCCTTTGGGCCTCGGGCCTCCGCTTGTTCGCTTCCTTCGCTCCCAAGTCTTCTCCTTCCAAAAACTGATGCTCGTAAATTTCCAGGTCATTTGGACGTCGTTTGGGTCCCTGAAACATTAAAATATAGAAATAGGGTTTTCTGCCTGCGCAGGGTTAATTCCATAAAAAATAGGAAACATATCAAATATTCCCAAAATCATTATAAAACAGTGATATAACCCTTATATGATGCAAATATGATGGAATATAAGTAAAATAATGCAAAGTTCATGTATGCATTTTACATGCATCAACATCCCCAAGCTTAACCTATACTCGTCCTCGAGTATGAAGGTGATAAAACTAACATGGACTTTGCAATTTAATACTAACAATGGATATCAAAGATGATTACTATTGCTACATAGAGTCAAATGATTCATTCTTAAAAGGAGTAGCAATATGCAAGATAGTTTATGAAGTGATATCAAGTATTCAATGCAAGGATGTTCAATGATAATTCACAAAGTGTAACATAAGAAAAAGTACTATGGACCACATGTATGCATAATGATAAGTAAGAACATCCTACAATGGTCATAGAGTATTGATGAAAATCTGAATATAAAAGGTGGACACTTTGGAAAGATATATATGAGTAGAGGTAAAGCATGAATAAGTTTCATCTAACTTCTGAACTTCTCTACTTAAGTTAATGATTGTAATGTGGTAATCCTTGGTGTCAAGCTCTCATTCCCCTATCATAGCATCTTGAATGATTAAGTTTAAAGTGAAAGCAAATATGAGTAGTGTGCTTGACAAAGTACAGGTTGAAAGTCTCATGCCCCTTGAATACAAGTACCTACTCCATGTGTTACTCAACTTGGAAACAAAGCAAGTTCAAGTTAAATATCATTGTAAGTAATAATAGTATCATTAAGAGCGTCAACTGGGGTACCTCTTGTCCCAGGATATGGAACAAGCCCATATCAAAATGACAAGACAAACAAACAAATGAACAATCTCAACACCCTTTTTATTTACCATTAGATAGCTTTTTATTGTAAGGTGTATCACAGAAGGTTCACCATAGCATGTAAGTAAATTTCCACCATGAATGATGCATGGCTTAGATTAGCGGCCCAGGCGTCTCTCTAACCATTTATACAAACTCATTTAAACTCACTTCATTTCCACATTTATTTCACCCATGGTAAGCATCCATAAACAAAAGTACATGATATCAACTAAATGAATGAAGTGCATGTTGAAAGCTTGCCATGTGACAGCACATATGAGCTAACTCTCAACCAAAGACATTTGTCAAGCCACAACATCATAATTTTAATCACAATGGGTCATATTTTATTTATGCAATGAAAGTAAAGTGTGCATCAAGTTCGAGAGAGCTATATAACCAACTTTTCCCATAACAATCAACAACATAAGCATTTTCATTCAGAGGTATAGATAACACAAATATCATGATAAACATACTCGGAATAGCATAAAGCTAATAGGTAGATATGGTGGACTCACTGGAAAAACTTTGGTTGAAGGTGTTGGAAACAAGTTTTTGCTTGTTGGAATTTTTGGGCTAGCAAGAGGGAGAAAGTTGACCATCTAAATGCATGCATGAGTGTCCATAGAACTAACTAATCCATGTTAAAACAAGGTAAATAACATTAGCATCAAAACATGAATAAAAGATAGCTCTTGATAAAATACTTGCAAATTATTACTCATTAACAAGCTCATGAATCATGCAACTATATGTATCTTTTAAAATCAACTCAACATCCCTTTTCCCAATCTTATAATAGCATCCAACATAATTCAACCCAAATTTCCAGTAGCTCTCTCATATATAAATGATAGTGTGGTGGTCTCACAAAATAAAAACCTAAACAAACAAAAAGACGCTCCAAGTTTATGCGATAAAGTGTTTCGATCGAAAAACAGAAGTTAGACGTGTGCAAACCGAGAGTGTGTAGGTCCAGTGGGGTTGTCTTCACATCCCCAAGCTTATGGTCTTCACCATCCTTGGATAGCTCTTGGTGCATCTCCTCTAATCCCTGTGAAAAAACTTCAAAACACCGTTTCTCCCATTTCTTTTTCTGGGGTGCATTAGTAGTGATAAACAAATAGATTTCTTGCTGCATATAATCCTTAGACAAAAATTCATATGAATGTCCAGAAAGTGTATAATGTTGTATGCCTACTCATAAACTCAATTGGATCAAAAAGATTCAAGTTAAAAGTTCAAAGCATGCATCAAACAAAATGGGACAGAATCTGTCCAGAAAAACAGCAGCAGCAAAACGTATTTTTCTACCCTACTTAACTTTGTCGAAAAATTCCGAAAAAATTCATGCATACAGAGGATGAAAAGTTGCAACTACAGTTCAAATATGAGCTCATTCGGAGTTACAGAATAAGAATTAAAAATCATACCGTGCACAGATTCGTGCAGGAATAAAATCTCCGAACGCTATAAGCAACTTTTTCAAACCAAAATGAGTAAAACTTGGCACTTTATTAAAAATTCCAGAAACTAAACTAAAACAAAGTCTCTTGTTACAGCAAGAGGACACAAAGAAAATCACAAATAAAAACAACCGGGTTGCCTCCCGTAAAGCGCTTTCTTTATAGCCATATAGCTAGGCTTCTTACTTGATGTTTATTGTGGACGAAGCTCATGAGGGAGCTTGAACTTTGATGGTCCCTCTTCCTTGGGAAGTGTTCCATGCACTTCTTGTGTGGAAACTGAAACTTCACATTCCCTTCTTTTGAATCAATGATAGCACCTGTAGTACGAAGAAAAGGTCTTCCAAGAATAATTGGACTAGAGGTTTTATTCCCCATATCCATGATTAGAAAATCAACAGGCACAAATGTCATATGTAACTCTACCATAACATCACTTACTTTTCCTAAAGCATGTTTAATGGAATCATCAGCAAGTGCAAGTTCAATAGAGCATTTTTCAAGATTTTTCAATTCAAGTATATCATATAGTTCTTTAGATAAAACAGAGACACTAGATCCTAGATCAAGTATAGCATGGTGTGTCTCTTTTCCAATGGTTACTAGGACTTTGGGAATCCAATATCCCCAAGCTTAGGTGGTATCATAGCCTCTTGGTTGTACCTAGCAATCTTTTCTTTTAAACATGATTAGCAATATAAGAACCAAAACCAGCTTGGTTAGAGTTGATGGAAGGATCACTTGCAAATTTTTGTAAGATAGATATTAATTCATGCAAGCTACAATTCTCTAAGTCAAGCAATGGTTCCTTGACTTCACTAAGCATTTTAACTTCCTCAACTTTCTTTTCTAACTCAATCAACATAAGAGATTCATCATGTTCAGTTTTTAACTTCTTCTTTTAACCAACAAGTTGAGACATAAAAGGCAACAAATATTCAGGATAGTTCAATAATTCATCAAGAGTTTCCTCCAAAGTAAGAGGCATATTTTCAGCAATATTAATAGAATTCATTCCAACCACAGGTGGGCTTGTGGTTTCCCTGCAGACATACTCAATAAAGTGGCTTGGTTATCAGCTAGTTTTGACAAGGCTTTGTCTAGTCCTGCAGTTTGGAGTTGTAAGCCTTTAATATCAGAACTAATAGAAGCAACAGACTTATTCAACTCTTGTATCATGGTATTATGACTAGCAACTTGTTCCATAAGAATTTTATTAGCCTCAAAATTATCATTACGTGGTGGCATAGGCTTCCAATTATTATCACTAGCATTAGGATATGGAATAGAAGGACGGTTGTTGGGAACATATGGGGGTTTATTATAGAATTATAATTGTTGTTACCATACCCATTATTACCATAGTTCCTAATGAAGTTAACATCAATATTTTCAGGATTATTACCAACTAGTTCTTGCAAAGGCACATTTTCAATATTTTGTTTATTAATGAAAGCAAGAATAGTGTCCATTTTAGATGACAAATCATTTGTTTCTTCTATGGAGTTCACTTTCTTAGAAGGATTAGGTGCTCTATCAGTATGCCATTGACTATAGTTTTGCAAAATGCTCCAATATGTTCTTAGCTTCTACTATAGTTTTTCCCATAAACGCACCTCCAGCAGCAGAATCAAGAATATTTCTAGACATGTAATTTAGACCATTGTAAAAAGAGTGTAATATGGTCCATTCGTTAACCCCATGTGATGGACAAGTTCTAAGCATAAGTTTAATCCTATCCCAAGCCATAGCAACATGTTCATTTTCATTTTGCCTAAAAGAAAGAATGTTGTTTCTATTTTGCAAAATTTTAACAGGAGGATAGTATTTCTTAATGAAAGCTTCTTTTAAATCATCCCAAGTTTTAATGCTATCAATAGGTAATGAATGCAGCCACTCTTTAGCTTTTCCTCTAAGTGAGAAAGGAAATAACTTCAGTTTTAGAATATCACTTTCCACATTTTTAAATTTCTGCATGTCACATATTTCAACAAAATCATGAAGATGCATAGAGGCATCCTCCATAGCACTACCGCCAAATTGTTCCCTAGTTATCAAGTTCAACAAACTAGGACTTACTTCATAACTATCAGCTTTTATCTCAGGTGTGGCAATGGGCCTAGCAATAAATTGATCATTTGGAGTGTTTGTGTAATCACACAACTTAGTTCTTTCTCCCATTTTAGCAAGTTTTTATGTGTTTTTTAATTTTTTATGCAAAACTGAAATAAAATGACACTAAATGATGCAAACCGAAATAACAAATGCAACACAAAATGCAAAACTGAAAAAAATATGCAAACCGAAATATAAAATGATATGCAAGACAATGACAAAACAAGATAAATTGCTTTGAAGGTAAAGATGGATAAGATGATGCTCACGTAGGTGCAACCTCCCCAAGCTTAGGTGTTAGCACAAGTTGGTGATGAAGTTGACTTGGTGAGATATCCTTGGATAAACCCGGCGCCAGAAAACAGAGCTAGTGCAGGGGACCCTTGGATAAACCTTTCAGCAATGATTCCCCGGCAACGGCGCCAGAAAACAGTCTTGATGGCCCTTCACGTAGTTACCTGCATGAAAAGTAAATGGGTTAGGTTGAGACTCCAAGTGCAGAGTGTGTAGTAAGTGGAAGACGTGTTTTCCCCACGAGGGGTGACTCGAGGGTTTAATATCGAACTCTCGGGGAATCAGTAGTGAAGATTTATCTTTCCTATCCTTCTTTTGGTTACCTACAAAACAAAGTAAATGTTTTGGTCCTCAACCTCACCTAGTGGTTGTCAAGCACAAGGTGTGAGAATGATATCAAGATAATATGCAATGCAAACAAGAAATAAATATGCAATGGTGGTAAATAAATATGCAAGGATGGTGGTAGCAATGATAAATGATATTTTTGGGTTTTATATGATGAATGCAAGATGTAAAAGTGTTTTTGTATTTTGGATTTTAAATGGCATGTGGCACCCCGATCCAGATGATCGAGTCACCCCATATACCAGTCCCAGAAACACTGGATATATGACAGCTTGATAAACAAAGGCAAAACCAAATATATTCATAAGGCTTCGAGTTTGCACAAATACAAGGTCACAACACGGGTGAGGCTCCAGCTCTTGCGCAACAGGCGCACACAACAGTATGTACATTATTCTTCTAACATCGAGCCTCTAGCGGAAGTCGTAGCGGAAGCGAAGATAGTAGCGTGGCGATAGCGGCCTTATTCCACAGGGTCCTGCCTGGGACACGGGTTCCTAGTTCTCATAGAGCGGGTACTCGGCGACTGGTTCAGCAGGGTCTGGCCACATGAAAAGCCAGGTAAGTACTTGAAGTACTCGCAAGACATCAGCCCAAAAACAAACAAAGTGAGATCACGTTTCTCACGTGACAACTCATAATCACAACTAGGCATTCAAGCCTCTAGCCAACTCTGGCTTAATTTACAACTATCCGAGTCCTTAGCCAACTCTGGCTTGACTCCCAATAATTCTTGAGTTCGTTGGGTTTCAACTTAATTTATTTCTCCAAGTTCGACTGGACCGACTCATAGTGTGACTTGACCCAAACATCGTCCCGTAACCTGGGGACAAGGCTAGAATCTAGATTTACACTCTCGAGAGGTTGCAACATTTATCCACACGCTGAAGTCTAGCTTGTACCGCCGGTACCGAAGTACTAGAACCGATCATGGCGGCAGCACAAACCCACACTTCCACAACCGTTTATCCTACCCGGACACTCCCTGTATAGCCACCGACATAGCTCTACGCCTTATGACGAAGTGAATCCGGCACGTCCCCAACAGATGAGCGACGCCTAGCTCCGGAACCTTCACAAGACTAGCCCCGACCACAAAGGTAACCGACTAGACTTGCCAAAAGGGTGGCGTCAAAGGAGGCCTGATAAAATACTCAGTTATGGTCCGCCCATGTGAACGACGCATGGTTGTGCTGGGTGTTTGGTGAGTGGCACTAAGTGACTCAATCTAGTCGAGGGAGGTGATTATCTTCTTAGTCATTTTGTTTGATTACAGACATCAACATTAACAAAGTAACACAAGGTAACCTCATAACAATACAGCACAGAATATATCACTTGCATGCATAGATAACAACATAACAATAAATAATAATACCCGGGTGACTGTGGCGGGAGACCCGGCCGGTGTCACTCGGGGGTTAGTGTTCACAGAATAATAGCATAATTTTCAAACGGATGACGGTGGCGGGAGACCCGGCCGGTGTCACCGTAAAAGAATGAACCGAAAAGCACTCATAAAAATGAGAGGGCATCCATTCCACTCGGGGTTACCCCGACGTGGTGTCAGCAATCTCGGCAATAAGAACCAAATGGAAAGTCAGCTCCCAAGCGTCGCAGTCCGGGTGGTCTATGCCAACCATATTTGACGGAGGGACAAGGCAAATAACTCTTTTGGCGAATGCCCCCAACTCCGAGGATCATA
Source organism: Poa pratensis (assembly GCA_947311845.1). Lineage (NCBI taxonomy): Eukaryota > Viridiplantae > Streptophyta > Magnoliopsida > Poales > Poaceae > Poa > Poa pratensis. Next base: position 15,833,783 of record CAMZMU010000070.1, on the reverse strand, counting down.
AGACGACATTCGTCCGCTCCTCACCTCGGCGAAGAAGAAAGAAGCAAACAAAGCCCCGCAAGCGCGAGACGCACAGTTGTAATAATTTCCCCCATTCCTTTGACTGAGGCGGTATCACCGGCCATTGTCTAGGGAACGTGAGTGTTGCACGGATAAGCAATACAAAGGAGTGCAATAATTAAAAATGCAATATGACATGTGAGGTGCAACAGATATTAATTCAGCAGTCAAAATATTTCCTAAGTTCGACCAAGTTTGAAATTGGGTTGGTGGCTTGCCTTCGGGTTCAGAGGTAACTCCTAATCCGTCGGAGAGGTTCGAATCTAAAAGAACAAGACAAAAATGCATCAAAAATCCCTCCTAGGGTATTTAAATAAATGCCAAAACAAATAATTCCAAATAATTCTTTTCTGGTTCCATTTGAAAGAGAAAATTCAAACTAAGCCAACAAAATTGGTTTCATATTTTTCTGACCATTTTTCAGAGAGAAATGGCATTTCAAAGTTTGGTTTAATTTCTGCCAATTTCCAGTAGAAAAATAAAACAGAAAATCCAAACAGAAAAACGATTCGGAAATGTTTAAAAACCTGACAGTGGGTCCCACTGTCAGTGACTCATAGATCCCGAACCGTTTTCTTCTCACGCGCGGAAAAATAAAAGAAATCCGGCGATGCTCCGGCGAACTCACCGGCGTCGAATCGCGGCGGCTAGGGCGAGGCAGAGGGGTGGGGAAGGAAGCAGAGCGGCTCAGGGAGAGGTTGCGCAGCTCGTCGGTGCACTCGAGCTTGATGGGGAGCTCGGGCGGCACCAGTGCGTCTTCTCCGGCGGCGGGAGCTTGCGGTCGATGATGGACACGGCGTCTCCGGCCACCATTCACCCTGGCGAGCACGGCATCGTCACCGTGGTGCCTGTGGAGGCTCGGGTGGAGGAATCGATCAGGGGAAGGCTGGGGTGAGCGAATGGTGCGGTGGGCAGTGCGGCTCGGGAGGGCTCGATCCCGGCGAGGGCTAGCTCCTCTGGGCTCGTGGCTGGGGTGGAGGGCGACTGAGGGAGTGGGAGAGGTGGTGTGGTGAAGGAATGGTGCGGGGGTGGCCGTTTTATACGGTTCCCGTGCAGCGGCCGGAGTAATGGCGCGGCGAGGTGTCGCGCACGGCGTGGAGGCGACGGTGGACGGTGTGTCGCGAAACCGGTGGCACAGAAGGCGCACGCGGCACAGGAGGGAGCGAGTGGATGAGCTCGGGGCGGCTGGGTCGCTGACGAGCGGGGCCCCGGCGGCGCTGTGCTGGACGGCGCGTCGGCTAGCGGTCCGGGCGCGTGCGGGATTCTCCTCCGGCGACGCGTGGTGACGGAGAGGTTCAGGGAGAGGAGGGGAACGTGCTGGGCTTGGTTAGGGTCGCGGGGAAGCTGAACGCCGATGACCACAAAGTGGCGGCGCCGTCGGGCACGGCCTCGCCGGCGGTGATCACCGTTTTGTCCACGCCAGAGCGACATCGACACGTTTCTCTCAGCTCCGTGCTCCAAATGAGGTGTGGTTTTCACCACTGTGTGCCAAATTCAAAATCCTCTAACTTTGCTGACTAAAGTTTCTTCAAATTTGAAAGTTGGTCCGACTAGTTTTTGTGAAAAACAATACTGGTCAAAAAGGGTTTTAAAGTTTTGGAGGGGTAGATGGTGTTAGATGGATATGCCCTTTTGTCTGAGGTAGGAGGGATCAAGGGGAGTCTATCTATGCCCTGGATTCATCCAGGAAAAATAATTTGGATAGGTTTAAAAATGTTTTGAGAAAACAGGCAGAAAAAAAAGAATTATGGAGGGAAATTTTCCTAAGTCATGGCCCCATATTTTTTTATAAAAGTGACCCACATCAACTAGGGAAGGTTCCCTAATTTTTGCAGAATTTTTGGAGACATAAAAATAGGGGTTCCTTTGTAAGGTCAATAAAAAGGGTAATTTTTAAAAAGGAAAAAGAATTTCCCAATTAAATATTTATCCAGAGATAAAATCACAAATGCAAGTACCAAGTGGGAGGAAAATGGAAAGCACAAGATCCCACTTGATTTATCATGTTTGCAAAGGTTCAAGATTTTAAAAGAATTTCCTGGAGGTTTAAACCCAAATGCACATGAAATAATGAAATAATGCATTTTGGGAAAAATTGCAAAAAGGCCAAAATTCGGGGTGTTACAGACCTTCCCCCCTTAAGATGAATCTCGTCCTCGAGATTCCGGTTGCTCGTTGAACAGATACGGATATTCTGCCTTCAGCAAATCTTCTCGTTCCCAGGTTGCTTCTTCCTCTGTGTGCTTGTCCCACTGAACCTTGTAGAACTTGGTGACCTTGCTGCGAGTGCGGCGTTCTGACTCATCCAAGATTCTGACGGGGTGTTCCTCGTAAGTCAGTTCGCTGCTCAACTCCAGTTCCTTAAAGTCAGCCTGCTTGGTTGGGGGTGAGATGCACTTCCTTAGCTGGGATACGTGGAAGACGTCATGTACTCCAGCCAATTCCTCTGGCAGTTCCAGCTGGTAGGCTACTGATCCTTTCTTTGCCACAATCTTGAAAGGCCCAATGAATCTTGGGGCAAGCTTTCCTTTCATGTGGAATCTTTTCAGTCCCTTGAGAGGTGTTACTCGAAGATAGACATAGTCGTTTTCCTCGAAGTGAATCTGACGATGTCGCCGGTCGTAATAGCTTTTCTGGCGGGATTGCGCTGCCTTGAGCCGGTCCCGAATCAGACGTACTTGCTTTTCTGCCCTCATCAAATCATCGGGCTTAAAGATCTTGCGGTCTCCAACCTCGGACCATTTAGTGGGGTCCGGCATTTTCTCCCATACAGGGCTTCAAAGGGTGACATCTTCAGGCTGCCTTGGTAGCTGTTGTTGTATGAGAACTCTGCATAGGGTAAACTATCTTCCCATCCTGCTCCATAGGCGAGTACACACGAGCGGAGCATATCCTCCAGGATTTGATTAACCCGCTCGGTTTGACCGTCGGTCTGCGGATGATAGGCTGTGCTGAAGGATAACTTTGTTCCCATGGCATGATGTAGGCTTGTCCAAAATTTGGAGGTAAATTGTGTACCTCTATCCGACACAATGGTCTTCGGGACTCCGTGGAGTTTGACAATCTTGTTCACATAGAGTTGTGCCAGTTGGTCCGAGCGGTATGTGTCTTGACGGGGATAAAGTGAGATACCTTCGTCAACGGTCGACAATGACCCAGATGGAATCATTCCCTCGGCTGGATTTGGGAAGTCCGACAATGAAATCCATACTTATGTTGTCCCATTTCCACTCGGGTACCTTAAGGGGTTGGAGATATCCGGCGGGTTTCTGATGCTCGGCCTTCACCAGGTTGCATACATTGCAGCATGCGACATAGTAAGCGATATCCTTCTTCATACCGGACCACCAGAAGGTTTGCTTCAAGTCTTGGTACATCTTGGTGCTCCCGGGTGAATGGAATAGGCAGACTCGTGGGCTTCCCTGAGGATCTGCTGTATTAGTGTGGTCTTGTAGGGTACACAAAGGCGGGTACCGAAGCGGAGTACTCCTTGGCTGTCCAGGGAAAATTCCTTGGCCTGACCCAGCGGTATCTTGGCCTTGATCTTGCTTAGGCCGGGGTCGTTGGCCTGCTCGGTTTTTATTTCTTCCTCCAGGTCTGGCTTTACTTCTAGGGTGCTTAGATAGGCCCTGTTTCCCACGCACAAGTTTAGCTTCGCGAATTCTTTCTCCAACTTGGCCGCATCTTAGGGGGCTTCCTGCTCAGAGCATCTGCTACCACGTTGGCCTTCCCGGGATGATAATGAATCCCAAGGTCGTAGTCCTTGATTACTTCCAGCCACCTCCTTTGCCTCAGATTGAGGTCAGGCTGGGTGAAGATATACTTCAAGCTTTTGTGGTCCGTGTAAATCTCGCATCTTCGACCAATAAGGTGGTGTCGCCAAGTCTTCAGGGCGAGTATGACGGCGGCTAATTCCAAGTCGTGGGTGGGATAGTTGAGCTCGTGGGTCTTGAGTTGCCTTGACACATATGCGATGACCTTTCCTTCTTGCATGAGTACGGCTCCTAGCCCATTTCTGCAGGCATCACAGTATACGGTGAAATCCTTGGCATCATCAGGCAACACCAGAATTGGGGCGGTGGTTAACCGGGTCTTTAACTCGTTGAAACTTTCCTCGCACTCATCTGTCCAGGCATACTTGCGATTCTTCTTCAATAGATCCGTCATGGGCTTGGCTATCTTGGAAAAGTTTTCGATGAATCTTCGGTAATACCCGGCCAATCCTAGGAAGCTTCGGATTTCTGATACGTTGGTGGGAACTTTCCAGTTTAGCACATCGGAGATCTTGTTGGGGTTTACAGCCACACCGGCTCCAGACAACACATGTCCTAGGAATTCCACTTCCTTTAACCAGAATTGGCATTTGCTGTACTTGGCATAAAGTTGTTGCTCACGCATTCTTCCAAGAACTATTCTGAGGTGTTCGGCGTGCTCCTCCTCATTTTTGGAGTAGATGAGGATGTCGTCGATAAACACCACGACAAACTTGTCGAGATACTCCATGAATACCTTGTTCATCATGCCCATGAAGTAGGCTGGAGCATTTGTTAGGCCGAAGGACATAACTGTGCACTCATACAATCCATATCTGGTGGTGAATGCGGTCTTGGGGATATCACTTTCTCGAATCTTCAGCTGGTAATAACCCGTACGGAGATCAATCTTGGAGAATACTCGGGCACCACGGAGTTGGTCGAATAAATCATTGATTCTCGGGAGTGGGTACTTGTTCTTGATGGTGACATCATTGAGAGCGCGATAGTCGATGCATAATCGGAGGGTACCATCGCTCTTCTTTGCAAACAAAACCGGTGATCCCCAAGGTGAAATGCTTGGGCGGATGAACTTTTTCTGAATCAATTCGTCAAGCTGTTTCTTCAGTTCCACTAGCTCGGGACTTGTCATACGGTAGTGTTTCTTGAATATTGGGTTTGTCCCTGGTACAACTTCAATTGCAAATTCAATATCACGGTCAGGGGGCATTCCGGGTAATTCATCTGGAAAGACATCCGGGTATTCACTGACCACATACACTTCCCCTATCTCCGGGGCTTGAGCAAGAAACATCTTCGCATTTATCTGGTGAGGCTTATTTGGCACATAAGTGGTTCGTATGCCTTCCGGGTTGGTGAGAGTAACTGCCCTGGTTGCACAGTCGATCTGAGCTGCATGCTGAACTAACCAATCCATACCCAGGATGGCGTCGAGGCCGGGCACATTGAGGGTGCTAAGCTGAGCGGGAAATTTCACTTGATTGATGCTGATTGTCAGGTCTTGACACATGGTGTTTGTTTTCATCTCCGAGGCGGGGGTTTGTATCACCAAAAGATGGCCCAAAGGGGAAACGGGAAAACGGTGTTTGGCAACAAAATCCTTCGAGATGAAAGAATGGGAAGCTCCAGAATCGAATAAAATCAGCGCGGGTTTAGTGTTGATAGTACACGTACCAAGCACTACGTCTGAAGCTTCATATGCTTCCTCTGCTGACATGTGGTGGACACGGGCAACTTGAGGTGGCTTGATCGCCCCAGCAGGGTGGTTGTTGCCGGAGTTGTTATTGTTGCCGTTGCCGTTACTGAGGGGGCAATCCTTGATGTAGTGTCCTGTCTTGCCGCACTTGAAGCAGGAGTTCTCCCTCTTACAATCATCCACGAGTGGGCGCTTGTGGTAGAATCCTTCCCGGGGGTATCCATCCTTCCTGGGTTGATTCCAAGAGTTCTGAGGAGTTGAGATCGGTTGTTGGGTTGCCATGGGCGTGGTTTTGAAGAACCTCCTTCATGCTGGTTCTTGCGTGGCTCGAACTTCCGCTTGTGGGAGTCATAGATGGTGCGGTGCTCCTTTTCTGAGATTAGCGCAGTGTTGATCATGGCCTGAAAATCTGGAAACTGCAGAACACTGAGCTGAGTTTTTATGGCCTGATGCATTCCATGAAGGAACCTGTCTTTCTTCTTTTCCTCAGTGTTGATGTCCTCAGGTGCATAGCGAGCAAGGTTGTTGAACTTGGTCAGATATTCGCTGATGGACTTGCTGCCTTGAGTAAGTGCCAAAAATTCCTGCTGTTTCATCTTTATGAGGCTTGAGGGAATGTGGGCCCTGCGGAATGCTTCCTGAAATTCTGCCCAAGTGACAGGGGGTCCATCGCCTCTGGCGTCCTTTTGGTTGTCCCACCAAATGCTGGCGGGGCCCTCAAGGTAGTGGGTGGCGAAGGGCACTTGGTCCTGCTCGTCCACGCGAGCGAGTTCCAGTTTCTTTCCCATAGCACGGAGCCAATCATCAGCCTCAAGTGGGTCATCAGCATATGCGAACTTGGGCGGTTGTGTGCGCTGGAAGTCTTGCAGCTTTGAGCGGCCTGGGGGTGGAACATTACGGGCTTGCATGTACGTGCCAAACTCTCTCATGATCTGTGTCAGATGCTGGTTGTGGCGTTCATCCATCATCATCATAAACTGACTTGGGCTTGGTTCCTGATTTGGTGGAGGAGGAGGTGGTTGCGGAGGCTCGGGATCCTCGCCAGCTTGTCGTGCGGAACGACGAACCGGGGTTCCTTGGCTGCACTCGCACCATATTGGGCCTCATCCTGACTGTTGCATGTAATGGCGCGTATCATGAGCATCCATATGGGGAAGGTGTAACATCCACGGAAAAACCAAATGGAAACACAGTTTGCAAAAGAAACACAAGCATGATGTTATACAATGGATGATGGGGTTACAAGATTCAAGCACTCGCTATTTTACAACAGATGCAAGGTAAAGATACAAGCTACTCGTACAGGATACAAGGTACAAGCACAGGTACAAGATGCAGATACAACTCTACCACTACATTATTCAAGCACGCGATACATCGGAAAGTAGTACACTAAGCGATGTGTCTCCGAGCGTCTAGAACTCCATCTCGAGGGGTGTCGCTGGCGTGGCGGTGTCGAGGGGCTCCTCCGCGGGGCTGTAGTCGGGTGAAGCGCGGTCGTCGCGGGAGTCTCCGGAGTAACTCTGTGGCTCGGCCGCCTGGACGCGACGACGCTGAGACCGAACGGGAGTGAAGCGCGAGTAGTAGTGAGCAGCGCTGCTACGAGTGCGGGAAGGTGGCGTCGGAGCGGTAGACGAGGAGTAGCGGGCAAGCCCCCTCCTGATCTGCTCGAGGGAACTGAGCCTAAAGGTGGGGAGACGTGGTGGCGACTAGAAGTGCCGGAACCAGAAGCTCGCGTCATCTCGGCCAAGGCCACGTTGGCGCGAAGGGAGGCAAACTGGAGAAGGGTGGTGTGGAGGTACTGGTGGAGATAGGTGGTGTACTGAATAAGGGCGGAGAGAGGTGAGCTAGGGTCACCTGGGTTGGGGAAAAGGGTGTCCCCGTTGTCTAAAGCCAACCTCGGGAAGTAGGCGTAACGGGTGCACTGCTTCATGACGGGGTCGACGGTGCGAAGGAACAGGATGGCATCTCCTGCAGCCTCCTGTATGGCTCGAGACGCCTGTGTACAGACACCGGAAGTGAGGCCGTGCTCAATCCCTGCGGACACGGGCTGCGGACGCAGGCGGACGGTGGCGGTGAACTCCGAGGTGAGCCTGTCGAGACGGTTGTGGTACACGTGGTAAGTCGGGGGAGGTGCGCCTGGGTAGAGGTGGTCCCAGATCTCCCGAAGAAACTGCGGAAAACCGGGAACGTGCACGGCGGTAGTCTCGGCGAGCAACTCTGCCATCTGTGACAGAGACAGAATTCAAATAAAGTGAGCGTTAAGTTTTAAAGCACAAACAGACAGAGAAACATTGGAAAAAGTTGTCAACACAACAAGTTCTATTCTACGTCGTCCAAGAACTAGGGCATCCTACAGGCAGTTAGGCTCTGATACCAAGCTCTGTGGCACCCCGATCCAGATGATCGAGTCACCCCATATACCAGTCCCAGAAACACTGGATATATGACAGCTTGATAAACAAAGGCAAAACCAAATATATTCATAAGGCTTCGAGTTTGCACAAATACAAGGTTACAACACGGGTGAGGCTCCAGCTCTTGCGCAACAGGCGCACACAACAGTATGTACATTATTTTTCTAACATCGAGCCTCTAGCGGAAGTCGTAGCGGAAGCGAAGATAGTAGCGTGGCGATAGCGGCCTTATTCCACAGGGTCCTGCCTGGGACACGGGTTCCTAGTTCTCATAGAGCGGGTACTCGGCGACTGGTTCAGCAGGGTCTGGCCACATGAAAAGCCAGGTAAGTACTTGAAGTACTCGCAAGACATCAGCCCAAAAACAAACAAGTCTATCTATATGGCATGGCATGGTTCAGAAAGTAACATGGCATGAGGTCGGTTGCGAGGATGAGTCCAAGCTTAACGGTTGGACATAACTTACCTACTTACCTTAGTAGGGGTGTTTTCTCGATATCAAGTGAGATCACGTTTCTCACTTGACAACTCATAATCACAACTAGGCATTCAAGCCTCTAGCCAACTCTGGCTTAATTCACAACTATCCGAGTCCTTAGCCAACTCTGGCTTGACTCCCAAAATCTTGTGTTCGTTGGTTCAACTTAATTATTTCTCCAAGTTCGACTGGACTGACTCATAGTGTGACTTGACCCAAACATCGTCCCGTAACCTGGGGACAAGGCTAGAATCTAGATTTACACTCTCGAGAGGTTGCAACATTTATCCACACGCTGAAGTCTAGGCTTGTACCGCCGGTACCGAAGTACTAGAACCGATCATGGCGGCAGCACAAACCCACACTTCCACAACCGTTTATCCTACCCGGACACTCCCTGTATAGCCACCGACATAGCTCTACGCCTTATGAAGAAGTGAATCCGGCACGTCCCCAACAGATGAGCGACGCCTAGCTCCGGAACCTTCACAAGACTAGCCCCGACCACAAAGGTAACCGACTAGACTTGCCAAAAGGGTGGCGTCAAAGGAGGCCTGATAAAATACTCAGTTATGGTCCGCCCATGTGAACGACGCATGGTTGTGCTGGGTGTTTGGTGAGTGGCACTAAGTGACTCAATCTAGTCGAGGGAGGTGATTATCTTCTTAGTCATTTTGTTTGATTACAGACATCAACATTAACAAAGTAACACAAGGTAACCTCATAACAATACAGCACAGAATATATCACTTGCATGCATAGATAACAACATAACAATAATAATAATACCCGGGTGACTGTGGCGGGAGACCCGGCCGGTGTCACTCGGGGGTTAGTGTTCACAGAATAATAGCATAATGTTCAAACGGATGACGGTGGCGGGAGACCCGGCCGGTGTCACCGTAAAAGAATGAACCGAAAAGCACTCATAAAAATGAGAGGGCATCCATTCCACTCGAGGGTTACCCCGACGTGGTGTCAGCAATCTCGGCAATAAGAACCAAATGGAAAGTCAGCTCCCAAGCGTCGCAGTCCGGGTGGTCTATGCCAACCATATTTGACGGAGGGACAAGGCAAATAACTCTTTTGGCGAATGCCCCCAACTCCGAGGATCATAAGACGACATTCGTCCGCTCCTCACCTCGGCGAAGAAGAAAGAAGCAAACAAAGCCCCGCAAGCGCGAGACGCACAGTTGTAATAATTCCCCCATTCCTTTGACTGAGGCGGTATCACCGGCCATTGTCTAGGGAACGTGAGTGTTGCACGGATAAGCAATACAAAGGAGTGCAATAATTAAAATGCAATATGACATGTGAGGTGCAACAGATATTAATTCAGCAGTCAAAATATTTCCTAAGTTCGACCAAGTTTGAAATTGGGTTGGTGGCTTGCCTTCGGGTTCAGAGGTAACTCCTAATCCGTCGGAGAGGTTCGAATCTAAAAGAACAAGACAAAAATGCATCAAAAATCCCTCCTAGGGTATTTAAATAAATGCCAAAACAAATAATTCCAAATAATTCTTTTCTGGTTCCATTTGAAAGAGAAAATTCAAACTAAGCCAACAAAATTGGTTTCATATTTTTCTGACCATTTTTCAGAGAGAAATGGCATTTCAAAGTTTGGTTTAATTTCTGCCAATTTCCAGTAGAAAAATAAAACAGAAAAACGATTCGGAAATGTTTAAAAACCTGACAGTGGGTCCCACTGTCAGTGACTCATAGATCCCGAACCGTTTTCTTCTCACGCGCGAAAAATAAAAGAAATCCGGCGATGCTCCGGCGAACTCACCGGCGTCGAAGCGCGGCGGCTAGGGCGAGGCAGAGGGGTGGGGAAGGAAGCAGAGCGGCTCAGGGAGAGGTTGCGCAGCTCGTCGGTGCACTCGAGCTTGATGGGGAGCTCGGGCGGCACCAGTGCGTCTTCTCCGGCGGCGGGAGCTTGCGGTCGATGATGGACACGGCGTCTCCGGCCACCATTCACCCTGGCGAGCACGGCATCGTCACCGTGGTGCCTGGGAGGCTCGGGTGGAGGAATCGAGCAGGGAGGCTGGGGTGAGCGAATGGTGCGGTGGGCAGTGCGGCTCGGGAGGGCTCGATCCCGGCGAGGGCTAGCTCCTCTGGGCTCGTGGCTGGGGTGGAGGGCGACTGAGGGAGTGGGAGAGGTGGTGTGGTGAAGGAATGGTGCGGGGGTGGCCGTTTTATACGGTTCCCGTGCAGCGGCCGGAGTAATGGCGCGGCGAGGTGTCGCGCACGGCGTGGAGGCGACGGTGGACGGTGTGTCGCGAAACCGGTGGCACAGAAGGCGCACGCGGCACAGGAGGGAGCGAGTGGATGAGCTCGGGGCGGCTGGGTCGCTGACGAGCGGGGCCCCGGCGGCGCTGTGCTGGACGGCGCGTCGGCTAGCGGGGCGCGTGCGGGATTCTCCTCCGGCGACGCGTGGTGACGGAGAGGTTCAGGAGAGGAGGGGAACGTGCTGGGCTTGGTTAGGGTCGCGGGGAAGCTGAACGCCGATGACCACAAAGTGGCGGCGCCGTCGGGCACGGCCTCGCCGGCGGTGATCACCGTTCTGTCCACGCCAGAGCGACATCGACATGTTTCTCTCAGCTCCTTGCTCCAAATGAGGTGTGGTTTTCACCACTGTGTGCCAAATTCAAAATCCTCTAACTTTGCTGACTAAAGTTTCTTCAAATTTGAAAGTTGGTCCGACTAGTTTTTGTGAAAAACAATACTGGTCAAAAAGGGTTTTAAAGTTTTGGAGGGGTAGATGGTATTAGATGGTATGCCCTTTTGTCTTGAGGTAGGAGGGATCAAGGGGAGTCTATCTATGCCCTGGATTCATCCAGGAAAAATAATTTGGACAGGTTTAAAAATGTTTTGAGAAAATGGGCAGAAACAAAAAGAATTGTGGAGGGAAATTTCCCTAAGTCATGGCCCCATATTTTTTTATAAAAGTGACCCACATCAACTAGGGAAGGTTCCCTAATTTTTGCAGAATTTTTGGAGACATAAAAATAGGGGTTCCTTTGTAAGGTCAATAAAAAGGGTAATTTTTTAAAAGGAAAAAGAATTTCCCAATTAAATATTTATCCATAGATAAAATCACAAATGCAAGTACCAAGTGGGAGGAAAAGGAAAAGCACAAGATCCCACTTGATTTATCATGTTTGCAAAGGTTCAAGATTTTAAAAGAATTTCTGGAGGTTTAAACCCAAATGCACATGAAATCATGAAATAATGCATTTTGGGAAAAATTGCAAAAAGGCCAAAATTCGGGGTGTTACATGGCAGAAAATGGAAAAGTGGTAAAAGTTGTTGGAAAGGTGTTTCTTATGATTAAAAATGGACCGGGGTTCATGGTTTCACAAATGCACTCTCTCTTAAATAAAGTGATAGACAATGGAACACTAGAGTTGACATATGAGATTGCAACACAACAGTTTAATGACAAGTTATAATTATATGGGCATCACAGCCTAACACAGAGACCTTTTGGTTATTAGTCTCTCTTATACTCCACCAAGATGCGAACTAAATCATAACACCTCAGTAATTAAGATAAATCAGAGCATAGCAATAAGTATCATGACATGAAGTTAAAATAAGAACATGCTAGATCTAGTCATGGAGTAGTGGCAATGGTCACACCCACATCTCCGGTAGCATGGTATTTCTTTTTATCCCTGGTGAGGCAACAAAGTAAGGTAGAGATAGCCAAGTGGATCGCAGAACTTTCTCTCACGTTCACTGCACTAGCCACCCCCCGTTACTCCAACTAATGCACACGTTTCCCCTCACACGCTCTCATAAACATGCTTGATCATCACAAGTAAATAAGAACGGGGTACATAATATGCATCTACTTTCATAACTCAAACAAAACCATTGCAATCTCAAACATATATTAACTCATAAAAAGATCCACCACAAAGGTATTACATAGATGACCGTAATCATGTTCAGCAGCTCATACGGTACTAATTAGTGAAGCTCAAGAGAGAGAGATACATAAGTTACTTCCTCAAACTCATAGTACAGAGGTGGACTACTCCCTCTTCATCATGGAGACGGTGGAGAAGTCGTTGGAGAAGATGGAGACCACGCCGGCAGCGCCCCGCCGGAGTTTTCCCCCTCCAATCTGCAACTGCAGGTCTCTGTTTCGGTGTTTCTGTGTTTCTGCGGCGCTCCTTCCAGAGAACGTCGGGGGGCTATTTTTATAGTCGGTTTTAGGTCAAAACGGAGTCGGTGGAGGAAAGATCGACGGCAACGGAGCTCCGAGGCCCAAAAGGGGGTCCCACGCGGCCCAGGTACCTGGCCGCGTGGGCCCACTCAACTGTGGCCTCCGACTTCCTTTCGTGCGCTTTCTTGGCTCCTACGATCTGTTCCTTCCAAAAACTGATGCCCGTAAAATATTAGGTCATTTGGACGTCGTTTGGCTCCCTGAAACATTAAAACATAGAAAACAGGGTTTTCTGACTGTGCAGGGTTAATTCCATAAAAATAGGAAACATACCAAATATTCCCAAAATCATTATAAAACAGTGATATAATCCTTATATGATGCAAATATGACTGGAATATAAGTAAAATAATGCAAAGTTCATGTATGCATTTTACATGCATCACATGTGAACAATTTAGTTGCCTAGCTAACATTTCTATTTGCCTTTTGTGTATACAGATGAAGAAGTGAGAGAGTATCACGAGGAGGCGGAGATAAAGACTTGAAGCCACTGAAAGAGAGCAACAACAACCGGATGATCGAAACCAACTTCATCGCGCCCTCTCTTAAACATTGTGGTTCTCTATCTTTTATGTGATGTATTTGTGTATGACAACTTATTTTCGTACAACTATGGTTTGTAATGCATGTGATAATGAACTAATGTATTTGTGTATCACAATTTGGTCATTTGTATGTGGAATTATTGTTATTTTGGTCGCCTGTACCTGAATATACTGTATTTATATTCGATATACTGCTGGAATACGATTTTCTGTAAAAAAAAATAATACCACAAAACAATACCGCTGGCGGACACAGAGGCGTACCGCTGGCGGACATCGCTTCCAGAACCCAAACCAGCGACTAGTACCGCTGGCGGCCGTGGTGGCTTACCTTTGGCGGGCGCTAGCCAGCCAGCGCTGTGGCAGATAACGCTGGCGGGCGGAAATTGTGCCCGCCAGCGGTAACCAGCCTTACCGCTGGCGGACGGCCGCCCCCGCCAGCGGTAATTATTACCACTGGCGTAATGATCGCTGGCGGGCGCCCGCCCGCCAGCGGTAGGCCATTTCCGTCCGCCAGCGGTAGGCCTTTTCCTACTAGTGGGTGCCCTAGGACTTGATTGCCTTTTATTTTTAGTTCTAGGGACTTTTCTGTAAAAGCACAGGCCTTATCTTCGAATTTTAGGTTTTCCTGCACAATAGATGTAAAGGGCCTACGTGCAAAGTTGTACCCGCCACGTGTTTCAATACAATGCAGCAACGGGATCTTCTAGCCCCACCCCTTGTACACAAAAAAACATTGTGATAGGTGCGACTTTCCTTTTGTGGAGCGTTGCCATGATGGATGTGACTGAATGGGATGACTGAAACTCAATGATAGGCCGAGATTAGAGAAGTATTTCATTCACTTGTACCCTAATTTGACACCTCTGAGAGTTGTTTCCATGTCAAAGGAAGACCAAGACATACAGTATATATTCCAATTAGATCATGGTCTTAATTACATGGAAAGTGATTTTGGCTCCCAAGTTCTGGTGATCTCGTTTTTTTCAAAAAATAAAAAAAACATAGCTTCAATTTTTTGAAACCAATTATGCAACTTCTCAATGATATATTGTAAAAGTGCGCAAAATATAATACCTTTTACCTACACAAAAATGACAAAGGTTAAAATTTGAAACTACTCAGATATGTACATTTATAATTTTTGTATAGCTCATAACGTAAAGTACTTTGCAGTGAAATTTTATACGCTTGTAAAAATATCATTGAGAACATGGCTAGTCTTTTTAGATTTTTTAGAAAATTTTAAATATAGTTTTTGATTTTTTGAAAACAGTGAAATCACTAAAACTCCTTAATTACGGGCTACGGAAGAGACCATGTATGTACCGCTTGCATGCAGCGACACACATCCTATTCTCTCCCGTCGTAGCAGAAAACTGTAGAGATGGTCGAATTCTTTGTAGGTCCAGCGTAGGGGCCGGCCCCTCGATGGACATCAAAGTAGTACGTACTGTACTTGGCAGCAAAGCCTTCAAGAGCATGCCGTGCGTTCTTTTGCAGGGAGACTTCGTCATTCCTACGGGCTGATGATACGACGTCGTACGGTTTGACCAGTCTTTAAGCAGACATGGCCGCGGCCGAAGCGATGTTTGACGTTTGCCTGCGCCGGAAATACAGCGCCCTCGCGCTCCACGAACAGCTTCGGAATACAGGTGATGTGATCTTTCAGCTACAAAACTGGACAGATGAAGTACATTATCTTCTGATGGTTTTTAATTAAGTTCAGAAAGTTTGAATGTAGACTTCTCTTGACAGTAAATTTCCTGTTGACTTTCCTGTTAGACCGTAGGTTTGGAGGTAACAGTAACTCTGGGACTGAGACCGGGCTCCGGGCCCCGCGCCGCCTCCCCATGCGAGGCGACTGGGCGGCCCCTTCCCCCCGCCTCGTCCAAGGGCTTAGCCGCCCTCTTCTCTCTCTCTCGCTGCCGAGCGTTGCTCACGCGGTGCCGTGCGGGGCCGGCGGTGACGGCTCCCCTTTTCTACCCGACGACGCAGCCACGTAGGAGCTCGGCTCGGGTGGTGGCTTCCTGGCAGCGGTGGCGGCGGGGCGAGGACGCTGCCGATTGGCGGCGGTGGCGCCCTACAGGCCCAGATCTGGGCCATTTGGGCCCGATCTGGGTCTGGGTGGGCCGGTTCGCGCTCCGACATGACGCCTCCGGTTGGTCTGAGAAGCAACTCAGGATGGGGATGGGGATGGCGGCTACGGCGCCGCGTCTGCGGCAGTGCGAGCTTCACGGGCCCGATCTGAGGCTGTCAGAGCCTAGTTGACCTGGTGTGCTCCTGTTGTTGCGTCCGGTCTGCTACTGCCAATGGCGGTGGAGGTTGTTCCCTTGCACGTGGCTGTGGTACCGCCGTCCCTTGTCTGCGGCTGTTTCTTTTCGGTCTGGCCAGCCTCGCAGTGTTTGCCATGGTGAAACGTCGATGATTGTTTCAAGATTGTGGTGGCGCATGTTGGTGGGCGGCGAGCTTGGCAGAGCCAACGGTGTGTCCGGGGTTGTGGTCTGTTGGGGGTTGGGAGAAATCCTTGTCGGCTCTTGCCGACACCGGCGCGGGGACGCCTGCGGGCGTCGCCGTCCTTCTTTAAGGGCGTCGGGTGGACCCCTTCCCCAGTTTCCCCCGTGTACCAGGAGAAATCGTAGGATCAGTCCGGGCAGCAGTATCGTCGTCGTCGGATTCTTTCTTGAAGGTGTTGCTTGGTACGTGGCAATTCGGAGTCTTAGGAGTGTGGTGGGAATTCTCCGGTGGCCGCAACGGTTGCGAGTCATCGTCGCTTTCATTGCTCTGGTGATGTTGGCATTAGTTTCTCTTTACTTTCTCTTATTTTATTTTTATATCTTGGGCTTGATTATACTGTTTGCCCCAGCATCGGTCTCGCAGTTGTATGATGTGGTTGCTACATTAATATAGCGGTGCACAAGCATGTTTCAATTTGGGGGGGGGGGGGGGGGGGGGGGGGGGGGTAACCTTCGAGAACTAGTTTCTCCGTGCAACCACAATAAAAGTGGAATCTGCGTCGACTCTAGGTTATGTTGGTTTTTTTTCGTATATACACAGCACAAGCCTTAGACTTTGTGTCGAATCGGTGAATTTCAGCGTCAAAGATTATGGAGCCGAACTGGTATGCGGCGACGCCATTATGTATAGCACCAATGTGCCTTACTTCGAAAACAACCTACAGTCTCACAGTCAAAGTACAGAACCTAAATACAAGGCGCTTGCAAATACTACAACCGAGGTCATTTGGATTGAAACTCTTCTCAAGGAACTTGGGCTAAAACTAAAGGAAATGCCATGTTTATGGTGTGATAACTTGGGTGCTACTTATGTGTCTGCAAATCCAGTTTTTGATGCTCGTGCAGAACACATCGAAATCGATTTTCACTTTGTCCGTGAACGAGTGCAAGCAAAATTTGGAGATCAAGTTCATATCAAGCAAAGATCAAGTGGTTGATGGTTTCACTAAGTTTTTCCTGTTGCTAGTCTTCATGAGTTTAAACGTAAGTTTAGATTAAAGGGGCTGTTAGAGATTGTAATACATGGCATATACCGTATTGGTACGGTGTAGTACACCGCCCAACACGATACTTCTGTACGCCACGGTGAGGGCTTTTCACACCTCATATAGACACGTAACCCGAGCCCCGAGAGCGGCATCGTTTCCGCTAATACCCCTTCTCCCGCTTCCGTGTCAAAAAATTGTTGCCTCCACTACTGCGCCTCTTCGGCTTCTCCGGACATGTAGCAACGGAACTCCGACAGAAAAAAGCAGAGCGGAGCTTCCATGGGAACAAAGCATGACAAGGCATTTTGGCTCCAGAGTGCATATGCTCCTATTATTTTTTCTAAAATTTAAAAATATGAAACTTTTTGAAACAATCTGCAAAAAAATGGGCATAAACATATACAATTTTTCAACATTCGTGCAAAATTTTGAAAGGAAATAACACTTTCTAGACATACCATATACACGATCAAATATTGGGCATGCGCGTGCTGGCATGGCGGTACGCGTACGAAAATTGGTGCTTTGAAAAATGTATTTTTTTGCAAAGACCACAGAAAGTGTCGTTTCCTTTCGAACTTTTGCACAAATGTTGAAAACTTGCATATTTTTATGCCCAATTATTTTCAGATTTTTTCGGAGTCTTTTAATATTTTTGTAATTTTGGAAAAAAATAGCAGTAGCATATTCTCCGGGAGCCAAGAAGACAAAAAAATCTCTCCGTTGTACCCCTCCGTTCCAATTTAATTGACTTGCTATGCACCAAATATGGATGTATATAGACATGTAACAAGTCTAGATACATCCACATGTAGTGCATAGCAAGTCAATTAAATTGGAACGGATGGATTAAGAAACAGATGTTGTCTTTCCGTTACTTTTAATGGAAAAGGGGTGTGGAACCACGGTTGGAAAAAGACGTAGCCAAACAATACAAAAAAACAACACGGCTCATGATGGCTACGGAAACACAACAACGTGGCCCATGATGGCCACAACACATCACGGTCCACGACAACCAAGTTGGCAAATCCTAGTTGCCGCGTACCGCGGCAACTACTTCGCTCCGCGTACCCTGCGCAGCATGGGCCCAGCCCATTACTCTGTTTCCTGTACTCGCGACTGCAACTTATTACACTGTGTTTGGATGTAGCAAAGTTTGCTAGGAATTGAATTGGACTAGCAATTCCATTTCCAAGATGGAAAGGAAATGGGCTCCAATTCAAATTCCGCTGTTTGGTTGTCAATGAAATTTATGGCTGGAATCAAAGGGTAGCACACGATTTCAATTCCTGTTTGGATGCACAAATCTGGGAATTGAATGTTTTGTTGAATTTGGACAATATAAACTTATGTACATGTATGAAAAAATAGTATGTGTATATTTGAGTATTGATATATTATTTTGCACACATAATAGCACTAAAAATTTCAAATCAAGTAAAAACACAAATAGAAATAAATAGTCTTAAAATAAACATAAACAGTTGAAGTTCAAGCACTTCACATAGTTAGTCCATTTTGTACTAATTCAGGAAAACCGAGGCACACAGGGAGCGAGAGGCACAGGCCAATCTCCAATCAACGCTATCACAAATCAACACGGACGCTAAAAATTCACCTCGGCGGGTGGGAGCGGGGACTGGAGCGGCACGGGCGCACGGCCCTGAAGGTGGCGCTGACCCTGCTGGGCTTGGCCTGCGCGGAGCCCTCGGCGACGTAGCTCCAGCGCCTGCCGTCCATCTCCTCCAGGCAGAGGACCCCATCCACCGCGGCCGCCGGCACCGACGAAATCGCTCCGCGGCAGGAGAGAGGAGGGCGGCGAGAGAGGAGGTCGGTACTGAGCCGCCGGCGCCGCCGTTTCGCGATGCAGGGGAGAAGGTCAACCTCGCTTCTGTTTCGCGAGGAGAAAACGTTTTGCGAAGGAGCGCCGTTTCCGCGCGTTTCCGAGGCTCCGAGCTCGGAAAGATTTGGGCCGAGCGGACAGCTGCGTGTGTTGCGCTGGGAATTGGTCTGCGATTCCAAGCCTAAATTCCGTGACCAGTCCAAACGGTGGAAACTGTTGTCCAATTCCAGATCCTCTGATTCCAGCCCCCAATTCTTACATCCAAACACAGTGTTAGGAAATAGTTACAATCATTTTCGGTCCGACTACGTGACTCAGGTTCGCTCCGACTGTTTCGGCTTTGGTTTTCCATCCCGGTTTTTTTCTTTTTTTTCACAAATGTGTATTATCCTTGAAAGAGTTTATATTACTTTACTTTTCTGATTCTTTTTCGTTTTTCTCCTTTTTTTCTCTTCAATTTTATTTTCTCCTTATTTTTTAAAGTTTTCGTTTTATGTATTTTTATATTAAACATTTTTATGTCGTGGAATAAATATTAGTTGATTGTTCTTCTTCAAATAGGACGAATCTTCTCGCTGAAAATTTGTTTAAATAAGATAAATGTATTTATCGAAAAATCGTTTAAATAAGATAAATGTTTTATATGAATTTTTGAACCTTCGTTCATATCCCAGTTTTCAAAAAAAGGAAGCACCTTTCAAAGAAATTCAAACGTACACGACAGTAAAACTTCTTTGTTGACCACGAAGCAGCAGAACGTGCTCGAACCAGGAAAACGTTCAAAATCGTTCAAAAATAGTTTCCGTTCACGATATTTTCTGTTCTTTTTTAAAATTGTTCCAAAATAGTTTATGTTCACTTTTTAAAAACTGTTCACAAATAGATTCCGTTCATAAAAGTTTTTTGTTCAATTTATAAATTTGATACAAAAATACTTTCCATTCACCCACATTTTCTGTACCCTTTTAAAATCGTTCTAAAATAGTTTATGATGACTTTTAAAAATCGTTCAAAATAGTTTTCGTTCAAATACCTGTTTTGTTCACTTTTTAAAAATTGTTCAAAAATAATTTCCGTTCACAGAATTTTTCTGTTCACTTTTTAAAATTATTCACAAAAATATTTTGTTCACCGACGTTTTCTGTTAATTTTTAAAATCGTTCTAAAATAGTTTCTGATGACTTTTAAAAATGTTCAAAAATAGTTTCCGTTCAAATACCTGTTTTGTTCACTTTTTAAAAATCGTTCAAAATAATTTCCGTTCATAAACTTTTTTGTTCACTTTTAAAAATCGTTCAAAAATAGATTTTGTTCACCGACATTTTCTATTCACTTTTAAATTGTTCTCAAATAATTTCCGATGACTCTTAAAATGTTCAAAAATAATTTCCGTCCACAGAATTTTTCTGTTCACCTTTTAAAAATTGTTCAAAAATAATTTCCGTTCACAGACTTTTTTGTTCACTTTTTAAAATCGTTCAAAAATAGATTTTGTTCACCGACCTTTTCTGTTCACTTTTAAAATCGTCATACAATAGTTTCTGATGACTTTTAAAATTGTTAAAAAATAGTTTCCGTTCAAAACCTGATTTGTTCACTTTTTAAAAATCTTTCAAAAACAATTTCCGTTTATAGACTTTGTTTGTTCACTTTTTAAAATCGTTCAAAAATATATTTCGTTCACCGACCTTTTCTATTCACTTTCAAAATCGTTCAAAATAGTTTCCGTTCACCGAAATTTTCTGTTCAGGTTTCAAAATTGTTCAAAAATAGGTTTCATTCACAGATATTGAAAATGTTCATATTTGAAAATGGTTCATATTTTGAAAATTGTCCATTTTTTAAAATGGCTCAGATTTAAAAAATCATATTGAAAAATGTTCATTTTTTAAAATGATTCATACTTCAAAAAAATATCTTATTATGAAAAATGTTTATTTTTTTATATTGATTACATCATTTTTCATATCTTAAAAATGGTTCAAATTTTGAAAAATATTTAAAATATATAGATTAAAAATGTTTAGATTTTGAATATTGAACCATCTAAGTGGCAGCACCATGAAGCGGCGTGGGGCGGCGGCGCTGAAGTGAAGATGGCGGAGTGAACATATGCGTACAATGAGGAGTGTAAACACGTTCAAACCCGCATTACAAGATTATCTCGTATATGACCGTCGAAACGGAAAAAAATACAAAACAAAAGTTGTACGAAACGTTGAGATTAACCTCCTCGTCAAATGACATTTCAAACAGTCAACCGAGTGCGCAAATTTGATAAAATTTGTCTGAAAAAATTAAGAACAATGATTCAAAATTGTGAAGTTACAGTCGACGAAACTCGAAACTGAATACTGGAATGGAACCTACTCACGGACGCGCATAATTTTCGTGTACACATTATTTTAAAGTAGTTTGAACGTGCACGACACATATACTACTTTTTTAAATACACTATATGAATTGTTTAATATAAAAATTCGAACGACACATATACTGCTTTTTGAAATATAACGTGTACTCTTCCTTATGACAAAGAAGCAGCAGATTTTTATTTTTCCCTAAATTCAATATAATTTTTTTAAAGCTTCGCTCATATTCTAGTTTTCAAAATAAATGAAGTACGTTCGTACATGAATGTTTACCAAAGTAATTCGAATGTGCAAGAAACATCGATACAGGAAACAGTCATTCTCGCGCGAAATAGAAAACAGTCGTTCTAGCGCGAAAATGAGATGGCCAGTCCAGCGGCCGAAACTGGACCGGAAAGTGCGGCCCACTACCGGCAGAAGGTACGCGGAGCGTGGTTTTCCTCGGCGTAACACGGAGACTAGGAGCTCCCCACCAAGTCCAACCGCTAAGAGATGAATCAATACCGGAAAGAATCATAAATAGAAACATTGCTAACTTTTAACATAAACTTAAGGTTAAAGATATAATAAACAAAATAGAGAATTTATAAACCTAAGATTGAAAGGCAAAATGAGCGTAATAATAAAAAAGAACAAAATATGAAAGACTGCGCTTTCGATGTTAAATCACGAATAACGCGGAGACTAAATGATCATATCAAGAATTCATAATAGGTAACCGATGAACTGATAAACTAAGGAAATTCAAGGATCTGATGAACTTATGTACTGATCATATGAAAAAAAAAGATAAAACGTGAGCAATAATCTAGCACGCGACTGCGATTTAAGAGTGAAAATGTAAAACTTGAATAAACCCAATTTATTCAAGGTGAAAAACTCGAAGACATATATTTGAATAAACTCAATGAATTCAAGCTAAAGAACTAAAAAATGGGAGATTTTTAAAGAACTCGATGATTCAATCTGAATAACTCAAAACACATGATCCTGAGCGAGTGCAAGATACTGAAGAGTAAAGTGTCGAACTGTAAGATACTACAAAGTGATAAACTCAAAAAGTGATTATGTGACCCACAAAGAGAATGGTTCACATGGCGTTGAATGGTTCAAAAAATATTTCCTTCTAGAAGAAACAAAAGCTTGAAGATGAGATGGAAAAAAATCAACAAAGAAACAGAGCATAACCAAAATCGGAAATCGACAATGAAAGTGAAAAATAGCGCTTGGTCAAGACCAATACAGAAAACACTAGCCCCTTATTTTTGACCTCCTTGTCATATTTGATTTTTTTTGTCGGCGGGAATAAAAGAAAGAAGGGAAAAGAGGGACTATAAAAAATGAAGCAGGGGAGAAAGAAAGGAGAGAACAAAAGAACCGAAAAGAGAGATGGAAGAGGACGAAGAACAATACCAGGGGTTCAATTCGCTCCTGCAACATGTATCCAACAATAATAACAAAACAATGGAGAAACACATACTGACTTGGAGCATCACTTACTTACATGTAGACCATGACATGAAATAACTAGAAAATAGCCACGTGCCGGTTAAAAACAAAAAGAACATCTACCGCAAACATGTAATATGTGAAGAAACTTATGGGTATAGCTGATCATACCCACTACTTTGTTCAATAGATTAAAAAACATGTTGAGTGTTTCTGCACAAAATCTTATGTTTCGTCTATTCCAGTGTACTTGCATCGATTTAAAATTCAAGTGGCAGTCTTGTTTTAAAAATAAAAAATAATGATGAAAAATGTTGTACCTTGGTGTTCCCTCATGCAGTGCTGAAGATAAACTGATGACTCGGGAAAAATGGATGACTGGAAAATAATTAGGCTCGGACTAAAGATGAGGCCAAAAAAATAGCTAGACCGAGGACCAAAAATATAGGATCGAAAGATTGAAGAAAACTTAATTGAAAACACGAAAATAAAAAGTGGAGGAATGAGGTGATTGAAAGGAGAATGAGGTGAGCGAAAAAGGAGAATATTAAGAAAGAGAATGAAAATAGTGAATAAACAGAGAGTGACTAAAGACTGAAAAAATAGAGCATAGAGAATGAAGTAACGGAAATTCACTTTGGCTCCCGGGTGCATATGCTCCTGTTATTGTTTTCAAAATTTTAAAAATATGAAAACATTTCAAAAAAATCTGAAACAAATTGGGCACAAACATATGCAAGTTTTTAACATTCGTGCAAAATTTCGAAAAGAAATAGCACTTTTGTGCTCTGTACCAAAAAGACAAAATCTGTAGCCGAAATGAGATTTAAAAATACATTTTTCAAAGCACAGATTTTGTCTGTTTTGCACAGACCACAAAAATTGTTATTTCCTTACGAAATTTGGGACGAATGTTGAAAACTTGTATATGTTTCTGCCCAATTTTTTTCAGATTTTTTTTTGAAATGTTTTCATATTTTCTAAATTTAGAAAAAATATATCAGGAGCATATGCACTCGGGAGCCAAAACGCCTCTCCCGTAAAGTAAGGATAAACATAGACTAAAGACAATGATTAACATATCTGTTAAACAAAATCAAAGAAAAATGAAATGCTGAAAAAGTTGAGGTCTGAAAAATGAGATAACGAGGACTAAGGACAAAGAAATTAACGGAAGACTAAAACTTATGACCAGCGACCAAGACTAAGAAAACAATTAATTAAAGACTGAAAAATAAATTGGAAATAGGGACTGAGGAAACCGATGACTAAACACTAACGACTGAAATACTGAAATCAAGAAAAGAAAATTTAAACAATGATACAAGCACGAGATATATTCAAGACAAGCAAGTGTCCACCCCTGGGGCGCCTACCCAGCCTATCCACGTGGCCTTCAACGTGCGGGCAAGCGCGTTTCAACAAGAAAATCTTTGTTGCCATTCGGGAGCGAGCCCGCGTCGATCTCGGCCTACGCCTCCGAGCTCGTCTTCCCCGCTCCCTTTTCCTGCTTGCCGCCGACGTCCTCGCTCGCGCGTTCCGCCGTGTAGGCCACCGCTCCGCGTCACTGCAGCCGATTTCAAGGAGGAGGACGCTGGGTGGCGCACCGCACCGCTGCTCGAATCGTGGCGACGTCGGAGCCGGTGGTTATAGAGTCAGCCACGAACGGGCAACCTACACATCCTGGCGGGGGCGCCATTGGCCTGCACGATTGAGCTGATGAAGTTGGCGTGGGCTGCAGGAAGGAGGGAAAGGCGGCAACGACCTGGGAACCGCCTCGGTGCGGAACACATCCTCCCGCTCGGCGCCCCGGGTCCTCGCGCCTGCAGCATCCTCTGCCCTGCCCCAAGCTCTTCTAGACCCCAGCCCCCAGCCCCACCTTGCCAAGGTCGCCGTCGCTCAGAGCTCTTCCTCCCAGCTCGGCCCTCCCAGGTTGGTCTTTCACTTTTTGTTTGATTATCCTTCAGCCTTTGTTTATTTGTCAGTGCCAAATATACTTGTTGATCTATGAATGCGAGATGATAGGTGCTGACTGATCGAGCTGCACATATTTTGTTGTTGATGTTGGACAAATTCAGAAACTAGATGAATTTAGAGGTTGCGGCTGTTTGACGCCGGAGGTGCCGGTGCCTGGGCGGTGGTCGTTGTGTCTACGCCAGACTCTTTCTCGTCATTGTGTTCTTCAGCGGCGGCATCCTCGACCTCCACTGGTTGAGCGTCTCTCCGTCATCGGCGAGCTAGGATGTGTACGGAGGGTAAGGCGGCGCCGCGCCCGGAGGAGTCAACGGCATTGTATGGGAGATTTTTGGACAAGCATGTCATAAAGCTGTAGGAAACACCAGATGAGATACAGGAAGGTGGTACTCCTCATACAGTTAGTGTTGTGATGATCAATTGAAATTATATCGGCATGTGGTTTTGTTGCTAGCGTTAATACTTTGCACCTTTTATAGATCTCTGGGATATACAGAGCCAACAGTATCATAATTGGACCAAGAAGGACAGTGAAGTCAATATTCAAGGTAGAGGATATGGGATTGAGCGTTATCCTATTTGTTATATATGCTTTCCCCTTATAAAAATGCTTTAATGCTTAAGTATTGCTAACCATTTACTTTCTCAATTAGACATACATTGGTTGCCTTCACATAAAGAAGACGGACAAGTCTAGGCTTCATGTTAACTGTTAAGTACTCTATGTATACTGATAACATCAATGCTAGCAATTCTTCTGAAGACCACTTTATCTCTTGGATGGGCCTTTGTGAAAATCTTATTAGTGCTCTCCTCTTTTCTGATTGCAGATTGAGAAGTTAAAATAACTTTCAAAGTTTCCTGACATATATGATAGATTGAGAACATCATTGGCTCCGAACATATGTGAATGGGATGATGTTAAGCGGGGCCAGCTTTGCTAGGTATATTCAATCAATTTATTTAGCTTTCCCCTCGGAAAATCGTCTCATAAGCTAATAGCTTAACACTATTTTCTGCTTGTAGATTTTTGGTGGCAATGCTCCGAGGCTTCCTTCTGGAGCTAATTTCAGAGGTCGATCACATCAACATATTGCTTGTCGTGATCCTGGAACGAGTAAATCCCAGCTTCTCGAGTACATGCCTAAACTGTCTCCTCGTGGTGTTTACACAGGAAGAAGAGGCAGTTCAGCCGTTTCCCTCACTGGTTATGTTGCAAAGGACGCTGAAACTGGTGAAACTGTAAGTTTACCGGGTTTCCCTTCATTTTCACAGTCAATCTCTTGTAAATACATCTCTTATAACCGGCATGGTACATCTTAGGTTCTCGAGAGTGGAGCCCTTGTTTAGAGTGACAAAGGTGTTTGCTGTATCGATGATTTGACAAGATGTCTGATAATGCTCGAATCAAGCTGCCTGAGGTATGTTCTCTCGTTGAATTGTTCCCCTCCAAATTTGCGTCGAACATATGATTAATCAAAACATCTTTATTGAATATACAGGTAATGCAGCAGCAGACTGTATCCATTGCAAAGGCTGGAATAATTGTGTCTTTAAATGATAGAACATCAGTCCTAGCTTATGCAAATCCATCGGGGCATAGATGAATGCTAGGATGGAGGCGAGAGAGAATTATTTTCAGTTGGAAGGTAGTCCCAGATGCTCAACTGCATCCATTTTCCCTATTGCGTTGTTATGGGCACAAATAAATCGTTAATCTTGAATCTTTGTTATGGTAAGTTCATTTTACGGCAATGCGTTGTTATATGCATTTGTAGACAAGTATAAGGTATGGTTAAATAGTTATTCATCAATTCTTGCACCCGCTCCTGATTATGTTCCGCAGGGTACTCTGCCTAGGATGCTTCCTTTCAGTTTTCCACTATGTTACAGAGCATCACATGTTTACCTAAATTATACAGTTCCTATCTTCCATGTCTTTTCCACTCTGGACAACATTATTTGATTTCTGGAATTGTGGTAGATGGACTCTTCATCAGGGAATTAAGATTGTTTCTATCATCAGTAAGTAATTGCCAATGGTGACTTCTTCTGCAGGAAAACAGAAGTGGAGCGAACATGATTACCTATTTACCTCAGTGTATTAAGTACAAGGAGACAAACCATTTTTGGAGATGTGACCAGGGCATGTCACTATCCAACAAATTTAACCTGCAATAACGAGGTCTGTCCATGCCTTCTTGGAGGTGAAATTCTTAAGTAACATCTTTGGTTCCAATTTGTCCATGCTCACTGTTTTTCTCTATGTTTCAAGTATCATGAAGTTCTAGCATGTACGAAATATTCTTTTGACATATTATTAATTTCATGTAATCTTGGCATGCATGACATACTAGCATTCTATGATTGGTTGATGTCTGAATATGAGTATCATTGTATCATACTATCTTATTGGTTTCGTTATACTTGTTGTCTGTATTTTGGCACATTATTTGCGCTGAAGCTTTGTTGACTTAGTTACAGTTTGCTCCTTAGGTTGATTTCTTATGTGATGCCTTTGTGTTACCAATGCAGGTTTTTTACTCCTACTGCTATCTTCCTGGAGTCAAAAGCTCACAATATTCACATTTTGTGCATGTCTCACCGTAAGGTTTGCTCCACGATCGCAACCTCTCGCGCAAGGGCTGGCTGCTGGCGTTGCTTCTTTCTATCCGTTGGCCCACGTGTCACGATAGAGTTGGTGAGGGACATCCACTGTGGGATAGACCTAAATGCTACCTAAAACTAGAAATTATACAACCCGAATGCTATTTAAAAATAGAACTCAAGCAGTGGATCCATTTCAGTTTCCTTATTTACTTCTGCGTTTATTGCCAGAAATTGGTGTATTATAGAAAAATTAGCTATGTACAATTTTATAACACCTCAATAAAAGTTTTGGCTTCGAAACTCATCAGACGGTGCTTTTATTTACGCAGGGATAGTGCAATGCATATCATGAATTTTTGCAAGAATCTATTGGATTTATTGATCTTTCGCTGGCCAATGGCTGAGTGCTATTGCAGTCCCAAATTTGTACTTCTGGATGATATTTTAAATAATCATCCAGTTGTTGGGTGGTTCATAAAAGGGAGACTAGCAGACCTTTAGGTGTGGCGACGACATCACAGAGTATTTGGGAGTCAAGGATTTTCTTGGGAGAAAACTATGACATGCAGGATCTCACCGACATGGCAACTCGTGCTATCATATTTGGTACTTTAGTATCTTTTGTTAAAGGTGATCATCCTGATATAGTTTACTTGTTTCTCCCGTTTCACGGTCATGTTGTTTTTGCTATCTGCGGCTATAAGGTGATTGTATAGATGGTTACGTATGTATTAATCATCCTTGTAGTGACTAACTGACAAAATAGTCACTACATTAGTGGCCAGGTGAATATACCCTAAAATGACCTATCTGTACTCATAATATTTGCAGACATGTTCTGATATGTTCATGATCGATAACTACACAAAATCATTCATACACATGAATGCCATGAAAATAGCTATATATAATAGTAGGTCAGCAATTGCAGTGTCAAAGTAGGCATACATTATTGGGTCTGGCAATATAATGTATTTCTCTTTTATTTTCTTTGTGTGGCAGGTTTCGGCACAATTACTCCTTTTGACTATGCTTGTTTTTCTGATATATGCAGGTTTGACCCGATTTATTTGATCCGAGACAAGGCCGACTACCAAGTCATAGAAGTCTGACCAAGTATATTGTTACAATGTATTTAGCAGATTCAGATGTTTAACACATGTTCTGCTCTATACCTCTTGATAAAGCAAATTATAGCACCAACTTTTATGTGCTACTATGGATGTTTAGAAGACGCATGTTTTAGATTTCTCATGTTAAGTGTACAGTTAAACACCTTATAGAGTAACAAAGTATCCTTCCTGTTTTACCACGGAAATATTATTTTAGAGCCAAGAGTAGCACCGTTTTTCTATTGAATCATTTAATTTAATTGATTGCTACTGCAAACCTGATAACCAACTCACTGGCATTTTGTGTTTAGACAATCTGAGACCATTTGGAACTTCAATCCATTTGAACTCTAAGGAGGATCATCTATCAATCCATGGGAGTGAGAAATGCCAAAATATTGTGGTACAGATTTTTCGCATTACATGAGCTCGCTGCTGAAATTTGGAACTTCAGACAAGATTGCATGAAGAGCGGGAGTGTTTGGCTAGATATGTGAACGAGAATGGGCATGTTAATCTTCCGAATTGTTTGGTTTCACTAGATACACATATTTTCTCATGTTTTGGCTGATTTAGTAGAAATGTCCAGTTGGATCAAGTAACTTAATTCTGGTACTTATTGTATTTTTTTTGTGCTCCAATATATGTTGCTGCTATGAATCAACTTGATCGTATTGGTCTCAATGAAATAGAGAATGTTTGGTTGGGTTCCTTATGCTCAGTGTTTTGCATTACACCAATTTATCAATGCACTCGATTGGCTGTTTGTGCAATGATTTGGATGCACCTGACCGGCTAGGAGGCGCCCCGAGGGGCGCCCCAGCCTCTAGTTGCTCTTATAGTTAATCAAGGCTCTCGTCACCACACTGAAGCAAGCCCAACAGATCTACTCCCTCCGTTGCGAGTCATCTAATATGGAACATAGGGATCGAGTATCAGACAAAGCTAATGCATGCAGGTATGTCTTGAAAAAAACAACTGCAATTAGCACCAAAGAACTGATACTAGCACATAGCTGGTTAGCAAAAATGTTGGCAGCCTTCAAACTTATAAAATGGTTGGCTTGTAGTAGTATATATGCATATCTAGTTATGAAATAAGTTTGAGATTATAACCCACTATGTATTTAGTGTTGGACAGCGAAATAATTTCAACTGATAAACATCAAAAATAAGAAAATATGTATTCTTTTTTTTTGTTTTTTTTAATTTATTTGTAAAAGCTTTGCAAGCCTCAAGTCCATCCATGTCACCAATCCGCTAGCCTCGCCTTTCTCCCTCGCGACAGCCATGTCCGATACAATCTCAACCCCAGTCCCCCACAGCTACAAGCACTACTGGAAAATCGCGATTCGCCGGGTGGGGAAAACACCCGGCGATAGCCCAAATTGGCCGCGGCGACATCTTCGCCGAGTCCGGCACTCGGCAGCGCCATCCCGGCGAAAATCGCCTCGGCAACGCCCCTTCGCCGGGTGCTTTTTGTCGGGGATGCACGGCGACCTCTTCGCCGAGAATATATGCGCGACACCCGGCGAAGAAAAGAAGATCACGATCGTCCCTTGTCAGATGGGCGTCAGACGTGTGTTAGAGCTTCGCCGAGCGTATCAGCGCAGGCACTCGGCGAAGCCTAAACACAGGGACGGCGCCACGTGTCCTCCAGCTTGGTGCCTGCGAACATCTTCGCCGTGATGCGAGTCGCCGAGTGCCGAGCACTTTTCACTGGGTGCAATGTCGCCGAGTGCCAGAGTTCTACATCGCCGAACGTTCGCCGGGTGTTCATTCGCCGAGTGCCAACAACGATGTTCGCCGAGCTCGCCAGCATCGCCGAGTGCCCTCTGTTAAACCGGACTCGGCGAAGCTCGTGCCCAATAGTCGCCGTTGACCTCCTTTCGCCGAGACAAACTCTCGGCAAACGTTATGCAAGCTCGGCGAAGGTGTGTCCCAGGTGACCATTTGGTCTCACTTCGCCGAGACCAGTTCTCGGCAAACAGTGTCATCTCGGCGAAGTGTGTTCACAGGTGACAAAATGGCACCTGGAGGGTGCCTTCGCCGAGTGCCTTTCCCGGCGAAGCACGTTTCGCCGAGTAGAACACTCGGCGAAGAGCCTGCATAGTGCCAGATTTTTTCTCCTTTTATTGTATCCCTGCATTGAAACACAATATATGCATATATATATTTCCCCAAGCACACATTATATCAACTGGAACATTCCCAGCACACAATATACACATATAAGCAAATATAGCACACATATGGTGCAAAAGCTCACAAAATAGAGTGCACAAGTTCATAAGAACACAACACAAGTTTCAACATGTCCAAAATACACAGCACTTGTTCAAAATACATATCCAACAAGTTCAAAGTTCACGAATGCATCCAATAGCACAAGTCCACAAGTCTAGTAGTCACCGAAGGCCTCGTGGATGCAATCCTACAGGTTTGAAAACTCTAAGCATTAGTTTCAAGACATGAGTGCGGAAATGTGGGTAGATATGTATTTGGGACTTGAGCTTACCTAGAGTTGATCGGGGTTGTTGGAGGCCGTTGGCGCCATGATGGGCTTGCAGCTCCGCCTCCACCATTCCCTCCGTCGTCTTGACCATCCGTGGGAGTGTGGGATCCAGCCGACCGATGCTCCTATGAAGATTCACATTAGACGAGTAAGCAAACAAAAGATAAATTTTTGCCTACCTAGTCCCAAGAGCACTTACCAAGAGGAGGACGGGGGCAACTAGTGGAGGTACAGGAGGTAAAGGAGGAAGCGTCGAAGCCGCGGGCATCGCCTGCAAACCGAAGAGGAGGGTTAGTTTGCAAAGTTGAAGCACATGCTTTAGTTGAAAGAAAAAGTTAAAGCACTTACCGCCATAAGGGCCTGGAGGCATGCTTGTTGGTGGGCCATATGTGCATGCAGTTGCTTGTTGTTCTCCTCTGCAGCATGCGCCCTCGCTGTAGCCTCCACTGCGTTGTTCCTATTTCTCTCAAGTTCAGCCTAGAGGATTGCAACATGTAGAAGAAGCGGTCATGGCGATGCAAACATGTACAATAGTGGAAAAGATGGTTGAAAAACGACACGTGTACCTCCATTGCAGCCATCTTATCAAGTCCGACCCTTGGGCGGCGCTCGATCTCGGGGGCTGAGGTCGTACGCCTAGCACGAATCTCGGCAAGTGTACCAACGCCCGATGAATCGAAGGAAGCACCGCCAATATAAGGCCGGCCATTCAGCTTGCCTTGTCCCGCGAGCATAGCAACCTCGGGGTCGAAAGCCGAGGTCAAAGGATCGGATTCGGGTCCGTGGACCTCCTTGTACTTGGCGCAGTAGTTCTTATGTTGTTTCTCCGCGGTGTCGGTGATCCACTGCTGGTCCAAGGGTTTAGCCGGATCCACCTTCTTTGGCCTCCGGGTCTCAACGAACACTTGCATCTTCGTCTTCTTCACTCCCTCCTTTAACTCCTACAAGTAATTGACACCAAAAGGAAGCATGCAAGTGAGGTCAAAAGAGGTTATAAAATATTATGGGACAGAAATAAAAACTTGAATGGAAAGGAAAAAAATGATTTCTTACCTTGTGTTTTACGAGGCCGTCGAGTGTGAGGGGGCCTTGACGGTGGACTCCGTGCTCGCCTACCATATTCCGCCGCTCCCGTGCCTTCTTGTTTTGCGCCTGGAACCCAAGTGACACCCACCTCTGTACAATCTGCTTGTAGCAAGGCTTATGGCCGGCTAGCCATGCCGGAATCACCTATTTAACATAAGACAGATCCATATGAGTAGAACTTTTCATTAGTCATGTGGAGAATAGTAGGAAAATATATGTGGTTACCTTCATGTACTGGTCTCTCGACATGTGTATGGGACGAGCATCCTCTTTGGTGATTGTCCTGTGCATATATTCTGCATAGAACTGGATAACAGCGGCAATACGGGCCTCGTAAATCTGGTCGGGGATGAGCTTCTTCGCCATCTTAATCAGCGCCTTTTGAGCCGCTTCATCTTTACCTTCGCCGTCGACGAGAGTGAAAAAGTCCTACAAACATTGAGCATAGGATAAAGGGGTTACCACGACGAAATGTGAACTGTTGGTATTTTTTAGTAGTAAAGTTATAGAAACTACTAACCCAGAACTCGGCGAGCAGCCGCATGCCGAGGTGGCCGTGGACTGGGTCCTCAACCATCGTGAAGTGGCTCCAAGACCTAGCAGGCCCCCTTTCACCGGTGGGGACTCCATCCTTCTTGTAGTCGACCAAGCCAGGGTAAAGCTTCTTGATAAGAAGGCCAAGGACGCCTGAAGGTAAGCGGTCCCACTTTGGGCCCACCCACGTGAAACACCTGCACATACCAAAAACATAAGTTAGATGCTTGTGATGAAAAGGTAACTAAAGTACAAGGTAACAACATTTTAAACCACCACTTACGCATCTGATGTGACATCAAGTACGCCATGTGACCTGCGTTCTGGAAAGCCTGAAGGCCCTCGCAAGTACACCTTACCCTCGCGCACGGTGCCGAGCAAATCTAGTGGATGAGCTGTCAAGAGATCCTCATCCGCCACGGCATCCTCCTCCTCCTCCTCCTCACTCTCCTCACGCTGCTCCTCCTCCTCCTCCTCACTCTCCTCACCCCGGCCCTGGTAGTCATCCTCACTAGGCACGACATCCTCCAAGGGCTCCTCGGCCCGCTCCTCCTCCTCCGACTCGGAAGACGAAACCGGGGGCAGAGGACTACTCAAGCGAGCAGGAGGCCTACCCCGGGGTGCCTTCTGGGCAACCACCTGTCTACCACGCCGTGCAGAAGTCTCCGCCATAGTGTGCCGGTCACGCTTTCTTCCAATGACCACGCTAGTCCCCTGAGCATCATGCGCGTATAGCTTAGACACATTGCCAAGCTTGAGTGCCCGCTTCTCCTTGCCCGCCACCTTCTTGCGGAGGTTCTCCTTGGAAACACTCCTCCTCGCCACGAGATGCTTCTCCTTGAGGCCCGGCTTCCCCTTGGAGCCCGGCTTCTCCTTCCCCCCTGCCATGTCTCAATCACCTGTCATCACAAAGAATGAGTTGATTAGTACAAGTAAGAACACAATAGTAATGAATAGGCTTAAAGAAAACTCATAAGAAGAAATTGCCAAAACTCATAAGAATACAACAAAATGGTTCATAGAAAATATTACATCACAAATGGTTCATAGAAAATATTACATCACAAATGGTTCATAGAAAATATTACTTCACAAATGGTTCATAGAAAATATTACAAAACAAATTCTAATCGACGAGTACAAAGCTTCAGAAGCCCGTGTCTACATTGTTTGGATCATAACTTGGACCAGGATCATCATCATCACTATCACGATTGTACCACCAATCTGGAACGTAGTCTAGAGGTGGACCGCTCGGCTCCTCTACATCGGGTAGGTGCATCCGTTCAAGAAGCTCCACGTCTCTCTGGTTGACAACCAGCTCACCGTCCTCATCTTGCTCATGGTCGACTCCAATGACATCGTCGTCTTCTTCCATGTCATCGACACTAGGCAAGTTCAGGTTCAATTGGCCTGACAGCCCATCTTCCTGATAGAACTCACCCTGGTAGGTGTTCGGGTTTATGCGTTGGTGGTAGTCGTCATCGTTAGGGGTTGGTACTTTATTACGCGGCGGTACCGTGATCACTACATCCCAGCCTATTAGACGTTTCACAGTTTTGCATGGGTACGGGAGATAAAAAACTTGGATGGCTTGGTGTGCTAGGATATAGACATCCTCTCCCGTGTAGACGGATTCTCGCTCAACTTCGACCAACCCAATTTCAGGTCTTCGTCTCACTCTCTTTGGATTGAACCAATGGCATTTGAAGACAACAGGGTTCTTCTGTTTGCCGAAATCACAATCCAGTTCAATTATTTCCTTGACTATTCCAAAGTAATCAAGGCCGTCCTTCCCTTGGCATAAGACCCCGGAATTTCTTGTCCTCGGGTTTGGCCGA
Source organism: Poa pratensis (assembly GCA_947311845.1). Taxonomy (NCBI): domain Eukaryota; kingdom Viridiplantae; phylum Streptophyta; class Magnoliopsida; order Poales; family Poaceae; genus Poa; species Poa pratensis. Next base: position 15,799,734 of record CAMZMU010000070.1, on the reverse strand, counting down.
GTTTTCTCATGATGATCGGTATGGAAGCGAAACCCGTTCACGTCATACGACTTATAGGTCTTGACGACATAGGTCGATGAGGTAAGTTTCTTCAACTCGGGCCTCATATTCGGGTCAGATATTCCCTACAAGTGCAATAGGAAGAAGTACGATATGTTAGTGTTGACGAAACGTCTTACACAAACATGGAATGAAACAAGGGGATATTCCCTACTTTTGCTTTGAACCACGGAATGAAACCGCCGCCGCCTTCACCCTCTTTTTAAAAAGAACCAACTTGTCATTGTCGGTACATGGTCTTCGATGTTTCCAGGTTTCTCTCTCAAATGACCTATGAACGGCCACGATCAAGAAACGGAGTTAGTGCACAAACTAGGAAATGGAAGTGTGCCGAACAATACACCATAAATTGCACACTGAGAGTCATCTCGCTTTGAGGATTTTCTTCGACTCGTACATGTTCTTTGGCAGAATATGTGACTCCGGTAGAAGAGAGGCAATAACATGCAGGAATGCATCGAAGCAATTAATGCTTACATGATACTGGGACTTGACAGCCATTAGGTGACTTATGGAATCAAGTTGAGAAACTTTGGTATGGGCGTGGAGGGTTTTTGCGAGGAAAACAAGGTATCATAGAACTCCTTTGTGCTCTTTTCCCCCTCCCCATCTGCATCTTCAGTTGGAATTTCAGGTGCACGTGCATTAGCGAATTGATCTAGCATTCTATAAGCCCCAGTATCAAAAGGTGTTGATGCCTCCTCGGTGCGCTGTCGCGCGACCTTCTTCCCTCGAGATGCAGGCTCTCCATGCAAAGTCCAACGATGGTAGTTTGGCATATACCCAGACTTGGCAAGGTGAAAACCCATCTGTCCCTTTGTTTGACGACGACCGTTTTTGCAACATTTGCAAGGGCACCAAGTTGACGCAGGGTTTTTAGCAAATGCAAACTCCAGAAACTCTTCTGTCTTACTCAGCCATTCATCAGACATCTGACTCGCACCGGCTCGGCCACTATACATCCAATCACGATGCTCCATCTCCAAACTGATTAATGCAGACATATATATTTAACAAAAAGATTCATGCATCACTAATTTAATTATTCACAAAACTATAGATTTTACGCGTTGAATGCACTCACCTATATCTACTAGGTAAAGCTAAGGCTATCCCACCCGAGTATGTGTAGCTTGTGTTCGTTTCCATGTCCTACACCTATCCAAGACAGAATTTCGGCAGCACCTCCCCGCTGCTCTCCCAATACACGTCTCGACAAAGTTTCGAGAGATTGTGTATCCGGAGAACAACATGGGAGGCGCGACCGAAATTCTGTCTCGGATAGGAGTAGAACATGGAAACGAACACAAGCTACACATACTCGGGCTGTCCAAAACGTGGACAATTCGAAACGGCCACGGTTATAAAAGATATAGCTCTTTGTATATAAACATATACCCTGGACAAGGTGTATACATAAATATATACAAACAGCTCTTTATATATAAACATATACCCTTGACAAGGTGTATACATAAATATATATAAAGAGTTTCATCTTTATAACGATAACCCTTCCGAACGGGAGACTCCTAGGGTTACGCGACTTGTTTGGTGAGCTACAAAATAATGCAACATAGCAAGAGGAGCGGAAAAGCGCCGTTACCCTCGCAGCGTGACCGACAAAAAGACAGGGGAAGTAGCTCCTGCCCGAACCCTGCCCTACGACGACGCTCCCGTCATCAACCTCGCTGCATACCCTGCACACATTATCACAAATACAATTAATAACTAACAAATAACAAAGACTAACTAAGAAAATTATCACCTAACTAATTAACAAACAATCCTAAAACCGAACCAACTACTAACCTAACTAACTACTGACCAAAAACAAGTCAAAATCTACCTAACTCAATACTGGAACAGAGGCAGCAATAAAATGGAATGGACAGAAACAAACATATCAAAAGATTTGAGCTTCACCTTGCTAACTACTAACCCTAACAACAAAGTAAAAATGGAATGGACAGATTTGAGCTTCACCTTGCTAACCTTGCTAACTACTAACCCTACTAACCTTGCTAACTACTAACCCTAACAACAAAGATTTGAGCTTCACGTTGCTAACAATCCAATAAATCTGTACTACTGACTCTAAAACAGTTAACCTAACTAACTACTAACCCTAACAACAAAGTAAAAAAAGGGAAGATCCTCACCTTGCGGAGCAACAGCAGCTCGCGGTGGAGGGCAGCGGCGACGCAGAGGGGAGCTGCACGCGGTCGCGGTGGAGGCGGCAGAGCCGCGCGCTCGCGGTGGAGGCCGGCGAGCTGCTAGCCCGAGCCTCCCGCCATTGCTCCGACCGCGGCTAGGGTTCGGGCTCGTGGCGGCGGGGGGCGGGCAGCGGCTCAGATTGGATGCGGTGGGGGGTGGCGGCGGACGGGGAGAGGTGGCGGCGGCGCAAAAGGGAGCTCTCCGGCGGCGGGGTCGGCGTGGGTGAGGGTGGTGGCGGCGGCGGCGAAGCGGGGTGGGGAATTTGGGCGCGGGGGGTGGGTGGATTGGGGAATTTTGGTCGCTTCGGCGGCCAAAATTTCATTAAGTCCCCGCGCCCGCGATTTTTTTTGCCGAGTTGTCCTCTTCGCCGAGAACTTTACTCGGCGAAGACCAACAGTTTGCCGAGTATGCCTCTTCGCCGAGTAGCACTCTCGGCGAAGACCCTTTTAAAATTATCATTTCATCTTATATAATTTTTTCTGTTATTTCTTTTATAATTAAATTTTATAATGTGTACTACAAAACTAACAACCTAATGCATATATAAGATCACATATTCCGGGTATGTGGTGACAAGAATACATTTAATTAAAAAAACACATTTAATATTGAACACGGAATTTGATTTAACGTTAACACATAACGAGCACATTCTGGAACCGCCGATACATAATTGACTAACAAACAAGTAAACATGCATGTAGAACAAATTACAACAATCACGAACAACTAACAAATTTCTCCACCCTATGTCGTGCGTGTGCTGCCACCCTTGCCCTTTGACGAAGATTCTGCCTTCTTGCCTTTGCCCTTGGACGAAGCTTCAGCCTTCTTGCTCAGTGCGTCAACCCTCCTTTCCTTTGACGACGGCATGAAATCGTCGTCATCATCGCTGTCAACTACCCAGAGACAGGAACGACCGTACGAATCACGGTCAGCTGCAGTTCAGTAGAACGGACTATTCGTAACTTTCCTGTCAAACTTATCTGCAAGCCTGAGCATTTCTGCACGAATTTGGAGCGGGGTCCTATACGGAAACCCATCGCGGCATAGCTTCGCCCCGAGCAAAGCGAGATGACTCTCAGTGTGCAAAATTTCTTCAATTGGAACTACCCTACCATCTACCTTCAAATTGCTCGAAAGCCTGGCGAGATGCTCGGATGCGGAAATGTGAAACCCGGACACACACTTCTCGCAAGGACCAATACACACCATGCTTGCGCTCAAGTGAGTACCATGCCTACCTTCGACTGGGTTTTATAGAACTACCGGTGGCGGCATTTGGCGGGAAACGGTGGCGGGAACGATAGCGGGAAATATTTGGGCGGGAAACGGTGGCGAGAAATTTTTGGGCGGGAAACGGTGGCGGGAACGATCCGTGTGCTTCTTCCTGATCCAAGGCCTCACAAGCGCACGAAGGAAACACACGATCCGTGTGCTTCTTCCTGATCCAAGGGCTCACAAGCGGTCGAAAGAAACACACCGCTGATCCAACGGCTCAGAAGCGCACGAAGGAAACACACGATCTGTGTGCTTCTTCCTGATCCAAGGGCTCACAAGCGCTCGAAAGAAACACACGATCCGTGTGCTTCTTCCGGATCCAACGGCTCACCAGCGCTCGAAAGAAACACACCACTGATCCAACGGCTGACAAGCGCACGAAAGAAACACACGATCCGTGTGCTTCTTCCGGATCCAACGGCTCACCAGCGCTCGAAAGAAACAGATCGCTGATCCAACGGCTGACAAGCGCACGAAAGAAACACACGATCCGTGTGCTTCTTCCGGATCCAACGGCTCACCAGCGCTCGAAAGAAACACACCGCTGATCCAACGGCTGACAAGCGCACGAAGGAAACACACGATCCGGGTGCTTCTTCCTGATTGGGCATACTACAGCTCACAAGCCCTGAAAAGAAACACACACCGCTTCCCGCCTCCGTCTTCCCGCCATTTCTCACTATATATGTAGTCATGGCCTCCATTGGCATAGCACATCTAAACTCATATCTGCAACCTCATCACTCTCCCATGGCTTCCACCGTACCCACTCTAACCTACTCGGAAGCGGAGGCGCTTTGCGCCTCGAACTACCCCTGCCCACCCGGCTACGACGTCCCCGCCGGCTGGAGGCTGAGCACCGGAGGCGTGCCGGTCCCTCCTGTCCCTCAAGGTTTGGCGCGCCGGCCGTCGGCTGTGGTGGGGCGGCCGGACACTCCAGAGCGTCATGGACTACATCACGGCCGGCGATAACCCCCGCCTGCGCTACCCTCACTTTCAGTCCAGGCGAGCGCCGCCCGACGACAGCGACGACGACGCCGGCGAGTACGACGACTACGAGGACGAGTATTATAGGCCTAGGCAGGAGTATGACTAACCTGAGCCACATCATTGGTTAGGACAAATGGTTCGTCTATGTACCCAAGATTGTTGTCATTCCAACGGCTCACCAGCGCTCAAAAGAAACACACCGCTGATCCAACGGCTCACAAGCGCTGGAAGGAAACACACGATCCGTGTGCTTCTTCCTGATCCAAGGGCTCACCAGCGCTCGAAAGAAACACACCGCTGATCCAACGGCTCACAAGCGCACGAAGGAAACACACGATCCGTGTGCTTCTTCCTGATCCAAGGGCTCACAAGCGCTCGAAAGAAACACACCGCTTGATCCAACGGCTCCCAAGCTCTCGAAGGAAACACACGATCCGTGTGCTTCTTCCTGATCCAAGGGCTCACAAGCGCTCGAAAGAAACACACCGCTTGATCCAACGGCTCCCAAGCTCTCGAAGGAAACACACGATCCGCGTACTTGTTCCTGATTTGCTAGCTGGAAGGAGTCACTCGGAGAGGCGGGTCTATAAGAGAGGCCGGAGTACACTTCACATCCATCATTGGCAGTACACGGGTAGCAGAGAGCAAGATTTCTGAGAGGCAGGAGTTCCTAGAGCGGAGGCTGAAGGTGAACCCTCCCCTCGGTCGGATCCAAGCAGCGGCAAGAATCTCTGATGATTAGCAACATCCCCAACACTTGTTCGGACGGTTGCAAATCATCAGAGACGTCTTGCCGCTCCGTGGATCGAAGGCCGATTTGCCGTCTCACGACCACGCGATGATTTGCCGATTTGCCGGTCAGAGTGGCCACTGGAGAAGGTAGGCAACTTCGATCCGACGTGGTTCTCAAAGGGGCATGGTTAATTTAGGTACTGCTTGCGCATGGTTACCATCACTGGATAATATAGTTAGAATAGTTAGAATAGGATGTGCTAGAATAGGATAACTCCTGCCTTGGTTGTGTTAGGCTAGGACATAGGAAGACCCAAAACCACTGGAGTTCTGGAGGCTCACGGCAGAGACCTAGCCGCACGGCAAATTTCGATTTTCCGGTAGTGTCTCCGGCGACACCGGTGGTCGGCTACCTCCGACCGTCGCCATCAGTGCGCGCCCGCTCCACTTCTCCTCCAGCTTGACCATGCCGGAAGTGCGAGACAACACACAGTGCCCACGCTCGGAGTCTTCAAGCCCACTCCACATCCTTCTCCTGAAACTATCTACGACGGAGTAAATATTGCAATGGGCGAATTTGTGTGTAAAAGATCAGTGGCCGGGGGGTCTTTTATAGCCTTCCCACCAGCCATCCCGTCCAAAATTTCCCGCCCAAAATTTCCCGCCAAAAATTTCCCGCCAAAAAAAAACCCCGCCAAAATTTCCCGCAGCGAATTTTACCACCCAAAAATTTTAAAGGTCGTGTAATAAAGAACATAAAATACTGTGCGACTAAACACATCGATGAACAAATCAAACGGTTTCCCCGAGCTACAGTCACACACTGGCTGCGATATCATCCGGATGATTTGTGTTGGACGCCACGAATTAATCCGGATGAAAAACAAGTTGTGTTGAAAACCTAAATATAGCTGAAACAAAACACACGGTTTCTCCTAGCTACAGCCCGACACTGATTCACGGTCGAATGTCGTTGCATTCAGTGTCGGGCATAGCTAGGGAAACCGAATGTTTTGTGTTTGAGCACAAGGTAGAATATATGAGTGAGTAACCTGGGAAACAAAACACACGGTTTCTCCTAGCTACAGCCCGACACTGATTCACGGTCGAATGTCGTTGCATTCAGTGTCGGGCATTGCTAGGGAACCCGAATGTTTTGTGTTTGAGCACAAGGTAGAATATATGAGTGAGTAACCTGGGAAACAAAACACACGGTTTCCCCTAGCTACAGCCTTACAGTGATTCACGGTCGAATGTCGTTGCATTCACTGTAGGACGTAGCTAGGGAACCCGAAAGTTTTGTGTTTGAGAACAAGCTAGAATGAGTGAGTAAGCTGGGTTAGAGGTGCAGTATTTATAGGCGTCGTTAGGGCTGAGAACATGGCGTCGAAATATCTACATTTCGCCGAGAACGACACCCGGCGAAGATAGACGCCCGGCGAAGAATTGGCGCGGAATGAAATTTTCATTCCCGCCCACCAACGTTGCCGAGAGGAGCTCCCGGCGAAGAGTCCCACCCGGCGAAGATTTGGCGCGGGATGAAATTTTTATTCACGCCCACCAAGGTTGCCGAGCGGAGCTCCCGGCGAAGACGCACACCCGGCGAAGATTTGGCGCGGAATGAGATTTTCCTTCCCGCCCATGCCTTCGCCGAGTGCCGTCCACCGACAAACTCGGCAAAAAGGAATCTTTTTGCGCGGCGAACGAATATTTTTTCCCGCCAGTTCTTCGCCGGGTAGGACACTCGGCGAAGAAAAGCAGCGTCCAATTTTTTTTTCAACCACCTCTTCGCCGGGGAAGACACTCGGCGAAATCATCGCATCGCCTCTGCAATGTGGGACCCAACCGCACGCGCCACGTGGTCGTCCATTTCGCCGAGATCGGCTCATCGCCGAGTGTTTTATGTGGTCTTTGCCGAGGGTCTTCTCTTCGCCGAGAGCTTTATCGACCATGTCCCGGCGAAGTTGCGTTTTGCCGAGTCCTCTGGTCTTCGCTGAGTGTCGTCTACGCTGTGCCGGCGTTGGCGGTCTTCGCCGAGTCGCCCCGACATTTTGCGCTCGGCGAAGCCGAGACCACTCGGCGGAGAGCGATTTTCCCGTAGTGAAGGCCGGGCGGCCGGACCCCTTGTTCTTCAGCCCCAGTAGACCGCACATGAGAGAGGAGCGGATGGAAAGGATCTCGCTGGAGACTGGAGATCGACAGAGAGGTAGAGGAGTCGCCTGGCGGCTAGGTATCCGACATCGATTCCAACACGAATTTGGGCCTCTTCCGGTCTTCCCTCACACCCTCCGTTATACGGAGTATTCCCTACCGGAGAAACCCCAAATCGAAACCCTCGGATCAAATCGAAAGTCGAACCACAATCGTCCTAAAGGAGAGCTCAGCCATGTCCGCGGTGGCCGATGATGTCTTGGCCGGCTACCGCCCTCCCGACTGGCCCTACTGGGACACGGAGCCGGGCGTCCCCGTTCCTCCGGTGGACCCTCTCGTGAAGGAGTGCTTTCCACGAGATGGCCCAGTTCTACCTGGACGCGGCGCGCCGCCTCCCCATCGCCGACATCCCTTACCTCGCCACGATTAAAGTATATGTCAAGTATATAATATCACCACTTCCTATCAGTTCGGACTGATAGGACAGTTGGTTGGTAGAGGTGTTCTAACACTCATAACCTGAGGTCTTGAGTTCAAGTCTCAGTCCCCGCACTTTCTCCAGCCATTTATCCACACGTGTGGAGGGCTGCTTTCTTCTTTCCACACCCATGTCGGGTGTGAAGGGGGGGGGGGGTGTTAAGTATATCATATCACCTCTTCCAATCAGTTCGGACTTTTGGGATAGTTGGTTGATAGAACTATTCTAACATGGTATCAGAGCACTGAGGTCTCGGGTTCGAGTCTCAACCTCCGCAAAAGTCCGAACTGATAGGAAGTGGTAATATTATATACTTGACATATACTTTTAACACCCCCCTTCACATCCAGGAAAGGATGTGGAATGATCTACACTTCCCCTCACACCCCGGAAAGGATGTGGATAAATGATGTAGGGAAATGCGGAGGTTGAGACTCGAACCCGAGACCTCAGTGCTCTGATACCATGTTAGAATAGTTATATCAACCAACTATCCCAAAAGTCCGAACTGATTGGAAGAGGTGATATGATATACTTAACAGCCCCCCCCCCCCCCCCCCTTCACACCCGACATGGGTGTGGAAAGAAGAAAGCAGCCCTCCACACGTGTGGATAAATGGCTGGAGAAAGTGCGGGGACTGAGACTTGAACTCAAGACGTCAGGTTATGAGTGTTAGAACACCTCTACCAACCAACTGTCCTATCAGTCCGAACTGATAGGAAGTGGTGATATTATATACTTGACATATACTTTAACACCCCCCCTTCACATCCAGGAAAGCATGTGGAATGATCTACACTTCCCCTCACACCCGGAAAGGATGTGGATAAATGATGTAGGGAAATGCGGAGGTTGAGACTCGAACCCGAGACCTCAGTGCTCTGATACCATGTTAGAATAGTTCTATCAACCAACTATCCCAAAAGTCCGAACTGATAGGAAGTGGTGATATTATATACTTGACATATACTTTAACACCCCCCCTTCACATCCAGGAAAGGATGTGGAATGATCTACACTTCCCCTCACACCCCGGAAAGGATGTGGATAAATGATGTAGGGAAATGCGGAGGTTGAGACTCGAACCCGAGACCTCAGTGCTCTGATACCATGTTAGAATAGTTCTATCAACCAACTATCCCAAAAGTCCGAACTGATAGGAAGTGGTGATATTATATATTTGACATATACTTTAACACCCCCCCTTCACATCCAGGAAAGGATGTGGAATGATCTACACTTCCCCTCACACCCCGGAAAGGATGTGGATAAATGATGTAGGGAAATGCGGAGGTTGAGACTCGAACCCGAGACCTCAGTGCTCTGATACCATGTTAGAATAGTTCTATCAACCAACTATCCCAAAAGTCCGAACTGATAGGAAGTGGTGATATTATATATTTGACATATACTTTAACACCCCCCTTCACATCCAGGAAAGGATGTGGAATGATCTACACTTCCCCTCACACCCCGGAAAGGATGTGGATAAATGATGTTGGGAAATGCGGAGGTTGAGACTCGAACCCGAGACCTCAGTGCTCTGATACCATGTTAGAATAGTTCTATCAACCAACTATCCCAAAAGTCCGAACTGATAGGAAGTGGTGATATTATATATTTGACATATACTTTAACAGCCACCAGCCTCTCACAGAGAGGGCTCGCCGTCGGCCTCTGCGACCCCGTCCCCAACATCCTCCTCACCACCCTCTACGGGTTCGCGCTAGACAATCAATACACCCCCTGGCTCCTCCGCGAGGCAAGTCGAGAAGAAGCACTGAAGCAGACGAACGACAAGCTGACCTTCGTGGACGCCATTCACAGGTCCCGCCTGGGCCTCATCTGCTTCATGCAGTGCTACTTTCGCTACCTCACCTATGACGAGGCCAAGCAATGCCTCACCATGGCCGGCCATAGCCTCCCCCTCGCCATCTCGCTCGTTCAGAAGGCCTGCGGTAGCTCGCGCGGCCAGCCGGACCCGGATTCTGCCACTACCAGGGCCGCCATGGAGAAGGCATCCCTCAGTGCATGGTGCTCTGATCCCCAAAACCTCATGTACCTGATGACATCGAGGTACGAACCTCGTGTGGCGGCTGCTATCAAGCAAGCTTTGTGCGATAGCCAATGTTTTAAATAGCCGGCTATAGAAAAATAGCCCCAACCCTTAAAATGGGGCTATAGCCGGGCTAAATGGGGCTATAGTCGGAAATTGTACATGAATTCATTTAGCTCCAAGATGCTCAAAAGGCTATAGCTAGCCGGGCTATAGCCGGCTATTTAAAACTATGGCGATAGCACACAGCAGCTCACTAAACAGCGGGTCGGCGAAATTTGCGACTTGCTGCTGCGCCAGCCATGCTCGCCGCCAATCCCTGTGCTCACTCCTCCTAGAACTTTCCGGGACATCAATGGGCAGGTTACCACAACCATCGTCACCGATACACATCTTTTCCCGGCACCAGCCATTGTTTCGCAAGACGGTGTCTCCATGGCCATAATTGCTTCCCCAGCTCGGACCAGACATGGTGACACTGTCCATCTCTCGACTGCTTTAACCAAAGCCACCATCATAGATGATATAGCGTGGCGGCAGCGGCACCATGTCACAACCTGGTTTTTGAGGATGTCTCTACTTGAAACCGTGCATGAATTATACATTAAGTCTCTTGCCCAGCTGCCAATGCATGCCTTACATCCGCGCCATCTCATCCGCGCTGTCCTCACAGCCGGACACACATATGGCCCCATGCTTCACCCAATGGCTAACATCATGTTCAACACAATCTGGTATGATGCCTTCTTTCCTTTCTGCCAGGATGACATTCCAGCAGCCGACATTCTTGACTCTCGCTCGATGTCCCGTGTCGAATCACGTTCTCTTGATGCCATTGTTGCCCTTATCCGCAAGGCCGACCGTGTACCACAGCGGGAGGCACTGGTAAAGCTTTGCGAAGATCGCAGAGAGCTCAAACTGTGGTGCCAGGATTTTAGGCTCGTCCAGGCAAACATAGATGATTTATTATGGGCTGCCAAACACCCACAGCCTGATGCCTATGCCGTATTCATCAAGGGTCTGACCTTGGATGAAGTCTGTGATATGCGGGGTTTGATGACGATGGATCAGGTTATCTCTGATGATGCTCTGTACCAAGTTACCAACTAAAGGGCATGATAACAAAAATAGCAGCAGCAAGAGGCATTGCACCACGGGGGCATACTCCTGCTCTATCCAAATCCATCTTGGAGACACTGTCTTCAAGGAGGTCAGCCTTCAAGTTTCGGCAGGATTATGTTCGCGGAAAGTTGGAAATTTTGCTGGGCGACTATAGCCTCCGTGAGGTATTTAAATACTTTTGACCTGTCAATTACTGCTGCAATTTAGTTTGTATCGAATGTTTGTTGTCCTTACAAGTACGATTTCCCACCTCCTTGTTGTTTTAGGGACAAAAATATCATGTTGGTCTCATATGTGGAATGGCCTCAGAGAACCCAGTGCTACCACCTTAACTTTCTGGCCAACATGGATATTGGCATCCCAGATTATGCCACTCCCACTCCCATGCACAAGCTCTTCTTTGCTGAATTCTGGAGCCAGGTTGATCATAGAATTGAAGAATCAACAAAGCCTCCCATCTGCTGTGCTGTACAAGATTACTCTGAACATTTTGGTAAACCCCCGTCAGCACCTAGCTTTTTCGCTTTCACCATTATTAGAACGTGTATTGCATATCATTCATCAGTTGTACATAGCAAGCTCTTGTTGATGAGCTCTTACATATAATTAGGGGTTAATTTGATGTATGCCACTATCATCTTTGCATATTCGAAATCGATTGCCAAAAACAAACCTACAAAAAAATGGCAATGCAAACACCTAGATACATCCACTAAAAAAAACACCTAGATACATTGTTGAATGTCATCATGGCAGTGGCATGCTGGCATATCAAATTAACCTTTTCTGGCGGTCGTATTTTTTGTTAGTTGTCTTGTGCAGTATATTTTTTCTATTACGTTTGGTAGAGGCATATATCCGACTGAGCCAAGAAAACACTTCAAAACGGAATATCAAAATCAGGATAAGAGGCCACAGACTAGATAGACAAATTCATCAACTATAATAGGAGAGAATGGTTTGCTAGCACAATTGCAAAAAGCATCTCAGGATAACTCGTCTGTGGTTTTACCCTTAACACATCGTGCAACTAGTACAGTCCATCTCTCTTTACTAGCTGCAGCTAATCACAGAATGGCAGAATTGTCAGAAGATCAATAATATGTTGAACGGTTACTGTTTACAGAAACGGAGAAGTGAAACATATACAAATCTTAATCCAAAGTGGAAAAATCGTGCATGAGATGAACAGAATGATGTTTTATGGTGCTGCCTTGAAATCTCTTTTGAATTATTTATAAACTACTAGTCATGAAAATATCAGAAAGTACCATTAACCTTAACACAAGTTGGTACAAAACTATAACCATGTGTTTTGCTATATGCGGAGGAGTTGCTCCTGGTGCGGCTGGGCAGTACCGTCCGCCGCTTGGCCAGCTGCCGTACATCCCGTTGCAGAGTCTGTCGCGGCAGCCGGGGCCGCCGGCGTACGTCGCGCCGCCACAGCCGGGGCTGTTCTTCATGCCTCCGTTCTTGCCGATGCCACAGCCGGCTTTTCCTCCGTTTCAGCAGCAGCCCGCCCCTCCGATGGCGCAGCCGGCGGGGCAGGGACCTCGCCCTAAGAGGAAGAAAAAGAAAGCTGCTCAGCAGCCTCCGGCACAGCACCAGTTTCAAGTGTTTCAGCCCCCCGTGATGCCGCAGGCACAGCAGCAACCTATGGCGATGCAGCAGTTTGTGCCGCCGGCAGGTGGTTTGCAGGGGCAGCAGCCTCCCGTGCTTCCGCCTCTCACGGTCAACTCCACTGCTCCTGAGGTTGGCACCGTGGTGGAGGCCGCACCGGCCGCGGTGACTGGGGGACTGGAGGCGCAAATAGCCAAAGGAGGTGGTAAAGCAAAGAAAATGCCTAAGTGCTGGAAGTGTGCGGTCAACACACATACAACCAAGGGGTGTCCGGTACAGCACTTTTGCCTTGTTTGTGACAACAAGGAACACCCAACTGTCAGGTGTCCAACACTGAAACTTCCTAGACCCACTGCGTTTACTTCTGGTTATGGTACGGAGGAGACTATTTTTTCGCAGTTACCTGACAGTGTGTTCAAGCCGCACTTGGTTCCATCGGGTTCTCCTACGGCTCTGGTTAAGATTGTGGGGGATGCCGTGCCTGCGACTGCTGTGCAGAGTTTGATATCCAGGATGTGCCCTTCGAGCTCGTCCTGGACTTGGGAGGCTGTTGCTCATGGTTCTGATGGTTTCCTTATTGGCCTCCCTTCTGTCGGGGATCTTCAGCGGTTGGATGGGATGCAGATGGGTGTTCCTTCCTTTGCGGCCACAGCTACAGTTTCGATATGGAAGCAACGCGATTTTCTACCGGTACGGGTGCTTGAGCAGGTGTGGGTTCATGTTCAGGGTGTGCCATACCCTGTCAGACACTTTCTTGGTATTTGGGCAGTTGGTTCTCTCATAGGGACGACCCTGGATGTGGACCTTGTTACTCTCAGGAGCCAGGGGATTATGCGCATTTTGGTGGGGATGCCGTGCTCTAAGCCTCTTGACAAGCAACTTGATCCGACGGGCCCGTATCTCGGTACAGCTTGTGTGGTCAAACTGAAGGAGTTTGCATTTATCTTCCGTCGCGAGGCTGCTGATTTTGCTCCTGATCCTGGGTTTGTTCCATATTTCTGGCGTCGCAAGGGAGACGATGCTGATGATGACAGTGGGGGTCTCGAGGATGGTTTGGAGGACCCCACGGATGCTTCTGGTACGAGGACGTCTCAATCTTCTAGCATGGAAGTGGACGCAACGCATTTCTCTGAGGTTGCGGATCATGGAAAGCAAGTGGCCTCCTCTCTCGGTGCGTCACCGCCGAAGACCATGGTTTTTACTCCCTACAATCCTAACCCGCAAACTCCTCGCGGGATGGAGATTGTGTCTAGGATCCGGCAGGTGTCGCCGGAGTTGCTGCGGGTGTCTGAGGCTCAGTTACCTCCCTCGGGGGTGGTGATTCGGCTCTGTTGGTTGCTGGGACAGAATCTACTGCGCTGCACCTCCTTGCTGGGCCTGAAAAACAGCAGATTGTCCACTGCCCAGAGGAGCTGCGTCCCGAGTCCGCTGGGATGCAAGCGGCCCATTCCGTGCTGGGAGCTGGTGTCACTGGTGGGCCGCTGCCTGGCCAGGACGCGGGCCGGCCTGCGTCGGCCTCTTGGCAGGCTGCGCCGACCTCTGGAGCTGCTGTTGGGCCGCTGCCTGGCCAGGACATGGGCCGGCCTGCGCCGGCCTTTGGGCTGGAGTCGCTGGCCTCTGGAGCCTGTGGCGAGCTACTGGTTCTGACCGAGCAGGCTGGGCACGTGCTCCTGGCTCAGGTGGCCGAGCCTGGTGCTGGGCTTAGTCTTGGGGAGGCGTCTACTACGCCACAGCCTCCCCGGGGCACTGTACTCGCCGGCGCTGGCGGGATGGGCCGGGTCTCGACGTCGACTCTGACCCCCCGTCTCGTTCTACTCCGGCTGTTGAGGTTGAAGTGGATGGGTCGGCTGCTACTCCAACTTCGCCGATCCATGCCATTTCACCTCGTACACCTCCTCCTACTGCGACGGTATTTGCTGAGGGGATCACCCCAATCCGCCGTAGTGAGAGGTTTGTGGTGGACGCGGACGGGGCTTCCGTGACGGATGAGGATTCCCTCAAGAGGGCCATGCGTCGCAAGGCGGTGCGCAACTTGGACTCCATCGGTACGGAATTTAATTCAAAGTCATTTCTATCGTTTTCACCGCTTTCAATTCAGTCTAAACTCAGTAGTGTAGGTTTTAATCTTGGTAGTAGTAAAAGTAAGGTCGAGATGTCAACTAAGGTCTTGAGGCATATGGAATTTGACCGTCTAACGGTTATTCCTAAAGCTTCGACGGTGTTGACAACCACCTATTTGGATGATGAAGAAGCGATTGCCACATCAGATGGTCAGCTTCTCTCTCATCTAATTGGTGAAGTGTCGGGGGAGGGTTTGGATGACGACGGGCTGAGCTCATTATATGAGCTGAAAGCGACCAGTCGGAAATCTAAATCTACCTCTAACAAGTCCCGGAAAAGGACGAAGTTTTCCAAATCACCCACGGTTTCCCAATGAATGGCATGTTTGCAAATAGCAGAGGTCTTGGTGACTTGGCTAAACATTTGCACTTTGCTGGTTGTATTAGGGACCATGATTTGGATTTCTTAGCTATTTCTGAGACGGGTAGACGTGACTTCTCTCAATCTCTATTGAACCGACTTTCGGGCGGTATAGAGTTTGAGTGGTTCTCGCGTCCCCCTCATGGTCGCTCTGGAGGCATTTTACTAGGCATCAAGACTGATACCATGGAAGTGTTGGATGTTACGGATGGCGATTTTCACATTAAATTGCACATCCGTAATAAAACCGATAATTTCATTTGGAGTCTTGTTGCTGTGTATGGGCCGGCTCAGGAGGCGGCTAAGACTTCTTTTCTCTGTGAGTTGGTAAACCTAGCAAAAGATAACCCTCATCCTTTGATCATTGGGGGGATTTCAATCTGCTACGGTTCCCTTTTGAGAAAAGTAAGGGTCGGTTCGACAACCGTTGGCCTCTTTTGTTCAATGCGGTCATTGACAGCTTGAACTTACGAGAGATCACAATGGTGGGGAGACAATTTACTTGGGCTAATTCTCTCCCTGAACCCACATACGAGAAATTGGATCGTGTCCTAATGGATACAGAGTGGGAATCTAGATTCCCATTGGTTTCGGTCCGGGCTCTAGAACGTATTGAGGGTTTGTCGGATCATGCTCCTATTCTTGTGACCACTGGAGTGCCTAGACCGCTGTGCAAACCACGGTTCAAGTTCGAACTTGGATGGTTGCACCGCGAGGGTTTCCATGAGATGGTTAAAAGGATCTGGGAAAGACCAGTAGCTGGCGACTCGCCTATCCAGCGGTGGAACAATAAGATCCGTGCTTTACGCACGCACCTCGTTGGATGGGCTCGCCAAACTTCTGGTTTACTTAAAAAAGAAAAAGCACGACTGGCCTCGATAATCGATGCTCTAGAAGCATTAGCAGAAGTTCGGCTACTGTCCGCACAAGAGATTGAGCTAAAGAGCCAATCTAATGCACAGATAGCCAAACTACTGCTGAGGAGGAGTTAAAATGGTATCAACGTTCTAAAGCCCAATTCATCCTAGAAGGGGACTCGAATACTCGTTATTTCCATAGTATTGCCAATGGCAGACACAGGAAAAAGCGTATTCATTCCCTAGTCCAGGATGAAGGGACGATTGAGGCCATGAACAACTAAAGTCGTATATTACTAAGTATTATAAAGACCTGTTCGGTGCCCCAGAGGAAGGTAACTTCACTTTGGATGAGTCCCGAACTGAGGATATACCCCAGGTTTCATTTGAGGAAAATAGCCTACTTACTAAGACCTATTCAGAGGAAGAAGTGAGAAAGGCGGTTTTCCAAATGAAACATAATACAGCACCTGGTCCTGACGGCTTCCCGGCTGAGTTCTACCAGAACTTTTGGGATGCTATCAAGGACGATTTGCTACAACTGTTCGCCTGTCTGCATGCTGGACAACTAGAATTGTTTCGTCTCAATTTTGGTGAGATAATATTATTACCTAAGGTTAACGAGGCAGAAAGGATCCAACAATTTAGACCGATATGCCTCCTTAACGTTAGCTTTAAAATATTCACCAAAGTGGCTACGATTCGACTGAACAGTGTGGCAGATCATGTGGTTCGTCCGTCTCAGACGGCTTTCATGCAAGGACGCAACATTCTTGATGGAGTTGCTATACTACATGAAACAATCCACGAACTACATAGGAAAAAGTTGAACGGGGTGATTCTTAAAATTGATTTTGAGAAGGCTTATGATAAAGTCAAGTGGTCTTTCCTTCAGCAGACCCTCAGAATGAAAGGTTTTTCTTCCGAGTGGTGCACGTTAATTGATAGCTTTGTTTCGGGAGGAAGTGTAGCCATCAAGGTCAATGATGACACGGACAAATACTTCCAAACGAAAAAAGGCCTCAGACAGGGTGATCCGCTGTCGCCAATACTATTCAACATAGTGGCTGATATGCTGGCTATCTTGATTGAACGTGCGAAAGCTGACGGTCAAATTGAAGGAGTGATTCCTCATCTTGTAGATGGTGGTCTATCTATTCTTCAATATGCTGACGATACAATTCTTTTTATGGACCATGACATCGAAAAAGCTCGTAACCTAAAGCTGATTTTGTCAGCCTTCGAGCAACTTTCGGGTCTTAAGATAAATTTCCATAAAAGTGAATTGTTTTGTTTTGGCGAGGCTAGAGAAAACGCCGCCTTGTATGCTGAGCTTTTCGGCTGTGAGCAAGGACAATTTCCAATCAACTATTTGGGTATTCCGATTCATTATCGGAGACTTACAAATACTGAATGGAAAATGGTGGAGGAAAGACTTCAATTACATCTGAATAGTTGGAAAGGCAAACTCTTATCCCTGGTTGGAAGACTCGTTCTCATAAATTCGGTACTAACAAACATGGTACTGTATATGATTTCATTCTTCCAATTGCCTAAAGGAGTCTTAAAAAGATTGGATTATTTCCGATCCAGATTCTTTTGGCAAGGGGATGGGGAGAAGAAAAAATATCGACTGACTAAATGGAGTGTGGTTTGCTGCCCTAAAGACCAAGGAGGGCTTGGAGTTCATGACCTTGAGGTCAAGAACAGAGCCTTGCTAGGTAAATGGCTTTTTAAACTTCTTTCTGAAGATGGAGTTTGGCAGACCCTCCTTAGGAGGAAGTATGTGGGAGATCAAGTTGTGTCTCAGGTTCTTTGGAAACCTGGCGATTCACACTTCTGGGCAGGCCTCATGGCTACAAAGAAGTTCTTTTTCCCACAGGGATCTTTCTCAATCAGGGATGGATCGGAAATCCGTTTCTGGGAAGATAAATGGCTTGGCCAATCTACCCTCAAAGAACAATATCCGGCTCTCTATTCTATTGTTCGAAACAAGAGCGACACGATCTCGAAAGTGCTGGGTTCTTACCCACCAGATGTTTCGTTCAGAAGAAGTTTACTTGGAACAAGACAAGCATCCTGGAATGCTTTGCTCCTTCGATTGGATTCAGTCCAACTGTCGGATGGTCCAGATAAATTTCTATGGAGTCTTACGAAGAATGACAAATTCTCTGTTGATTCTATGTATAGAGGTCTTATCCTACCTGAAGTTCGAGTCGATAGCAGGAATAATAACAAAATTTGGAAGATGAAGATTCCACTAAAAACTAAAGTGTTTGCGTGGTATCTTCGTCGAGGTGTAATTCTTACAAAAGACAACCTTGCCAAGCGCAATTGGCACGGAAGCAAAAAGTGCGTCTTCTGTCACCATGACGAGACTATTACACACTTATTCTTCCAATGCGAGTTAGCCCGGTCTATATGGCCAGCCATCCAGATAGGTTCTACCTTACATCCACCACAGTCTGTTCGTAACATTTTTGGCAGCTGGTTAAATGGGGTGGATCCTAGGTTTAAACTCTTCAGTAGGGTGGGAGCGATTGCTGTTATTTGGTCGCTGTGGCTATGTAGAAATGACAAGGTTTTTAATGATAAAAATGCTTCTGTTATGCAGGTTATCTATCGGTGTACAGCTACGCTACGAGCATGGTCGGCACTGCAGCGTGTGGAGCACCGGGACTTATTTTTGGAGGTGGCATCGAGACTGGAGGCTGTGGCCAGGGAGTTATTCTCCCGACATGGATGGCAACATAGTCTACGGATCGATCTACCATCAGCTTAGGCGGATTTACAATTTCTCATTATGATATGTAATTCGCCTTATTTTTCTTTTGGCGCACTGAGTACTCGTGAACTGGAACTGGTGGCTGTGTGCATCCTAGCTATGCAGAGGCCGGGTGGAATGCTTAAAACTCTTAAGTAATAAAAACCCTTTATCTAAAAAAAATGTATTTATGCCTGCTCATGTCATTTGTTCTATTTTGATTCTCTGAACAGGTCGGTGCAATGTTTGCGAGAGTAGTTCAAGCATAATTGTGCACCCACCTTCTTGTGGGTATTTCATGGCTATTGATCTAGGGAGACACTTTTCGTCTGCTGAAAGCGTTCGTGAAGCTGATCTTGAAGCTGATACAGGGATGTTAGATATCGATTTTATATATTTCGATGTTGCAAAGGATAATATTGAGTCTGCAAAGAAGAAACCCAGGTGGTCTGCGGGGGACATCATCAGGCCAAGATGATATCAGGACAGTCTTTTGACCCCCTTCTGGAGTCAATTTCTAGTCTAGATGCTTGCACAAGTGCTGTTTCTTGGGCATCTCATGTGTAAGAGTTATGTTGTAAAAATGTATGACTTCTATTAGAGCACGCAAATTGCGTGCCTTTGATTTATAGAAGGTAGAGAAAGTTTACAAGAGAACTGAGCCTGTCTATCGGTAGCCAGGATAGCACAACTCTGCACCACGACAACTAAGCCTACTCTCACACTACATCGGTGTCACCGGCACCCCTCTTGGCAATGCTCCACAACTTCAGGTCTTCTACTACCTCCGTTTCTAAATGTAAACCTTTTTATCTTTTCTTTTTTTTTTTGATTTTCAACTAGCTTTACTGAATTAAAACGTATCGGGTTACAGAGTTCTTAACAGAAACAGGAACATCAATCTCCACGCAGGGAGGCACAGCCTTCAGCAATGAACCATTATCCCAAACCGAAAAACAAAATCTTGCCAAATTATGGGCAGCAGAATTGCCCGATCTGCTAACTTTTACAATCTCGGAACCCTGGAAGTTATAAAGCAGGTTCTTTGCTTGATCCAAAATCACCATGACCGCAGACCTAGACTTATCGGAGGATCGGAGGCCATGGACAACCGCGGCATTGTCGCTCTCAATGACGACCTGTTTATCAGCAATAGGAATGATAGCTTTGATGCCTTCCAGAACTGCAATAGCTTCAGCGGTTTCAGCATCTTGGCAAAAGGGAATAGTTCCCCAAGCCGAGAGTAGAACTTCCCCAGCGTGGTCACGCAACAAGGCACCCCATGCTCCTCTGTTCTCCTCCAGGATGAAACTGGCGTCAACATTTAGCTTGTACCAGCCTTCATCTGGGTTTTGCCAGGGGATAGGGTCTTGAGGTTTCTTATCAGAGGACAGCGGCACAGCCTGTAGAATAGGCTTCTTTCCTTTCCAATCATTGGCATCAGATTGACTGTTAACCTGAAGGAAGGATGTGGAATACGAATCAATGAAGTTAGCAGAATGCATAATGGAACATTTACCATCACCGAAAATCGTATTGTTGCGGAGATGCCACGTCCTCCACCACATGAACAGGATTCTTGTTCTTAGTTCTTGATTGCATTGATTCAGAAGCAGTAGAACCCAGGCCTCTCCAGTTTCTTGAAAGACTTTTTCAGTTGGCAGATCCCATAACTCTCTCAACCTGTGTCTAAGAGCCATGGCTTTTGTACAGCGAATAATTGCGTGGTGAGCAGTCTCCGGTTCCTGACCACAGATGTTGCAAGTCGGAAGAGGGTCCATATTCCTTCTACAACGAAGGGCTTGGACACCGAGGGTATTTGTAGCTAGCTTCCAAGCGAAAACTTTGATTTTGGGGGGCACATTGGAGTTCCAAATTACTTTCCAGAGACCCCTATCGCCATGAGGGCTGGAGCAAGACGAGGCTTGGAGACCGTTCTCTTTTAGGTGGACACCAAGCTTGTAAGCACTCCGAACAGACAAGATGCCATTTTTCTCATGCTCCCAGGCAATGTAATCCTCCCCCGAGTTGTCTGACCCACATGTATCTGCGAATCTTGTACTAAAACATGTCTAGATACATATGGGTAAAAAAAAATGCTAAGAAGGCTTACATTTAGGAACGGATGGAGTAGTACCCTAGCCGCGAGCACATCCTCATTGCACTGCTGACTAATGTTGCCAAACACCCGTGCGTTTCTTTGCTTCCAAAGGCCCCAACAACCAGCTGCCACTAGCGTGTCAAAGTGCCGATGATCCTTTTTGTCGAGTCCACGTCTTGCGGTAATCCACCACTCCTCCAGGCGATCCTCAACTGGAGTTTGAACCCTGAAGTTTTCAGCCTGGAAGTCCCTGAACTAAACCTGACGCGAGAAAACGCATTGGAGCAGCAGGTGATCCGTCGTCTCCTCAACTTGATCGCATAGCTGACAGTTGCGTATAGCGTCCTGAAACCCATGCCTAACTCGCCGATCCGATGTCCAGATTCTGTATTTTAGAGCCAGCCACATGAATATTTTGCAGCTCGGCGTCGCCCAGGACCTCCAAACACAGACATTGTATCCCACTCTGACAGCTCCCTGCGTCAGCATTTTATAGGTTGATTTAGCCGTGTAGGAGCCTGACGAGGACCAGGGCCAAATGAAGGCATCAACCCCGTGTTCACCCCTGTTGAGCTGATTGATCACACTTCAGAGGTGCGCGCACTGCAGAGCCCCTGCTTGCGTCAGCACACTACACATATCCGCAAGCCATCCGTTTCCTTGCAAAGCTACCGCCACCGTTCTGTTGTTGAATTTCCCAGTGACAACCAATCTGACCACAACCGGAGCAATGTCACTGATAGTGTGACCTTGTATCCAGCGATCCCTCCAGAAAAAGACATTGTCGCCGTTGCCCACCTGAATCTGTACCAAATTGTCGAACACCTGACGAGCATCAGGATCGTGAATCATAGGGAGTCCAAACCAGGGCCTACTGTTGTCCGTTCGTCACAACCATTCCCTAATAGGATGCATACTGCGATATCGGGTCACCTTGCCTCAATCCTCTGGCATGTGAAATCTGTCGCCCAGGGATCCCATTCACCTGAACATAAAGGAAAGCCAAACGCACCAAATGTGAGTGAAAACCAATCTTGCAAAACACTTCGAGAAGAAAAGCCCATGAGACAGTATCGAAACCGCGAGGAATATTTAACTTAACAAGCACGCATTTTTACCTTCCGGTGTTGATCTTGCGCGCCACCTGCCTGACGAGCACGAATGTGTTATGTGGCCCTAAGTTTAGGGACATAACTACAAGAGTTATTTGTGGAGTCCACATGTCAGTTTCCTTGGATCATCCTCGACAAAGTACAGATCTTGTGGTAATGGGCAGTACTTGTGTCCTCAAGTTATTGTTGAGTCGCTGGCTCCTGTGGGAGCCATATGTTATTTGTCTTGACTCATTTAGCTGCTGAGGACTTGTGGTCGTGTCACACGTAATGTTCAGTACTCAGTACTCGTGTTATTTACGCTGACTTGTGGTACTCATGTGTTATTGAAGTTGACTTGTGGTACACCCTCCGTACGTGAATAAGTGTCCTTCTATCTTTTGTCCTAAGTCAAATCTTCTATCTATCTATCTATCTATCTATCTATTATATACTAAATGCAATGTACAGGGTGTTAGATTGATCTCCACCTGATCGAACCCAACGGCTCGACGGGCCCTTTTGACTCGCGCCCTGATCGGGGGCGCCCAACCCTCTTATGGTTGGTGGGCCCCTGTGACCTGCACTATATAAAGAGGTGGGGGCCGGAGCACGCAGTACGAGGTTAACCGCGCCGCCAGTCACCCCACCGATATCCCCTACCGATCTAGGGTTAGCGCAGTGCTCACGGGAAGCACCGCCGCCACTGCCCACTCGCCGGCCACCATCCACCATGGCCGGCAGCTCGAGCGCATCTGCGCAAGGAGAAGGTATCAATCCTCCTCCCCATTCTCTGTTCTACTCGCAAAGATCTAGCCTAGATGATCCAGAGGAATAACAATGGTATCAGAGCAGGTTTTAGGCTCTAGATCTTTTCCGTAGAAAAGTAAGTCGCAAGAACAGATCCCCTCCCATAGAACCCTAACCCTAGAGGGCAAAGAGAACTCACCGGAGGGCCTCGGGCTCGCCGGCAAAGTGCGCCGCCGTCGCGGCCGCGCCGTCCCTCTCGATCCGACGCGCATCGGCAAGCCGAGGCGTCGGAAGAAGGAACCACCCCTCACCGGGCAAAGAGAAAGTTCACCGGGGGCAAAAGGGCGCTGCCGCTGGGGCCACTTGACGGTGACGCGCTCACCCGAGGGTGGACGCGCACGCCGGCAAGGGGGCCAAGGGGGCGCCGTCCGGCCGCTGCCTCTGCGCACGGGCTCGCCGCCTCTGCTCACGAGCTGGTGGTGGTTGCGCAGAGGAAAAAGGAAGGGAGAGGGAAAGAGAAGGGTCGCACGCGGAGCCGTTCGTCGCCGTCTCCGGCGGCCGGCCACCGGCGTGCCGAACAGAGAAGCGCGCGGGAGCAGAGCAAATGGGGCCTAGGGTTTCTATCGGGCGGATCCTACGGGCTGGCCCCGTTTTTGATCCAGCGAAGAGAACGGATGACCGTCAGATCGCCACGGACGGCTGTGATGCAAACCCTAGCTCGCCCCGGGCTGCTGGGCCGAAAGATGAGGAGGCCGTGGGCCGTGTTGCGCGACGCGCTGGGCGGCAGATAACACCCACGAGCGAGCGCGGCGCGTGGAGGCGGCTGGCAGGCCGCGGGCCTCTGCTGGGCCTCTGCTGGGCCGAAAGAGAGAGCAGAACGGGACGCGCGCGCGACGCGCAGAGAGCTGGGCTGCGGCCTAGTTTCTGTCCTCTTTCTGTTTATTTTTCACAGAAACATGTTTTATCTGTTTTTTGTCCAAATTTTGGGCAAATTTCATTCAGTTTTTCCATTCAAAATTATCCAACGAAATTTTTGTTTAGAGAACTGAAAAGTGACTGAAATGCTTCTGAAAAGTATAAAGTTCATGAATTTTTTATTCATGTTTTTCCGCTGCAAATAAATAAAAGTGCACTTAAGGTAAATAGAAATAAAGAAAGAATTAATTTTAAAAGCATGTTAAAGTGATTATTGAAATGATTATGATTATGTTATTTATGACCAACGTTGTTAATAACATAATCATGATTTATTGTTGTTATATGTGCATTTGTTGCTATTTTCTGCCCAACGGTGATATAGTTTTAATTGCACAAACAGTTGTATGTTTTAATTTTGACCAACGTTGGATTATTGCATGCAATTGTTGTTTTGTTCTCACTCAAGTGATTTTTCAGGAGGGTACTACTTGATGAGCTGCATCAAGGATGTTCCAACCCTCAGAGGTGACAACTACTCCGAATGGAGAAAGAAAGTTGATCTGGCTTTGTTTGTGCTGAGGTGGACTGGGTTGTGGACACTCCACAGCCAGTCAAACCTACAGAGCCAGTCAGAGATGAAAAGATGATGATAGTGCTTGGGATAAAAAGAGGAGGGATATGCTCCATTGGAGATGTCATATACCCTCGAAACAAAAAGTGGCTCACCGCCAACAAAAAGTGCATGGCTTTCATAAAGAACACAATTGAGCACGCTATTGTGGGCTCAATTGCAGAGTGTGCTTCCGTAAGGGAGTTTCTTGAAAAGATAAAGAGCCAGTTCACTGGTTCTTCAAAGATATATGCTACCAGCTGCTAAAGCAGCTGGTGACAGAAAAGTACACAGGAGGTGGACATGGCATAAGAGAGCACATCCTCAGGATGAGCAACATGGCAGCTAAGCTTAAGCCCATGGACGATGATTTGGAGCTCAAGCCTGCACTCCTTGTTCACCTGGTTATGGCTTCACTGCCAAAAGAGTTTGACACTTTTGTTGTCAACTACAACATGTCGCCTGAAAAATGGGACATTGAAAAGACAATAGCCATGTGTGTGCAAGAAGAGGAAGACTTAAATCCTCACATGGTGGTTCTCTGAACTATGTGAAGGATAATAAGAAAAAGAACTACAATCAAAGTAGCAATGGTTCCCCTTCAAAGCCACATGGAAAAGCTCCCGCGCATTATCAGCATCAGCAGAAGTCTCTTCCAGTGGACAAAGATACATGTCTCCACTGTAAGAAGACTGGGCATTACAAGAAAGATTGCCCTGTTTGGCTAAAGTCCATAATGGCAAAGAGAGGTAACAACATTGTTTCCTTTGTAAATGAATCCTTGTATACACAGTTTTCGAAATCTACTTGGTGGATTGACTCAGGTGCAACTGTTCATGTTGCAAATTCATTACAGGGATTCCATTCGACGCGGACTACGCAAAGAAGCGAAAGATGCATTGAAGTTGCAAATGGAGTTCAAGCAGACGTTGAAGCTGTCGGCGACATCTCCCTGGAGTTAGCTGATGGATTCACGATCTGCTTAGAGATGTTTTATATGTTCCTTCATTACACAGAAACTTGATTAGTGTTTCACGTTTGGACAAAGATTTATGAATGTTATTTTGGACATGGCAAGTGTGCCATATGGTTAATAATGCTTATGTGGGTGTTGCTTTACTTCACAATGAGCTTTATTTATTATCCCTACGTGAAAAAGTGTATTCTGTGTGTAAAGTGAATGAGCATGTTTCCGCGCGGATAAAGAACAAAAGAAAAGAAAGAGAACTCATGACTCATCGAAATTATGGCACTGTCGCTTGGGCCATATTTCGAGGGGGAGAATAGAAAGTCTAGTTAAAAATGAAATTCTTCCTCCATTAGAGTTCTCAGACTTAGAACAATGCATAGATTGCATTAAAGGAAAGTACGTAAAACAAATCAAAAAGGGTGCAAACCGAAGTACAGGAACACTAGAAATCATTCACACTGACATTTGTGGACCATTTCCTGTGAAAAGTGTGGATGGCTATGACTCGTTTATAACATTCACAGATGATTACTCCCGATATGGTTATATTTATCCAATCAAAGAAAAGTCTGAAGCGTTGGATAAATTTAAGATATTCAAAGCTGAAGTAGAAAATCAGCATGATAAAAGAATAAAGATAGTGAGATCTGACCGTGGGGGGAGTACTACGGTCGGCACACTCCATATGGCCAAGTCCCTGGACCTTTTGCGAGGTTCTTACAGGAGACTGGCATAGTGGCCCAGTATACAATGCGGGCGACCCTCAGCAAAATGGAGTAGCTGAAAGGCGTAACCGTACACTTATGGATATGGTGCGCAGTATGATGAGTTACTCCACCTTGCCATTGGGATTATGGATGGAGGCGCTTAAAACCGCCATTCACATTCTCAATAGAGTACCAAGCAAGTCGGTGCCCAAAACACCGTACGAGTTGTGGACAGGAAGAGTACCCTCTCTACAACACTTCAGGGTGTGGGGGAGCCCAGCTGAGGCCAAATTTTTAATCCAAATATTGCAAAGTTAGATCCCAAAACAGTCAGTTGCCACTTCATTGGCTATCCTGATAGATCAAAAGGTTTTCGTTTCTACTGTCAGACAGATACACAAAGTTTGTAGAAACGAGACATGCAGTCTTCTTAGAGGACGAAATGATGAGGGGGAGCATGGTAGCTCGGAAAATTGATCTTGAGGAGAAGAGGGTGTGTGCACCTTTTCCGATGATTCAGGAGCCATTTTTCGCACTACCTGTTGTACCTGCACCGACAATTCCTGAGATTGAGGTGCAAGCACCTGTTGTAACTCCACCCGTGACAACTATGGGTGAAGATCCGGAACCTGTCCGTCAGGAGCCGACTGAACCCGTTGTTGAGCATGAAAGGGAGGTGCAGCAGCCACTTTAGAAATGAGACCCTTAGAAGGTCTAAAAGAGCTAAAAATCAGCTATTTCTACTGATTATAAAGTTTACAATACAGAAATAGCTCATATGGAAGGTGATCCCACTTCATATGAAGAAGCCATGAGAAGCCCTCACTCATCGAAGTGGGTGGAGGCAATGGAAGAAGAGATGAAATCGATGAGTTCCAACGATGTTTGGGACTTAGAAGATATTCCTAAAGGAGCCAAAACAGTAGGCTGCAAATGGGTATACAAAACTAAGTATGACTCAAAAGGAATGTAGAAAAGTATAAAGCACGACTTGTGGCAAAAGGATTTACACAAAGAGAAGGGGTAGATTACAATGAGACATTTTCACCAGTCTCATGTAAGGATTCCTTCAGAATCATAATGGCACTAGTTGCACATTTTGATTTAGAGCTACATCAAATGGATGTAAAGACGGCATTTCTAAACGGGGATTTAAAAGAAAATGTTTACATGAAACAACCCAAGGGTTTTATCATGGAAGGCAAGGAAGATATGGGATGCCGCCTGAAGAAATCCATTTATGGATTAAAGCAAGCCTCTAGACAGTGGTATCTAAAGTTTAATGAGACAATTAAAAGTTTTGGATTTAAAGAGAATGTTGAGGATAACTGCATTTATGCAAAGTTTAAAAATGGGAAATATATTTTCCTAATCTTGTATGTGGATGATATCTTGCTTGCTAGCAGTGATGTTAGTCTACTACAAGAAACAAAGAAGTACTTATCCTCAAATTTTGATATGAAAGATCTTGGTGAAGCATCATATGTTTTGGGCATAGAAATTCACCGAGATAGGAAAATGGAGTTTAGGACTATCGCAGAAGGCATATTTTGAAAAGGTTCTTAAAAAGTATAATATGCATAAGAGTAGTGCCACACCTGCACCTATAGTCAAGGGCGACAGTTTTGGGAAATTCCAATGTCCCAAGAACCAGTACGAGATCGATCAAATGAAAGGAATACCATATGCTTCGGCTGTTGGAAGCTTACAGTATGCACAAGTGTGCACTCGCCCTGACTTAGCTTTTATCACCGGAGTACTCGGTAGATATCAAGAGAATCCAGGCCCAGAGCACTGGAAAATGGCAAAGAAAGCATTGCGTTATGCGCAAGGCACAAAGGACCTCATGCTAACATACAGAAGATCTGATTCCCTAGAGATAAGAGGGTATTCAGACGCAGATTTTGCGGGAGACAAGATGATAGAAAATCCACGTCAGGATACGTGTTCACTCTCGCTGGAGGGGCTATTTCGTGGAGAAGCTCCAAACAGTCAATAGTTGCATCGTCCACGATGTATGCAGAATTTATAGCAGCTTATGAGGCCACAGGGCAGGTGATATGGTTAAAGAAATTTATACCCGACTTGAAAGTGGTAGATTGTATTGACAAACCACTAAAGATGTACTGTGACAACCAGCCCGCAGTATTCTATGCTCACAACAACAAGTCGAGTAATGCTACCAAACCAATAGAGATAAAGTATTATGTTGTGAAAGATAAAATCCAGGATCAAACTATAAGTCTCGAGCATATAAGGACAAAGGATATGCTTGCGGATCCGCTTACGAAAGGCTTACCACCCAGTGTGTTCATGGAACACGTAGCCGGCATGGGTTTAATGGAAAGCCTATGATTCCTGGATCATGAGAGGCCCAAAAGGAACAGAAATTGTTTCAAAACAGAGAAGTACATTGTAGCTGTCTGATTCTATCGGCAATTGAGCTGTGACGATGAAACATGCTCTATTTACTAATCGGTGATGAAACTAGTAGAGTATAAAGTATAAAGTTAAAAGTAAAGTTGAGATCAAGGGGGAGAATGTTAGATTGATCTCCACTCGATCGAACCCAACGGCTCGACGGGCCCTTTTGACTCGCGCCCTGATCGGGGGCGCCCAACACTCTTATGGTTGGTGGGCCCCTGTGACCTGCGCTATATAAAGAGGTGGGGGCCGGGGCACGCAGTACGAGGTTAACAGCGCCGCCAGTCACCCCATCGATATCCCCTACCGATCTAGGGTTAGCGCAGTGCTCACGGGAAGCACCACCGCCACTGCCCACTCGCCGGCCACCATCCACCATGGCCGGCAGCTCGAGCGCATCTGCGCAAGGAGAAGGTATCAATCCTCCTCCCCATTCTCTGTTATACTCGCAAAGATCTAGCCTAGACGATCCAGAGGAATCAACACAGGGGTCATAAAAGAAGACACCACCTGTCAGCGGCGTGCTCTCTTCTACCTACCCAAGCTCTGGATTGGCTCCATCTGGCGTTTCCTCCACCAATGGATTGGTCAAGGAGCGCGTCCTCGGTCTAGGGTTTGGGCAGCGCGGATCTCGGCGCCGTGAAGAGGCTGTACAGGAGTTTTTTGGCCAGCTTTGGTCAATTCCATCCTCTCCACCACGCAGCCGTGCGCTATCCTCCTCTGGAAACAACTCGTTGGTGTGCTGGATTCAGAAGGATTTGGTAGCTGACGGTCAGTTCTCGCTCTCGGATTGCTTCGTAGTTGCACCGACTGAGTGTGATAGGCAAATCCTGAAGGTAATTCAACCACCAACTGGTTCATCTCTCTTCGCTGAGTCGTTTGCTTCGATTCTACGCCATCCTCCAATGGCGGGTGGAAATCAGGGTAGGGGCAGGGGAGGGGAAACCCTAATCGCCCTCCAGTTGCCCAGCCGGTGGTCCCGGTTGCGCCGGTGGTGCCGGTTGCTCCGGTGGTGAATCCGGTGGTGAATCAGCTGCGTGCTCCACCGCGCCCTGTGCCGCCCCGTCAGAATTACCAACCCAGGGTTCAGCCGCAACAGAATCAACAGATGCAGAACTATCAACAGAACCAGCAGTTGCAAAATCAACAACTTCAGCAGGCTGTTCCCAATGCCCAGCAGTTTGTGCCGCAGCAAAAATTATCAACAAAACCAGAGGCAGTTTGTTCCTAAATATGGTGGTGGGCAATTTGCTGGGCAGAGGCAGAATCAAAACCAAGTGCAGAGAATGGGGATTAGGAATCAAAATCAGAACAATCAAGTGGCTGAAGAGGTAGTCGTTCCTCAACCTCCTCCTGCGTCTCCTGCACCTCTGGAGCAGGTTTTAGAGCCGAGGTACTTCAAGATGGTGTGCTTCAACTGTGGAGATCCAGGGCATTTTGTGGGAAACTGCATTAAACCGAAATCTTGCTTTATCTGTAATGCACTGGATCATCCTGTACAGCAGTGCCCCGAGTGGTATGGTTTGCACCCAAGTGCCACTTACTTTGGAAGTGCGAGTAGTGGTCTCGGTTTTTCTCATGTGGATGCACCTACCGAGGAGGAGACTAAGTGGATTAACATACAAAACTGTGATGTTGTTAATATCAGGAAAGGTGTCATCAACCTGCAGGACCTGGAGAAAAATCTGAATGCCATATTCTGTAAACATAAGAAATGGCCTTGGCAGATAAGAAGCTTGGACAGCAAGAATTTCTTGGTCAGGTTCCCTCCTTGGAAAAGTGTGCCTGAACTCATTGAGTTTCCTGCCTTTGACTTGGAAACTGAGGGTGTCACTGTGAAAATTTTGGAGTGGGATGGTGATTGCAAACCTCTGGCGGAACTTCCTGTTGTATGGCTAGTTGCATCCGGCCTTCCCCCCAAGAAATGTGCTTGGAACATGATGGCTAGGGCGATTTCTACTCTGAGTATCCTTATGGATGTTGATTGGGGCTCTTTCTTCAAGAGTTTCTATGATGATATCAGGCTGCAAGTAGCATGCAGAGACCCAATTAAAATCCCCAAGGAAAGAGTGATTGAAATCGAGCAGAAAATGTATTTGGTCAAATTCAATGTGGAAGGCGTTGAACAGGTGAGTGAATATGATGATGATTTTGATGACCCTGCGACTGAGAACTTGGATATGGAGGGCTTTGATGGTCTGGAGAATGCAAATGAAACAGCTATAGAGATGGATGATGATGCTGCTGAAGGAGTAGGTGCAAATTTGAATATGAATGTCAGTGATAGTCAGCATAGGTCTCACTCTGATGTTCCGGAATCGTGGGAGGAGCTTGAATTAAGTGATGCAAGGCTCTGTTTCCAGAAAACTGAATGCAAGAGTGTTTGTTGTGAAGAATTTGAGGATGAGTGGCAGTGCCCTTCCCCTGCGAGTTTTACTTCAATCCCTGCTAGATTTGACTATGCAAAGTTTGATGACTCTGTGTGGGATTGGGAGCCCTCTCCAGTTGATAATATAGATAACATGGCGCTGTCTATGATGGAACAGTCTACAAGTGCTGCGTACTGCTCTCAGGTACTAGAGGATTTCAATGCCGTGGAGTCTGATGGTAGTGTGATGGATGAAGATTTTGCTGAAGAACACGATGAGCAGATGGAGTCCCTGCCCCAGGAAGTTATTGATAAGCTCGGTTCAGTGAGGAAAAACCTTTTTCCAGTGCTAGAACAGCTGTCTCTTGCTGATGCAGTTGAGCCTGTCGCGGGTCAAAAGAAGTGGGGGCCTGTCTTAAACACTGGGAAGATGGTTACAAGGAACCATGGTGCTCAGAATGTTGTGGAGAAGGCAAAAGAATACCAGAAACGACGGAATCTTGAGATCCCTCCAATTTCAGAGGTAATTCGTTTGCAAATATGTCAATTCCTGTTCTGAATGACATTTCTAAAACTGTTAATATTGACATTGGAATTAATCCTGATGATACCTGCAATATAATTCAGAATTTAGTTGAGAAAGAACTTGTTAGGAACCTAGATTATGCTAGGAATAATCCAGTTACTGTTTTACCTGATTCTATTGATGTGTTCTCGGATCAGTTGCCTGATTCTGAGCATGTTTCTTTTGTTACTTCGTCCGGTAGTGAGCAGAAATGCCAGTTACCCGGTATGGATGCTTCTTTGAACCCTACTGGACCTTCTGCACCTTGTAATTATAAAACTGATATATCATGATAGGCGTTTCTTGGAATATTAGAAGTGTGAATAAACCTGGCCGCATGCAAGCATTAGCTGATGCTGTGGCAGGCCATAAATTTGATTTGATTGGTCTACAGGAAACCAAGAGGGAACAATTCTCTGATGGTTTCCTGAATTTTATCTCTGGATCGATTCCGTACACTTGGGTGTCGTTGCCTGCTAAGAAAACCGCTGGTGGTATTCTAGTAGGGGTTAAGGAAGATACGTTTGAAGTGGTTTCTTCTTACATTGGAGTTTATTTTGTCTCTGTTACTTCGAGAAATAAAGTAGATTCATTTGTTTGGCAATTGGTCATGGTTTATGGTACTGCCTACGCAGAACTTAAACTGCAGTTTCTTACTGAACTTCATGATTTGATGGAGAAAAATTCCTTGCCAATCTTAATTGGTGGGGATTTTAACTTGGTTCGTAATGCTAAAGAAAAAATAATGAACAGGTCAATCATCAATGGGTACACATGTTTAATGATTGGATAAACAAGTGGGGGTTGATTAATTTTAAAACTGCTAACAGACTATTTACATGGTCTAATAATCAATCGGACCCCATATTAGCTACTCTTGATAGGTTTTTTGCCTCAACTGATTGAGAGCGAAAATTTCCTCTAACCTCTGTGGTAGCATTACCCAGGATTGTGAGTGATCACACACCCCTCCTTTTGGATACTGGTGTTAATCGTCCACCTCCACCTAAACTTTTTCGTTTTGAGAAATGGTGGATTAAACATCCTGAGTTTTCAGAGTTGGTTCGGAAAGTATGGAATACCAAATGTAATTGCACCTCTGCAATTGATATTTGGCAATTCAAACTTAGATTACTCAGAAAAAGTGCCAAAGGTTGGAGTATTAACTTAGAAGCCGCAATTAAGAAGAAGAAGAAAGCTCTTTTACAAGAGTTTGATATCTTAGATGTCTTTTCTGAACAAAATCGGCTTTCTGATGATGATAAGGTTCGTATGAGTGATATTAAAAAAGAGTTAGATGAGATTTGGTCTCAAGAGGAAACCAAAGCGTGGCAACGGTCTAGGGAAAGAAAAATTACTAAAGGTGACCGTAACACTGCTTATTTCCATGCGGTGGCTAACCAAAGGCGTAGGAAGAAAATGTTGGCTGTGTTAGATGGTCCTAATGGCCAGTTGATAAAACTGAGGATATGCTGAATGTTACTGTGGACTTTTATAAAAACCTTTTTGCAAAGGAGGACACGCCTGCTATTTTCCTTGATGAGAATTTCTGGGATGAGCAAGACCTTCTTACTAGTGAGGAGGCCTTGCTCCTTGACGCCCCTTTTTCTGAGGAAGAGATTTTCAAAGCTATTGAGGGCCCTTACGCTGCTGGAGCTCCAGGCCCTGATGGCTTTTCTTTTCTTTTCTATCAGGCTTTCTGGACCTTGAATAAAGATGATTTTATGGCGTTGGTTAAAGACTTTGAAGCTGGAGTACTAGATGTGTCCAGACTTAATTATGCCATAATTACCCTGATCCCGAAAGAAGCTAATGCGAGAGACATGAAAAAAATTAGACCTATAAGTTTGGGTAATTGTTCCCTCAAAATTATTTCGAAAGCGTTAACAAATAGGATTGCTCCTATTGCTAACCATGTGATTGCCAAGAATCAAACTGCGTTTATTAAGAGCCGTTTTATTTTAGAGAGTGTGGTCGTGGCTCATGAAGTGATTCATGATGTCCATTCGAAAAAACTTCCGGTTCTAGTTTTGAAACTAGATTACGAGAAGGCGTATGATCGTATCGACTGGGCTTTCCTTGATAAGATGTTGCTTTCACGTGGGTTTGGTCCAGTGTTTAGAAAATGGATCAAATCCTTCTTACTCAAGAGTTCCTTTTGTGTGAGGATTAATGATGTGAATAGTAAATATTTCATGGCTGGAAAAGGGTTGAAACAAGGGGATCCGATGTCTCCAATCTTGTTTAATTTCGTTGCGGATGTCTTTACCAAAATGCTTTCTAAAGCTGCATCGAACCAACTGATCTCCGGCTTGATGCCCTAGGTTTTACCTGGTGGTGTTATTAGTCTTCAGTATACTGACGATACCATTATTTTCCTACAAAAAGATTTAGATATGGCTAGGAATCTGAAATGGTTGCTGACTTGTTTTGAACAAATGTCAGGTATGAAAATTAATTATCACAAGAGCGATTTGTTGACGATTAATGTTGATGATGATGAAGCCAATTTGTTTGCACAAATTTTTGGCTGCAAACGTAGTGAATTCCCTTTTGTCTATCTTGTGGTTCCTTTGCATTTTTCCAAATTGCGGAAAGAGTACCTTCAACCCATAATAGATACAATTATTAAGAGAATTTCGGGATGGATGGGTAAGCTTTTGTCCTATAAAGCTAGACTTATTTTGTTGCAAGCCTGCGTTGCGAGCATTCCTATGTATTTATTGTCTTTCCTCAAATTTCCGAAGTGGGCCATCAGTGCAATTAATTCGCAGATGGCTCATTTCTTTTGGAATAATATTGGGGATTCTCATAAATACCATCTTTCTAACTGGGACCTTGTTAGTCAAAAAAGAGAGTATGGAGGACTGGGAATTCAAAATCTGAGGGATTTTAACCTGTGTCTTCTTACTTCTTCGATTAAAAGGTATCATTTAGATGATAATAAAATCTGGAAGATGATTGTGGACCATAAGTACAACCTTTCCCCTAATGTGTTTAACGCTAAACCTGTGCATTGCTCACCTTTTTGGAAAGGTGTTATGTGGGCGGCTTCTGTCGCCAAAATAGGTTTTAGATGGCATGTTGGTAATGGGGCTAAGTAGCTGTTCTGGGAGGACATTTGGTTGGGCTCTTGTCCTCTTGCCATTTTATTCTGGGATTTATACTCCATTGTTAATGAACAGCAATGTACAATAGCTAATGCCTGGGATGGAACTGATTTAAAGTTCACTTTCCGAAGGACAGTATCCCCTGTCCTTCTGAACAGATGGTTTGAACTAGTTGCGCTCATCCAAACAGTTCAGTTAACTGACTGTGAGGATTATCCTTTGTGGATGTTTCATCCGTCGGGGGTTTACTCTGTTAAGTCCTTCTATGGTTTTGTTAATTTTCGTGGGGTTGTTCCAGTTCACACACCTGCGGTGTGGAAACTTCATATACCCCCACGCATACATATTTTCCTGTGGTTGTTGGCAAATAACAAGCTCCTCACCAGGGATAACCTTGCTAAGAGGAGAGAAGTGGACGATTTAACATGTTTATTTTTCAATGAACGGGAATCATGTAACCACTTGTTTTTTGAATGTGTTGTTGCGAAAGCTTGCTGGGAGGTGGTTTCGTCCATTCTTGGCAAGGAGATTGGTTAAGATTTTGAGTCGGTAGCCAGATGGTGGATTAGTGAAGAAAAGAATTCAGTAGTTAATATATTCACATCTGCTACTCTTTGGACTCTGTGGTCTTTGCGTAACGAATTCTGTTTCCAGGGGAAAAATTGGCCAGGTGTAACAGCAACTCTAGGAAGGATATCAATGCTGATCAAAAGCTGGAAAACCCTGTGTCTGGACAAACATTCAGGGCTCCTGGATGCCAATCTACTGAAGCTGGACTACCGGAGAGGAGAGCTCCTCAGGATAGCCTGGATCTCTACCGGGTGATGCTGGACGCCGTGTTCCCAGGATCAGATGCAGTGAAGCTATGGGAGCAGGAGAAAGCTTGCGAACGATTGATCAACGAGACCAAGCCATATCTGCGGTAATTCATTTGTAGGTTTTGTTCTGTTCTCTTTGTTCCTAGAGGTAGCGGTGTCTCAGTCTTTTACATTATGTTGCCCCCCTGCTGGGTTTTTGAGAGGTTGTAAGCTTTGAACGCTGCGTTTGCAGCTTGGACCTGTTGGACATTTGTGGTTGCATTAATAAAATGGAACCTGGGGGCGAGGCCCCTCTTATTTCTAAAATAAAAATAAAAGAAGACACCACGTTAATATACATAGGCTAAAAAGATACGCTTCATCGATATTAATTTTAATGGCTGAGATTTAAAGCCAAATCGTGTTACGCAAAAATTGTCACGTACAACATCATAGAGAGCCACCTACTACTATATTCATAGAGAGAGAAAATATCAAGATGTGTTACGTGCAAAAAAAAAACGTGTAGTACAATTCCCTACAAAAAGTGTAGTACAAGTCCTTATCCAATACGTGTTGGACCAGGACAACATGCATCAAATTGTTATTTTTTTGCAAATCTGACTTACAATGTCGTTGCTTTTTGTGAATTTATTATAGGTGCAACAAAAAACGTGTAGTACAAGTCGTTAAGCAATACGTGTTGGACCAGGACACCATGCATCATTTTTTTTTTGCAAATCTGACTTGCAATGTCGGTGCTTTTTGTGGATATTTATAGCTGCTCTCCCGTCTACCCGTCTGGACGCTACGAGATATTCATGAATTCATGCGTACGTTCATCAGCAGCCATTAGCCCATCAGGTTATACTAGCTTGATCTCAGGCCAAATAACGTTGAAAGTATAAATGACCAATACATTATTGAGTGTATTGATCTATAGATGTTCATGGTTGAGTGTAAATATAACCAGCAAGTCTCTCATTTCAGCCCAAAAAACCAAACCATTGATGCAAATATTCCGAAGCTCGGTTTACTAAAATATTCCTCGGAATACAACAATATCATACTCTCTGCATATTAATTAGGAAAACTATGAACACCGGATTATCTACTACACTTCATTTAAGCATTTTGTCCATATATATGGTTAGATCTCGGGGAATTGATAATTTTTAATAACAAACTTCAACAATTCATATAATTATTACTACTCCCGCAAAAGTTAATTTAATTGCATGGTTTAAAAACACAACTTGACCATTTATTTATAGTGCAATCGGAAATGTCTCCGTTCAATGCTACACCTTTAAACGATCAGAGAGAATATGTAGGTAGTTATAAAGATAACATCTGGATGCACTCTACTCAATTCAGCGGGTCCTGATCCAAATATGACTCCCATATTGATTTGATATATTAATTTGAAATCAACTGATCAAGTTGATAATTTTGATCATCTAGATGGTGTGGTCTTTTTTACAACCGATTAAGTTGATACTTTTGATCATCTAGATGGTATGGTCCTAATAGGATATCTAAAGTTTGAGACTAAGGAAAATGTATTTTGCATGTAAATCATGTTCTTATGTTGGCAAAATTATCATGTAATATATATGTTTGAGTTGTTGAATATATTTGCTACACATGGGATAATTTAACACGGCAAAATGAGAATGTCCACAAATTATAGAATTATTTCTCAATCAATTTTGACAAATTAAAGATGTTGCCCTCACATTTGGCAGGGGCACTGCAGTAGTTCTCTCTAAAAGTAAAATATTTTGAACTTCTTTATTGAATATTTTGAACTTATTTATTAGTAGAACAATTAATATGTCTTTAAGGCCTAGACCGATTAGAACCAATACCACATCCTAACAATCCCCCTACAGTCTAACCTACATCTTACTCTTTATGTAGGAATATCATTTGGTTTTTATGAAATTCACTAGAAATAAGTAAATATAATTACATTATTATCCAATATTAGCCTTTACATCTCTAACGTTTCACTATGTCTATCTTCCACAATTCTAAGAAAGAAGGTACCTCAATTGCACGACAAAACTTGAATTCGTGGTTCCCGCATGTCAGTGCCTGATTTGTTGTTAAAGGTGATGGTCACGGGAAGAAATTCAAACGATTGACGACCGACATGTGTCCATTTTTCACGAGAGAAAAAAGTGAGTAAACCTCACATCTATACACTATATATTAAAAGCATGATATGGTCAAAGAAAGGGACATGGTAAAATTCTTCATGAAAAAACATACATTATAATGCCAATTTTTTATGAGTATACCACAACATTTTTTTCATACACATTAAAATAATCACAAACAATATCCGGACAACACGTCATAAAAAAGAGAGATGTGCAAAAGTTACATGTTAAATTGATATCATTGTATTCCTACTCAAAAGTACTTTCTTATGATTTTGATTTCTATCACATAAGTCACATGTTAAATGAGTGATTCTAGGTAAAAGCATCAAAGGAAACGAAATACGCCTTATATTTTGGAATGGAGGGAGTATCACATAAAAGTAAAACATGGCACTATAGATCATATATCTATAAAATGGTGTCATAATGTTTATCCACGTACTTATTTAATATCATGTAGAAATGATACATATAGGCATCAATATGGATTAGTATTACATAATCAGGATTGAGCACTAAATTAAATCTAATTATTATTTTCCTTTATTATGGTATATCTTATTTAGCCGACCATTTAGAGTATATCAATATTATTTCGTATTGATAGAACGTGATTATACTTGAGAGTATAAATTATACCTCATCCACTTTCGAGACGCTAAAGACGGTACCCTCGCATTTGTGAGGGCCACCATGCTAGTTTATCAAAATTTAACTAACTTTATAGATAAAAAGAAGCATCATTTATGACAGTAAATTAGTATAACCAGATCCATATTGAAATTTAGTTTTGTAATCTACCAATTTGACGTTATATATGTTGCTACACTCACTAGTCACTATAATGGGAAAACACTCTGACTACATCAAAACGTTAGAACAAAGAGTTGCTAGACTAGAGTGGCAATTATATATCTTGATCGTAGCTAACCTAATCTGAAATTAGTGCAAGAGTGTTCCTGGATTCAAATGGTTAGTCTTCAGAGGTGGAGAGGCTATCACATATTTTAATATTGGTGTCCATATTTTACGTTTAATTCTTGCAAGTGCTAAAGCTTTTGCCAAGTGAAATAGTACTAGAATCTGAATCTCAAGTTATAGACTCCAAACTTCTCTACATATATGTAAATATTTTCATAATTTCGAATTATAACGGTGAATTGCCGTGGCACTGTCGATCTGCACGCAACAAATTCGTGACATGGTGATACGTCTCAAACGTATCTATAATTTTTGATTGTTCCATGCTTGTTATATATCATTGACACATCTTTTTATAATGTTTTTTATGTCATTTTGGCATATTTTATGGAACTAACATATTAACAAGATGCTCAGTGTCAGTTCCTGTTTTCTGCTGTCTTTTGTTTCAGAAAAGCTAGTCGGGGAAGTTTCTCTGAATCGCCTAAAAATTTACGGGATTTATTTTTACATGGAAACAAAGACTGCGCCTTGAGGAGACCTGCAGGGGGCCCACAGGCCCCAGACGACCCCCAGGCGCGGTCAACCCCTTGACCGTGGCTGGGGCCCACCCATTTTCATAGCCTTTTAAGAGGAAACAAATAAAATAACTAAGATTTCTCAATACCCGATCATATTTTCACCTATAAATTGACTTCGTGCCGAAAATATTTTAATTTGATATTATAACTAAAATTTATCAATACTCGTGGCTGGTGCCCTCCCGAGTTGCCCTTTCGCCTATAAATTGTCTTCGTCCCGAAAATCCTCGATACCCGATCATATTTTTCAGAAAACCCTCGGAGAGGTATTTTGTAGTTTACAGTACGTCACATCAACTGTTTATTATTTTGTGATCCAACGGTCCAGGTGCTGCAATACTAAGCCAGATTTCGTGTAGAGAGCTATATGTACGGGCAACATAAAAAAATCTTACATACACCCAGCCTAGCACGGGAGATACGTGCTCCAAATTCAAGCAAAAAAAAGCACCAACCGCCTGGCTCCACGTCAGCCCGTGAGATCAGTCTGTAAGTATAGACTTAGTGATATGTATCCTAAAGTGATGGACGCGTCAGCCCGTGAGATCAGTAGATATGTAAGTTTTTTTTTCTTTGAAATGGAGGATAACCCAAGCCTTTGCATCCAAACGATCCAACAACTTTATTTTATTAATAAAAGGGAAAACAGGAAAGCAACAAACACTTACAAGGAAATACTCCCTCCGTTCGGAAATAGATGTGAGTATTTCTTAAATCCATAGAAATTACCAACCGACTCCAATTATTCAAGACTTGGTCCACAACAAACCGCTTCCCAAAAAATTACGATTGAAGTTGTGCCTTTGAAAGCCCGACTAAGGCTCCCAGCAAGCCTCGTATTCACAAGATTTTTTCTATTTTAGCTATTTTCACTGATACAAGATATGGAATAATCATAACATAAATTATAATAGTTATAATATTTTAATGTAAAATTATTTTTTTACACATTTCCGTAGCCTTTTAAGAGGAAACAAATAAA
The DNA here is from genome assembly GCA_947311845.1 of Poa pratensis. NCBI lineage: Eukaryota > Viridiplantae > Streptophyta > Magnoliopsida > Poales > Poaceae > Poa > Poa pratensis. The sequence goes on along the minus strand of CAMZMU010000070.1, from coordinate 15,759,858 downwards.
ATAACTAAGATTTCTCAAAGTTTCAATATTGTTTGCGTGGACTCATTATTTTGGTATTAAGCTTGGGATAAATAGAAAATATCCATACACAAATCCGAAATGACCTTGCTTCACATAGTTCATTATCTCCTAATACCACCAAGCAATGCAAACCAAAAGCAAACAAAATTAAAAGACGCTCCAAAAATAGGACTCTTCAAAAGCGTGGGTGCTGTTTGAGAATTGTATGGATGATTGAAATTTAAGATTATACAATGATTGTATTTATTTATCAACTATTCGCTTATTTCACATTGCATGATTTATAATCGCTCTTTCTTGAGGGAAAGCAAGGGGTTTAAACTTGGGGGAGTTGATACGTGCAATCTGCATCATCTATTTTATGCCATATAGTGATGGATATAAATTGATATTTCCATCGTACTTGCTTTATGCTTTTAGTATATAATAGATAGATAGATAGATTTGTAACACCAATCATTATGGTTATTCTTCGTGATTTGAGTGAAGCAACATGTGTTGCACAAAATGTAGGGCCAGCGATTTTGGATCTCTTTGAGTCTTGTAGGTCAACATTTATGTCATGCCAGGCAAGTGTTGAAGTGTTCAAGCAAACAATAGTAGACCTCCTCCAAATCTTTATTTAGAACCATGCATGTGTGATAGCGTTTCATTATTAATTTTTATTACTGATTTTTAAAATGAAACTGTAAAATAGACGCACTACTAGTTGCATGCATATTTGTTGATTTCTCAGGAACAATATTTTGGTAAACTGGTTAACTGATTCATACAATTTGATTTGATACATAAACTAATGAAGTAATGGTAATATCTTGACCTCCAAACCCCGTCAGGGTTAGTTTAATAAACCAAAAGGTACATCGCACACATTTGGTCGAGTTTTAGACTGTAGGGAACCACGTAGGCTAAATGAACCATTGCAATCACACTTCTTGATAATGTAAGGTGGGCCAGGCTGTTTGGTTAGGTGGGCCGGCTTTCTAGCATTAGGTAGGGCGGCCCATTATTTATAGTAATTTTGTAGGTCTTGTGTTCCAGAGCCGCATACAACAAGAGCAAGACAGTAATCGTGGAAAAACAAAAAAGAAAAAGACAGTAATCGTGGAAGGATTGGCGCCATGGCAGGCAGGCATAGTAAATTTTCCTTTCTCCACAAAAGATCCACAGCTCTACGAAACGGATAGCATAGATGGTAAAATCGTGTGACAAAAGAAGGGAAATGAATGCCATATCCTTGGGTCACCAGAAGGTCGTCGTGACAATTTGTCTGAATCTCATTCTCAGTATGGCACGTTCGTCTACTGTTTTTACTCGAAGGTCGAGGAGATAAGGCCACCGATCCGACCAACCGGAACACCCGTCTGAATGAGGAGTTCCCAAGTATACACACGAACGCCATTCACCTTTCGCCGCAGTGGCAGTGAAGGCGACGAGGGCCTGCAGGTGCAGCTGGGGATCATTACGAGACCCTTGTCGCGTACCGTGTACTGACAGTGTTTCCTTTCACCTTACACGTACGTATCGCGCGGCGTAGAGCCAGTGCACCGAACTTAGTGGATGTGTCAGTGTTAAATACGTATCAAAACATTGCATAACTCTCTCTATCTAGGTGTCATGCCGCCCTCGCGGCCACATCGGTCTCCACGGTCGCCCAAGATGACCACCCTGGCGTCCGTCTCCGCGTGGAGATGAAACTCTAGGGCCCCAAGCATCTGTCGAAGGTTTCTTTGCTAGTAACCGTCTTGATAGATTTCTCCACCTTTCTGATTCGCTTCTCTGAAGCATTCCATGCCAAGACGCAAGCAATAGGCTTGCCATATCCAGGACTAGTCGCCTCTAAACATGCGAGCAAGCCGCAAATCTCTTTAGCAAAAAGTGCCTCAGAGTTAGGAGCCATCACGCCTCCACTACCCACATAGGGCGTCGAGGGCATCGCCAAATACTCAACCGAGCTCAATTCTGTCGGATTCACAATAGACGAATCTCCACACGACTTCTGAAGCTCAGGAGTCAGGATTTCACCTGACGACTTCTACGCCTACTTGCATGTATGTCGTGCCGGCGATTTGAGGTAATAGGCCCCTGTTTGCATTGACCCAAGTTATTGACGATGTATCATATCAGTAACAAAAATCGTGCAGCTAAAAGTGTTCTAATAATATTGTAAGGGACGACAAAGATTGCGTTGTTTCAGAGTCGAACGGAGAAGGCAACATGCACGTGCAGAACAAGAGGAGGAGGCATATATTACACACGAACTGAACTGAACGTGGCGAAGGACAAACTGAAGAATCTACCAGCCACCGACTACAATACACATTTTCCCCATCACCGATCCTTATTTATCTAGAGATTTACACAGACGCCACCCTTCTTCCCTATCTCCGGCCATCGACGTATACACTTTCAGACGTTCCGTTGCTGCTGTCGTGAATGGAGAAGTCGACTACATGGAGCACTCGCCGGGGACGCCCTGTGCGACGCGCTTGGGGTCACTGCAGTAGTTGTAGATCATGTAGTTCCTCTGCACCGCCCGCATCCGCTGCTGCCGCGTCAGGTCCAGCTCCTGGTTGTACCAGTCGCCCGCCGCGGCTGGGGCGGCGCCGCTGCCCGGGGCGACCTCCTCGCCGACGGTGGCCCCGCAGCGCGTCCTGCCGCCCGCGACCACCACGCACGCGTCCGCCTTGAAGCCGCGGTAGGAGGCGGAGAAGGGGGCGTGGGACCAGTCCGTCTTCACGCGGCCGCCCTGCGTGGCCCAGTCGTCGGCGTTCCATAGGCTGGAGTAGAGCCGCATCGCCTGGTTCTTGGGGAACGCGATCCCCTTTCCCTCCAGGTTCCTGAAGTCCCTGATCGGCATGTCGTCCACCATGAAGCTGCATTTACAGAGAAATTCGATGAGCCCTCATGTGCTTGGTAGCTTCTTGAAATAGAAATGCCAAGCTCCGGTGATGATCAGCTAATAATTAAGCTTACATGATGTGCTTGGGGTTCCAGAGGATGGAGTAGGTGTGGAAGTCCTTGGTGGGATCGAACCAGAGGCGGAACTGCTGCTCCCGCTGCCCCTGCCCCTGCGTGAACACGTTGGTGTGCAGCGTGTACGGCTTGCCGGTCTCGTTGCCCAGGAACTCGAAGTCGATCTCGTCGTGCGTCGCCCCCTGAGACGACAGCTACATGTACAGTACGCCAAACCAAGTTAGGCTAGGCACATCAATCAAACAAAGCTACGTGCTTTGTCATCCCAGGCCGAGAAGCTTACGTAGTAGGCGGTGACGGTGCCGGCGGAGTTGCCGGGGACGAGCTTGAGCTGCATGTCGATCTTGCCGAACAGGTACTCGTGCTTGGACTGGAACCCGGAGCCGGAGATCTTGTCCAGCCCCAGCGTCAGGAGCCGCCCATTGTTCAGGATCTTGCCGCGGCCGTCACCCCAGGTGATGTCGAACTCCTTGTCGAAGCTAGCCGCCGCCGCAGCGGCGCAAGAGGCGAGCAGGATCGCCAGCACCGCCATGCGAGCCATGCCTTGCATGCTCTGCTCTGTTCGATCCCAAAGCTCCAACTAGCTAGCTAGAAACAACAAATGGAAGGTGAGTAGAGAGCTCGATCGAAGCTTGTGTTGTGTGAGTGAAATGAGCAGAGTGTGATGGGTTTATATAGGGGTTTGGCGATAAGCGTTGCGTGCCGGAGCCCGGATGGATGGTTCGGCGAATTGGAGGGGAAGATTGCCAACCCGGTGTAATGCGTGTGAGTTGGCGCCAGAGGGGTGTGGGAGACAGGGGGCAGTACGGCCCTGTAGCGGCCAGCGTCTTGATGAAAAATCAGAGGCCCGACACGGCGACGCAATACGCTCTCTCACGTACAGCAAGAGGACATTATGAATCGATCGATACGTGCAGCAAACTTCTGGATCCAGCGGTAGCGGCTCTGAATTTGAGAATTTCTGTGCTGCATTCGTATCTATGGCCTTTTTAGATAGGTTTTGTGTTTTGTTTTCGATTTGTATACATGATCAGGCAATAAACAGGGGATGGATGGACGATCAGTTTGTTCTTCGTGTGTGTGAAAAAGTAATTTTTTGAAAGGTGTGTGAAAAAGTTAAGAACTGCGCATCTGCTATGACATTTAAAGATAGGATCAGATAAGTGTTATGCTCGTCCTGGCTGTAGATACAATACAATTTGTTCATGCTCGCGGTATCCACAGATGTACAACCTGCATGACACGAATAGGATCACAGAAGTGTTATGCTCGTCGTGGTTGTAGGTACAATACAATTTGTTCATATTCGCGGTGAAAATCTTTTGTTTCTTTTTCAAAGTCTCGTATTTCTTCAAATCTTGTTAATATCTTCATGTTTGCTCCTCCTTGAAGGCTTCGTCGAGGTACATGTCCCCTCTCAGCCCGGTCTTGGGCGAAAGCCTAGTTCCCCTTTTGGTCGGCGGTGGCGTCGCGGCGTCATTCCCCTTCCTGGAGGCGCCTACTTTGGGAATGCAGGGGCGGTGGTCGAACTGCGCGTAGGCTGGGATGTCCGTGGCAAATTGGCTGGTTCGACAACAACAACTCATCGTGTTAACTGGCGGGTGCCTGGTTCGGTACTCCTCGCCGCCCAGTGGCCTTGTTTGCCGGTGGTTCAACGCCCATGTGTCTGGGCTAGAGGGGAAACGGTTCCCCTCGACGGCAGCAGCGGCACATTTGGTTGACAAGCGGTCGAGATGTTGTGTTCCTACTCATCCATGGTGGTTGTCACCTTTTGTCATTTCTTTTTCGATACGTCATCGTCCAGCAGGTTTGGTCTGATGTCGCGGTGAAGCCTTTTGGTGGCGGTGGTCGTTTGGTGGAGCTCTCGGAGTGCCTCTCGGCAACCTAGTACCCTATGTTGCCCGGTGCTCGTGTGGACTCTATTCGCCTTAAGATGGTACGACGCCTTTCGAGCCAAAGGCGAGTTGCATGCAAGTTGTTTGTCAGCATGTTGTATTTGTCGTTTGGGCTTTATTAATTTAAAGTTGGGCTTAATACTTTTTATCTAAAAAACAACACAACCTCTAGGCCAATAATGATGTTTTCAAGGATCAAAGACGAGTGTCATCCTTGGATCGCCGCGAGTGCAAAGCATCTTTCTCTGATCAACTCTTAGTGTCACAGGGCCTTCACACATTTTGTTTTGTTTTATGCGACTCTTAATACGCCTTATATTTACTCTCGCTTGATCAATGAAAAGTTAGAACCCAAACCATGTTTAAAAAAATGTTGCACATGTTTTCTACATATCATAAGCACACCACAGATCTTGGAAATGCAACTGCGGCATGAAACCAGCATAAAATCTACCGATATAAATCTCGGTGCCTATAGCAAGTCCTGGCCATGGGAAGCCTGGCCCGAAAATCTCGTGCTTGGGCCTCAAATTTAGACCCGACGGTTGCGTTGGGCCGGGTCTGGGCTTTGCGTTTTTTGGGCTTTTTGGCCGGGCCGGGCTCGGGCTTGAGTTTTCTGCGTCGGGCTTTTGACATATCGGTTGTAATTACTTAAAAATGGCTAACGTAATTTTTATTCGGAATACAAATATATCCATTCTCATATATTTTTTCGATAAAAGGAGCCCCACTGCACAATTCTCATACATAGAGGTCTTTTACAACTGTTTTCACCACCCATATCATACTGTTTTGACAAAGTTGAGGCCCAAAGCTCACATATGTTTTGGAAACGACACCAAAACCAGAACCCAACCAATAATAACACTTATAGGCAGCGTAAAATCACCTTACACATCCTAACCAGTACTGACAAATTCCAAAACGTAACACTATGTAACAGCTACTGCAGCGGACCAAGCAGCACCACCTTTTTGTTTTAGCCACTGTTAATCCGTCACTCTAGATCAGCCGCTCGAGTATATATTTCGATTCGAGGAGATAAACAAGAAATGCAGAGAGTAGCAGGCACCACCGCACGCAGGAGCCAGTAGTACAGTAGGATCGATGGAATGAACTAGCTAGCCGACATGAGCGTACGACGTCACAAAGTTCAAGGACCCAAAGCACTGAAGCAGCAGCAGATCTGGACGTGTATCGCCATGATTAGACGAACAGCTGGTTGCCATTCGCCAACCGCATCCCATTCCCATGCACGCACAGCGCCGTACGTCCTCCTCCCCTCCGGCGAAGGCGTCGTCTTCTGCCCGCGGCCGTACGCATACACGAGCCAATCACTCCATTTCCGTGCGTGCTCCACCACGTTTTGCTCCGGTAAATATAATGTTGTATACTCTTCCAAAATCACAGCACTGTGTATGCGTGTGGATCTGCCGGGAGGAGAAACGAAACGCAATGCAACGGGTAGGTCCAGCTGGTCGATCGACGGCCGGGCCATGAAATAAACAATCATATCGATGGCATGAATTGTTCGTATCGGTACAGCTGGTGGGAGTGACATGATTTATACAGTAGGAGATGATATTTTAAAGAAGCTTGCTCCTGGATCCATCGAATTTTGGCCCGGGTCCAAATCGAGCCTTCTCTTTCTGCGCGTGCGTGCGTGCATGCTGCATGCAGACACGGGCTTTTGGCTCCGGCAAGCTGCCGCCGGAAGACGCGACGGGGCTCGCGTCGGTAGAAGCAATCGGCGACACCAGGTGCCTAGCTGAGCACACTGTGCTCGTGCGTGGTCTTGGGGAACCTGATGAGACGGCCAGGCGACGACAACACGTGCCGGCCGACCTCCCGGAGGTACCGTACAATACAAAAGGCTGGCGGCGATGCGCATGCATGCACGGCAACCTGCACGGAGCAGGCACAGCTGGAAAGCGGAGCGTGCACGGCTGCCCGGGCAGCCGGGATTTTTTTACAAACATGGCCCTCTGACCAATGTAATTACTCCCTCCGATCCATATTAGTGGACATAGTTTTGTCTAAATTCATACGTATCTAGTTAAATATTTAGACTAGATACATGTATATCTAGACAAAGTTGTGCCCACTAATATGGATCGGAGGTAGTATTAAAAATGGCGCCCTACAAATTTTATTATCAAAAATAACTCTGGTGGAATGTGAAAAAGCGACACGTGTACTTCGTGCCAACCCAGATGGCGGAAAGTCACCTTCCCCGTTCCAGTTGGCGGAAAGACCCTTGCGACGACACTTGGCGCCAACTTAGTCCGTGGAAACTCAGCCACAGGGCACCTTCCGCCAACTCGGCTGAAGGTGACTTTCCGCAGTCTGGGTTGGCACGAAATACAGCATCTGGGCGTGTGGTTTTTCCTTGGTCATGATTAGACGAACAGCTGGTTGCCATTTGCCAAACGCATGCACGCACGCACACACACAGAGCGCCGTACGTCGCCTTCCGCCTGCGCCCCGGCCCGCGGCCGTACGCAGACACAGGCCAATCACAGGATTGCCGTGCATGCGTGCTCTTCGAGATCACACATCACGCGCACTGTGTATGCGCGTGCATCTGCCGGGAGGAGAAATGAAATGCGATGCGTCTGTGCAACGGGTAGGTCCAGCTGGTCGACGGCCGGGCCATGAATGCCACGCATGAATGTCGCACCTGCCGAATAAACAATCATATCAATCAATGCCATGAACTGTTCGTATCAGTACAGCTGGTGGGAGAGACACCGATATATTTTAAAGAACTTTGTCCATGGATCCATCGAATTTTGACTCGGGTCCAAGTCGAGCCTTCTCTTTCTTCGCGTGCGTGTGTGCATGCCGCATGCAGAGTACACCGGCTCCTGCCTCCGGCAAGCTGCCGCGCCGAGACGCGACGGGCCTCGGCTCCCGTTTGTGTAAAATATTTTTATTTATTTTTTAAAAATGTCAAAAAATATAAAATAAAAAGCGGATATACACAAGGATATTTTGTGTTAGCACAAAAGGTTTCGCGGAGAAAAAATTATTTTTTTATGACCTGTGCAAAAAGACCAAAAAATGTCTCGTACAAAGTCATTTTGGAGTGCCCGGATTTGTCTTTTTTGCGCAGGTCACAAAAAATGCATTTTCTTCACGAAACCTTTTGTACTAACATAAAATGTCTTGAATTATATCCGAATTTTCTATTTAGAATTTGTTGACATTTTTTAAATTGGTTTTTAGCAGTGGGTGCATCTGCACTCATGACCCGATATGGATTTCCGATTGTTTAGCCTTTTTCCCAAATCACATGTATCTAGACACGTTTTAGTGTGTATGTTCTCTCATTTTAGTCTGTATCTAGTAAACATGTCAAACACCTAAAACATCATATATTTATGAAGTACCTTTCTTCTTCGGTGCGTCTTCGCCCAACAGGTTCGGTCCGATGTTGCGGTGAAGCCTTTGGTGGTGGTGTCCTTACGGTTGAGCTCCCGGAGTGCTTCTATTATCTTCCTCTCCGACAACCGAGTACCCTATGTTCCTCGGTCTTTTTGGTGAACTCTCTTCGCCTCCCGACGGTACGCCGCATTTCGAGCCAGGGTGAGGGACATGGGGTCTCTTCCAAGGGTGAAGATGGAGAAATCTAGGTCTAGGTCTAGGTGTGTCATGTTGGAGAGGCGACGTCTTGCTCTCTTCGGTGCTTCCTCCATGACCTTGGTTGCCTCCCTAGTCTTTTTTCGCGATGTTGGGGTGGCATAGGTGGCTCAAATTGTGCTTTTCTTGTTTTCTCTTATGTTTGCTTGTGTTGCTTGTTTATCGTTGGGGATTTATTAATTTAAAGTCGGGCTTAATGCCTATCTAAAAAAAGAGATAGGCCTTGGCTCTTACTGTCCCTAGTTCGAGCTAGGTGGTGAGCTAGGTTCGAGCCTCACTCCTACCTATTTAAAATCTTGTCCCTAGTTCCTCCTAGGACAAGCTCTTATTTTTTATCATAAAAAAAAAACACAGACTATGCCAACAATGTTGTTGTCAAGGATCAAAGACGAATGTCGTGCTTGGATCGCCCTAGGCGCAAAGCAGGTTTCCCTGATCTTTTGGTAGTGTCATTGGGGCCTTGACGCATGTTTATTTTAGTTTCATGTGAATCTTAATCTGCCTTATATTTACACCCGATTAATCAATGAAAGGCAAAAAAAAATTTGTTGCGGAGATTTTCTTTATATCGTAAGCACACCATAGATATCGGAAATGCATGCAGCTGCTGCGTGAAACCAGCCTAAAATCTACCAACCTAAATCTCAGTGGCGATAGCCTTTTAGTTAGGGTGGCAATGGTTGGTCTTAAAATGGCATAGTCATATCGGCTCGAATAGGTGACAATGTTAGTTTTTCGTGTTGTGTAATTGGCATATCGGCTCGAATTACTTAAAATGGCTAACATAATTTTTTCTTCTGAATTCTGATATTTCCACTTCTACTTTTTTATTACTCAAATACGATTGTCGAATAGTTCGTATTATGCACTACAGTACTAGCTTCCACCCCTTGTTATAGGTTTGTCCTCTGTCGAAATCTTCCACCGCTGCGGACATATTTTCCCACTGCTAATTCGTCACTCGAGATCAACAGCTCGATTAGGATGACTCCAACGGGGCGACCCATCGAGTCCGCGCGCGTCCGTCCCTGTCCGCGTGAGCCAAAAACACGGCCCAACGGGGCGACGCAAAAGGACCACGGTCCGTTTTTTGGTCCGCCGCGACGCATTCCTGGCCCAAATTTGGGTCACCGATGCGTCGGGCCCGGACGCGAGCGGACCGTTCCTGCATCCTCCCCGTGTCCGCCCTGGCCCCGCGTGTCATCGACCCCAACGGCCACCTACCCGTAATAACTGTGGGCGGTGGAGCTGTATAAATCGCGCCGGCCGGCCAAACCCTAGGGCACAAACCCTAGCACTCCTCCTCAATCGCGCCGGCCGGCCAAACCCTAGCCACGGCGGCCACCATCTCCAAGCTCAGATCCACGCGCCGGAATGGATCCGCCGCCGCCGCAGCATCTGGTGGACGAGGCCGAGCGAGCGCGTATGAGCGCGCGCGGGCGCTATCGCGGCAGCTTCTCGCGCCGGATGGCGACCAGCCCGGCATGGGCCGGCATGATTCCCCAGCCGCCGCGTCCGCGCCTGACGGACGCCCAGAGGAGTGCGGTGGAGGCGGCGTTCGCGGACTGCGCCGACAGCGACGAAGAAGAGTACGCCGCCGGTGTCGCGGCGGCTGCTGTCGCGGCGGCCGGTGTCGCGGGGGATGGCGCGCCGCCGGAGCCTCCCATTGGCGTGGGCGGCCCTGCTCACATCACCGAGGAGGAGGCGGTGAATGCAGCCCACATGCAGCTGAACGCGCAGAGGGCGGCCGCGTTCATCTCCGCCCCGCGCCTGTGCCGACGCTGCAGTGGAGGAGGAGATGAAGCAAATGCGCCGCGCCGAAGAGTCCAAGAAGCGCGCGGCGAGGCGCAAACGGCACCGGGAGGCCTTGGCGGCGGCCGAGGCTGCGAAAGGAGCAGGCAGCTCCGCCTGATGTCAACTCCACCGCGAAAGGAGCCGAGGCCGTGGCCGCCTATGTGCGGTTCATTTTCCACTAATACCGGCGCCCGCTACGTGTTTCGTAGCTACAAAATGATCAAAGAAGATTGAGTCAGCCAACCCTGGCTGGCCATGGACGCGATGAAGGAAGAGCCAGCAAGTCCGTTGCAGAACGGGCATGCTGCGTGACGTTCCTCAAGGCCGCAGCCCCTCTTTGATCTTCCCTCTTGCCGGCCGGTGGTCGGTTATTAATTTCCTTCAAGTTTAAGTTTAGGTTTTAGGGTTTAATGTTAGGAGAAGGTACTAGATTTAACTATGTAATTTCAGTTTCTAAATGTAATCCTAGTATTAAAAAAAAGTTTAGGAAATAAAAGTGGCAAGCGGACTCAATGCGTCGGCCCTGTTGGGGGCACTGGCCAAAAAGGGGCGGACATGGGCCGGACGCGCGTCCGTTCCCCGACCCAAACGGACAAAACGCGGACCGAACGCGCGTCCGTTTGGGTCGGCCCGTTGGAGTCATCCTTACAATATATTTTCGAATGGCGGAGATAAATGTAAAGAGCGGCCAGTAGCAGGATCGAATGAAGTAGCTAGCGGACACGAGGGTACGTACAGGGAGGAAGCCGATGTGGACGTGTGGTTTTGGCATCGCCATGATGATTAGACGAACAGCTGGTTGCCATTCGCCAACCGCATGCACAGCACAGCGCCGTACGTCCTCCTCGCGTCGCCTTCTGCCTGCGCCCGTACGCAGACACAGACCAATTCACACGATTTCCGTGCGTGCGTGCGTGCTCTCCGGTAAAATATTATCGAAATCACAGGACTGTGTAGATGAAACGAATTGCAATGCAACGGGTAGGACCAGCTGGTCGATCGACGCTAGGCCATGAATGCCACGCATGAATGTCGCACCTGCCGACTAAACAATCATATCGATGCCATGAATTGTTCGTATCAGTACAGCTGGTACTGAGGCTTGCCCCTGGATCCATGGAATTTTGGCTTGGGTCCGAATGGAGCTCTCTCTTTCACCTGTAGCCTGTAGGCGTGTGCATGCTGCATGCAGAGTACACGGCCGGACTCCTGGCTCCGGCAAGCTGCCGCGCCGTGACGCGACGGGCCTCGCAGCGTCGGTAGAAGCAACCGGCGGCCCCCCAGATGAGACGAGATAAAGGCAGTGTAATAGTGTATGGCTAGATGAGCACCGTGTGCTCGTGCGTGCGTGGTCTTGGGGAACCTGATGAGACGGCCAGGCGACGACAACACTACGTGCCGGCCGACCTCCCGGAGGTACAATGGCAGGCGGCGGTGAGCAGCCGGAACAGCTGGAAAGCGGGGCGCGCACGGCTGCCCGGGCAGGCGGCGCCCGGGCGTCACGAGATCGATGACCCCACGCCACGGAATCGGAGACGATTGAAGCATGACGATGGCGCGTCCAGACCAGCCCAGCGCCCCCTGCCGAGGCAGCTTGCGCGGAACTCTTCCACACGGGCGTATCCAGAGCGCCACGCGCGTGGCCAGCGTGCATGCTTACGTATGGCCGGCCGGCGCACGGTGATGCATGTCGATTTCGTAGTCGATCTCTCGAAATTTCCAGGACTATACTCCGCCTCCACCTGTTCTGGGTCAGGGTTAGCGCATCACCAACAAGGTCCCTCATCGCCCATTTGTCCGTTCGGCCACACAATCGGCCTCCTAAACCTAACCCATATGTCCGCGCTGTCCGGCAAATTTCAAACCCAGCCCAACTCGGGTGTTTGGGGCATCCAGACATGTACACCACGTCGGACCCGACAGTATAGACCCACCCAAACGACAACAAACCGGATGAAAAAAAATGAAATTGTAATGTCCGGGGTGTGATATCAGACTTGAACAGTTGCCTCAAATGCAAGATGCTCATTTGAAAGATTTGAACTTCACAATTGAAAAAAAAAACAGAATATCAAAAGGTAGAGGTCGCCATTGAGAGAAATTGGAAGATGGAGCATGCACTAAAAAAGCTTGAAGAATAGAATGCTATGATAGAAGAAGAGAAGAAAAGGATAGAAGAAGAAAATAAGACGTTTGAACAAAGGAAAACACTAATTGACAGCCGGCTGTAGCTACAGCCGGTCTCGTCAAGCGCTCGCGTCCGCCTCTGCTTTCTTTCTGGTCAACCTTATCCCGATTCGCCCTGCCCTCTCTCAATCCTCCTCCCTCGCCTCTCTCTCCGGCCGCGAGACCACCGCCGCTCCGACCGTCGAGCTTGCCCCACCGTCGGACTCCACCTGCTCTCCACACAGCGCTGCATCTGCCGCCTCCATCTCCCTCCCCCGTCCCCTTCAAGCTCCTGTCCTGCACGCTCCCTCCAGCCATGGCCGCCCATCTCGGCTCCTGCCTCGAGTCCACGACGTCATTGGTTCTCATGGAGGTAGCTCCATAACCCGAGTCCCCTGAGCCTCTCCACGAAAGCCGCATATTCCTTCCCTTCTTCATGCGACAATGGTGAGCTCGTCATGGAGGTCATCGTGGATGAGTTTCCAACACGTCGCCCCGCGACCAGATGGGTCTAGGATTCACCGGATCTGGCGTTGATGGACCTCCGCCGTGGGGAATTTGTGGACGACGAGCTCCAATCGGCGCAGGCGGCGCTTCCATGGTTGATGGTGAAGGTCAGCTTTGGGGATTTTTTGTCGATGTTACGTATGGTGTTGCCTTTTGCTACATGTGTGTACACAGTTTGTTGTGTAAGCACGAGCAAAATGCTACAATGATTTCGGCAAAAGTGACCTTTTGATATAGTCAAATTGGGATTTGATGCATATGTTGTTGGCTTTTGCTACATGAATGTGTTTAAATTGCTACAATGTTTTTGCTACACGTCGCAAGGTTAATAGACCCGGATTTTTCTGCTACACACCATGTTACATTCGGAAAAAATGTTGGGGCCAATTTTTTTTGCTACATTAATCATTGATCAGACCCTGTATTTTCTGAATTTTTTTCCTACATGGGATGTTGCATGCACACAAAAAATTGCTACACGCGAACCATTTTTGCTACATTGATCGCACGCGCGAGATCGACTCACTTAAGTGGATCGGACGGCGTGGAAGGCGGCTGTAGCAAACCATCGCTACACCCGACTGACGCGTAGCACTTGCCTTGAACAAATTAAGATGGAGTTCGAGTTGTGTCTTGTCGATATTGCCGATGATCACAAGTTGAAGACGGACGCAACTCGAATGAAGATGAAGAAGATCAATAAACATGCCGTTGAAAAGGAGATGCGTCTCCACTATGCATTATGCATTGGGTGCTATGGTTATATTATTTGTGACTATAGTTGTTATTTATGGTATGTCAATGTGCACTAGATAAAATAACTTCTATGTTTGTATTGAAAAACCAATATGCATGTAGTTGTAAGGATCAATCTATGGGGTTGTCCAGACATGTCTGCAGACTGATATGGGCCAGAAGTTACACATTCTGGTTGGAGATGCTCCTAAGGGCATCTCCAGCCCTCTAGCCCCCCAGGACTCAAAAACGGCGCTAAATTAGGCTCGGCGGCGTCAAAGCGGCGCTAAATCGAAACCTGGGTTGGACATTTTACCAGCCGCACTCCACCCCAACACTAGTGAGTAAAAAAAAAAAAGCAACCGCTTCCTTCCTTTGGCGTGCACACGTCTTCCTCTCGCTGGTGTCGGCCGGTGTCGGCCGCGGCACCGTGCGGAGCTGGCCGCCCCCGTGCTGCGCCAGGAGGGCGGCACGAGCTGGTGCGCCGTCCGCGAGCTGGGCAAGGCGGCACGAGCTGGTGCGCCGTCCGCGAGCTGGGCAAGGGCGTGCTGCGCCAGGAGATGCCCTCCCGTGCTGCGCCAGGAGCTGGACGGCCACGGGCACGAGCTGGGTCGCGGGGTCACCACCGGCGCCGGAGGCGCGACGCCAGCGCGGCGCGGCCAGCAGGCGCGGCCAGGCGACGGCCAGAGGCCAGGCGATGGCCAGATGCGCGAGGCTGCTCGTGTCCCTCGTGTCCTCGCGTCCTCGCGTCCACGGCGTCCTCGCGTCCACGGCGCCGCGAGCCGGATGGGGAGAGCAGGGGGCTCCGCATCCACCGCGAGCAGGGGCCGTGCGCCGCGAGCATGAGCCGTGCCTGCTCACGGGAACGAGCTCGAGGAGGGGCGCGAGCCGGGCGGCGGCGGCGCGGATGGCGCGCTCGCGGGCACGGCGGCCTGCTGCTCGCGGGACGACGGAGGCCTGCTGCTCGCGGGGACGACGGCGGCGCCGCGGATGGCGCGCTCGCGGGCACGAACGCCCCTGCCGTCTTCGCGTTGGAGCAGCTTGAGCACGACGGCGGTCGGACGCCCCTGCCGTCTTGGCGAGCTCCACGGCGGCGGACGGCCACGGGCACGAGGAAGAGCGCGGCGAGGTCGAGATGAAGCGCAAAAAACTCGCCGTTCTCCCGGTGGCGGAGCTGGGCGGAGGCGCGTGTCCTCGCCGGAGCTAGGCGGAGGCGCGTGGCCGGAGTTGGGCGTATTTTGCAGCTGCGTGGTGGGTGAGTGGGGAAGAGAGAGAGGGAGAGAGGGCACGTGGTGGGTGGGATGAGAAAAAGAAGAGAGAGAGGCGCTGGTGACTGACATGTGGGTCGCTGCATGCAAAAAGACCCCCCAGGCCGAACCCAGACTGCTGGGTTTGGCCTGGGTGCGCCGGCGCCAAAACGGCGCAAAACGGCGCTTTTCTGGGTCCTGGGGGGCTGGCTGGTAGCATTTCGGCGTTTTTTGTCATCCGAGCCTAAAAACCGAACCTAAAACGCGTCCTGGGGGACGGCTGGAGATGCCCTAAGACATGTTAAGACTGGACTTTTTTTTACATGGTTTGAACGTGCTCAGAAATTAACCACACTGCAGATTTGTTACCATTCAGCTCAAGCTTTAAAAACAAGTCAAAATAAACACGGTGGATTTATAAGGTTGTACTCTCATGATGTCCAACTACTATTATTCTTACATTTACACTTACACCTACTGATTACACATGAGGCCAATAGAAGAGATTATACAGTGATCTTTTTAAAATACTGATATACAGTGATCTTCAACTACTAACTATTTCACAGTTACACCTACAACTACTGATAACGCATCAGGCAGGGGCCTACAAACTACGCGATTTAATTGATGCACGCACGCACGCACGGACGGCCAGGTATTGCATTGCATGGCCCCGGCCGCTGGAGTCGGACGCGATCAATTTAAGGCGTGCGGCGGAGCGCATCCCATGCGCCCGGCAGTGGTCTAAAAGTCCCTCCAGACGCGAGCGAGCTCGACGCCAGGCTTGTTTAATGGCGATCGGCCGAGGGAGCAGTCGTACACGTCAGCTTTCAACTCCACTTGAATTCGCTACACCCGCAGGCCACAAATCGCGAAATATCTTGCATGGGCCTCGCGTGCGTCAGAGTTTCAGAGATGTTTATCTGTACTGTACTACGCAGAAGCTACCGTGGTACCGTGAAGGAAACGGAAGCGGAGTTTTGAATTGTTCATGAATATATTCGATTATTCATTTGCATTTTGTAACTGATATCTTGCTCCTGCACTGGCCGTTGCGATCCAGAGGACAATACACAGCGTGATCAACGTACGTTCTCCCTCCGTTCGGAATTACTTGTCTCTGAAATGAGTAACCTACACACTAATAAGTGTCTAGATATATCCAACTTTGAGACAACTAATTCCGAACGGAGGGAATACGTGTGTACCTCTTCCGGTACGTCGGGCCTGGCCAGGTACTGCAATTTGTTCCACGTGGCAAAAATGACAAATCTGACCCTGACATCAAAGTTCAGCACAAAATGAATCTGTTGGGGGAATAAACCCCCCGGGTTACCAAAGTCCACGGCTCGACAAGAGAACAGAAGAAGCAGGTCTCGCTGCTCGCTTCCAGCCCGCCGACTCCAGAGCCCGTTCTGGCTCCAAAGCCCGTTCCGGCTCCAGGTCTCCGGCTCCAGGTTTCCGGCTCCAGGTTTCCGGCTCCAGGTTTTCTGGCTCCAGAGCCCGTTCCGGCTCCGGGTCTCTCCAGCTGGCACTTTGGATCCCATTCCAGATGACAAAAACTAGAAGACAAAGGTGGCCACCAAAGTCAAAGAAGGTGGCTGCATGGTACCACACATGTCAGTGCGGGCCACCCCTTTTCCCCTGGGCACTAATTTATAAGGTGCACCACGGGAGGCCAAAAAGAGGATCTCGGATGCTCTCACTCACGGGAAAGCAAGCTAGGTTCTCCCTCCACTCAATCACTCACGTACTAGCTCTTTCTTCCTCACAAGCAAGCATGTAGGCAACTCAAGCTTTCTCTAGCTAAGAGCACGTACAGCTCAAGGAGCAAGGATGTAACGCCGTATACTCCATCATATACCACAGCTAGGCAGGACGTAGGGGTGTTACCTCCTCACGAGGGCCCTGAACCTGGGTACGTCTCGGTGTTAGCCGTGCTTGTGCCCAATCCTGCCGGAACGCCGTCGTCGCGCTGTCGCAACCACTCAAATAAGCCATCCTTTGGCATATACCGTGCGAAATATCACGACATTTGGCGCCCACCGTGGGGTACAGCGGCGACCGGAGTCCCGTTCTCGGCGGGACCACTCATCATCATCGTCGACGTCGTCGCCGTCTCGCCATCGCCATTTTTGCTCTACCGGAGAAACCCGGAGGCTCGGCGTAGTCTCCCGGAGAAGCCCGGAGGCTCGGCGTCGCCGGGGCCCCCGTGCTCTCGCGTCGGCATCGTCCTCGTCCGGCAACAACTACACATGCTCGTCTCCGCCAACGAGCTCCATCGCCCGGCCGCGCTCGTGCACGTCCGTGCGATCTCGCATTTGCACGCCCGTCGGTGCCTTGCTGCTTCACCTCGCTGGCGTGCCGGTGCATCCGTCCCCGACCTCCCCCGCGCCTGTACGCCTTGGCGGTGCAGGCCGCCGGCTTTGCGCCGCTGCTCTCCATCGACACCTGCGCGTGCGCGTCTGTGCCCGCGCCCGACCTCAATCCAGCACGCGCGTCGGCGTCGCTCAAGCTCCTCCACGCCTCCGTCCGCGCCCGGTCTCTCCATGCCTGCGCCAAGGCCCCCACGCCCGCGCTGCCCTGGCCGTGGCCGGCTTCGGCTTCGCCTCAGCTGGCCCTCCGTCTGGCTCCCGTGCCCGCGCCCGAGCTCTTCTCCGACCGTGCCCGAGCACCCCACGCCCGTGCGCCCGTGTGTGCGCGCCCGGACGGCGCCCGCGCTGCTCTCCTCGCCGGCGCATCCTCGACCGAGCTCCCCCGCGCCCGGCGTCCTCATCTCCGCCCATCGACGCACGCGCCCTGCTCCCCTCCGCCGCCTGGCCCTGGACGGCTCCCTCCGCCTCCGGCCTCCCGCGCCCGGCCTCCCGCCTCCGCCTCCGGCCTCCCGCGCCCGGCCTCCCGCCTCCGCCTCCGTCCTCGGGCCTCCCGCGCCCGGCCTCCCGCCTCCGCCACCGGCCTCCTACGCCCGGCCACCCGCCTCCGGCTTCCCGCCTCCGCCTCCGGCCCAGCTCGCCGCGGCCTCTCCGGCTGGCCGGCACCCGCTCCCGCCTCCCCGGCTGGGCGGTGCCCTCTCCCCTGGCTGGCCGGCATCCGATGACGCCCTCTGGCTCCGGCCTCCCGGCATCCGATCGCGCCTGCCCGGCTGGCCGGCTCCCGCTCCTCTGTCGGGTCGGCTCCCTGGGAGAAAGAGATAGCGAAGAAAAGAAAAAACAAAAGAGAAAGAGAAAAAAGAAGATGGACCGGCCAGTCTCGATCCGGCCGCTCCTGCCATTTGGTTCCCTGGACGACCAGGTCCAGGCTGGCCGGAGACTGGACTAGCCCCGTCCCGTTTGGATGCCCGGCCGGCTGGGTCGATCCGGCTGCCCCCGTTTGGACGCCTGGCCGGCTGCGTCCCGATCCGGCCTGGGGTCAATCCTGTTGGCCGTCTGGCCACCCTCCTCCGACCGCGCCGACGTCCCCGCTTCAATGACCGAACCACATCTCCGACTACGGCGTAAAAACAGCTAAGTGACGCTTCGGCTCCGCTTTTTTATTACTTAACGCATCGGCTCGGACCCCCCCCCTCGGGAGACACCCGGAGGCTGGTCCTAGCTCTCGTCGCTAAAAAAGAAGTAACCGTCGTTCCGCCGAGTCGCTTCTATCCAGCTTCTAGATCTAAGTACCGTGCCACGTGCGCCCCGGCATCTCTTCGGTTCCACCCGCAGACCGCAACCCGGCTGTCGTTTGGCGAGAGCCAGCGCCCGGACGGCTAAGTGCACGAGAAAAAGATCAAAGGAATCGGGCAAAAGCGAGCCGACGTCAACCGCCATTTAAATTCTTGCCGAGTCGCCTCTAACCAGCTTCTAGATCTAAGTACCGTGCCACGCGCGCCCGGCATCTCTTCGGTTCCACCCGCAGACCGAAACCCGGCTGTCGTTTGGCAAGAGCCTGCGCACGCACGGCTAAGCGCACGAGAAAAAGATCAAAGGAACCGGGCAAAAGCGAGCCGGCATCAGCCATATACAAATATTTACTCGGCATCACCAATATTTTATTCACCACAGTTGCAAATTCAGTTTGTCTACCTGATGTAACAGGAAAAACACGCAGAGGTCCGCGCCCCTCGGCCAGCGGACCCGCGTCCGCATTTGGCAGGACTCGACGTCCGCGACCGCAGGGCAAGCATGACCACAAGACAAGAAGATAAACCTCCGCCCGACTCTTCGAGTCACCCGGAGGCTCGGAGGCTAGTGTCGGGGGAATAAACCCCCGTTACCAAAGTCCACGGCTCGACAAGAGAACGGAAGAAGCAGGTCCCGCTGCTCGCTTCCAGCCCGCCGACTCCAGAGCCCGTTCCGGCTCCGGGTCTCCGGCTCCCGGTTTCCGGCTCCAGGTTTTCAGGCTCCAGAGCCCGTTCCGGCTCTGGGTCTCTCAAGCTGGCACTTTGGATCCTCTTCCAGGTGACAAAGACTAGAAGACAAAGGTGGCCACCAAAGTCAAAGAAGGTGGTTGCACGGTACCACACATGTCAGTGCGGGCCACCCCTTATCCCCTGGGCACTAATTTATAAGGTGCACCACGGGAGGCCAAAAAGAGGATCTCGGATGCTCTCACTCACGGGAACGCAAGCTAGCTTCTCCCTCCACTCAATCACTCACGTACTAGCTCTTTCTTCCTCACAAGCAAGCATGTACAGCTCGAGGAGCAATGATGTAACGCCGTATACTCCATCATATACCACAGCTAGGCAGGACGTAGGGGTGTTACCTCCTCACGAGGGCCCTGAACCTGGGTACGTCTCGGTGTTAGCCGTGCTTGTGCCCAATACCGCCGGAACGCCGTCGCCGCGCTATCGCAACCACTCAAATAAGCCATCCTTTGGCATATGCCGTGCGAAATACCATAACAGAACCCTTTTCGAAAGTTTAGCCGGATCTAACCCTTTTTCTTACCGCTCAACATATAGGCGGTAGACTGCATGGGGTACCGCCCTTTTTACAAACCTGCACCCTTTCTTTGACCGGAGCAGAAATGGAGGATATGTTGCATGTTTGTGGTCACTGGCAGTATGCGTCCTGGTCCACGGTCCGATCGGGCTGGTTGACCGTGCTGACATGGCCCCGTACCGCCGCGTCAACTGGCGGTAGAATGCGTGGGGTACCGCCGCCCGGCCTGACGGTAGCCTTCGAAGAATTAAGTGAGCGCCTCGGCCCACACAGCACGCATCCTCCTCTCCTCTTCCTCACTGAGCCGCCAAGAACATAGGGAACGGGATGGCGCGGGGTGTCTCTCCCCCTTCACCGTTTCCTCTCCAAATCAGTTGGATTTTGGGGTGGATTTCGGACCCCCCTCCAAGATCAGGTAATCCTCCCTCATCTCTGTCTTTTTTGCCCATAGATTTGTCCGATTTTAGATCGTATGTTCAAACCCTAGATAGGATGTAGTTGTTGTAAATTCATGGATTTGCCCTCTCTAGTTCATATATATTTGTTTTAGATGTATGGGATTGGGGAATGGAATTGATGTATATGTATTTGGGGCATAGTATTTACTTTTTTTAGGATTACAAAATTTAGAATGTATGAATGTTCATATGTTCATGGATGGTTTTGGATGAATAATTATGTGAAGTTAACATGTCTTTTAGGATGGATGACCTACCGGAACGTTATTACCCCGGGCTTGATTTGGTGTATGACAAGGTACATTGTGCCCGGCTTATCGAGAGGGGAGATATGGACTTAGCTGTTAATGCAAGGCAAATAATGTTCTCCATTTTTTGTTGCAATTACAAAGATAGTGACCACATCATGTTTTTATCTTTCGCAACCTATTGGTCCTATGCGCATGAGGGGCCATAGTGCGGAGGACATGCCCTACGATGATCGATACAAGCCATACTTTGAGGCGGCTGGTCTTCTCCCATTTGTCCTTCAGTTCAAGCGTAAGCCGCCGGCGTTCAACCACACGGCCATTACCACCCTTATTGATCGTTGGAGGCCCGAGACACACAGTTTCCATTTGCCGTGTGGGGAGATGACGGTCACTCTTGAGGATTTTGCCATGATCATTGCTCTTCCGATCGACGGAGCCGCTCTGACTGGGAGGGTGGATCTTGTCGGGTGGCACCAGCGGGTTCTTGGTCTCACCGGCAGACTACCACCGGTGCCGCCGGAAGGAATGAAAGATACTAGGCCATCGGGTGTCTCATATTCGTGGCTTCGACAGATTGGGCCATGCCCGACGGGTGCTGATGCACCGGTGGTGCAGCAGTATGCCCGGGCATACATGTGGTATCTGTTAGCCCGGGTGATCTTTCCAGATGGGTCAGGGGACACGGCCTCTTGGATGTGGCTTGACCCATTACGTGATTGGAACGTCAAGTACAGCTGGGGTCGGCGGGTGATACGTCTCAAACGTATCTATAATTTTTGATGTTCCATGCATGTTTTATATCAATTGTCACATGTTTTATATGCACTTTATATCATATTATGACATTTATTGGACTAACCTACTAATAGTTGCCAAAGTGCACAATGTTCTTGTTTTACACTTTGATGTGTAGAAATTATCAAAATTGGCAAAGGAAACCTTGTTGGAGTCAAATTGGGACTTTCCAGAAATCTGTCTGAAAACTATTTTCAAAGATCGTCACGTTCGGGCCTGAAGACGACGTCAAATGGAAAAAGTCTAGTCGCGAAAGTTGCAGGAATTTTCCGCCGCACGTTTTATACAAAAGGTTCATCTCCATCGGAGTTCGTATGCGGCCTGGAGAGGCCCGACAAGTCGGCTGGCCAGAAAATCTGGCCGCGCCGAGGCCACGTGTGGTGCCTCGGGAACCTTCTGAAGCTGCCCTTTGGACCATAAATAGCCCCCGCGGAGTAAACCCTAACACAATTGACGAAACTCCCGAATACATCTCCGTGCTCCGCCGCCACGAAACTCCGTTTCGGGGGTCAGAAGGTCCTGTTCCGGCACCTTGCCGGGACGGGGAATTGCCCCGGAGCCATCTCCATCGACGCCACCGCCATCTTCATCGTCGTTGCTGCCTCCCATGATGAGGAGGGAGTAGTTCTCTCGGGGAGGGCTCTACCGGTAGCTATGTGGTTTATCTCTCTCCCATGGTGTGATCTTTATGTGATCATGAGCTTTGTAATCTAGTTGAATCCATAGATGTACTCTTCATTATCTTATATGCTACTCAAGTGGTTTTATTAATGTAATCTCCGGAGTCACCTTTGTCCCACGGTGCGAAGTTGACAGTGTGCGCCCCGTGTGTGGCTCTTAGGCTAAAGATAACAGGAATACTTATCATGAGTTATTATTTGCGTT
Source organism: Poa pratensis (assembly GCA_947311845.1). NCBI lineage: Eukaryota > Viridiplantae > Streptophyta > Magnoliopsida > Poales > Poaceae > Poa > Poa pratensis. The sequence goes on along the minus strand of CAMZMU010000070.1, from coordinate 15,737,558 downwards.
GGATGTCTCTATGAAATTGCGGTGTTTGTCTAGTACCTTCTAGGGCGCTCAAGTTGACAGTGTGGGGTTAACTAGACATGGGAATGCGACTTTAAGGTGTGCTTTTATAGCCCTACGCGGTGGATTGGTGTTCGTTATCCAACGAGAGAATAACTCAGAGTAGCATAGTGAAGAGGAAATATCTATGTATTCAATTATATTATTATTGTTGAGAGTGTCCACTAGTGAAAGTATGATCCCTAGGCCTTGTTTCTAAGCATTGAAACACCGTTTACAACCAGTTCTGCTACATGTTTGCTTGCTGCCATTTTTATTTCAGATTGCAATTACCACTTATAATCATCCATATTACTTGTATTTCACTATCTCTTCGCCGAACTAGTGCACCTATACACCTGACAAGTGTATTGGGTGTGTTGGGGACACAAGAGACTTCTTGTATCTTAATTGCAGGGTTGCTTGAGAGGGATATCTTTGACCTCTACCTCCCTGAGTTCGATAAACCTTGGGTGATTCACTTGAGGGAAACTTGCTGCTGTTCTACAAACCTCTGCACTTGGAGGCCCAACACTGTCTACAAGAATAGAAGCGTGCGTAGACATCAAGCTATTTTCTGGCGCCGTTGCCGGGGAGGTAAGGTAAAAGGTACTCACATCCTCCAGCTACTTAGCTATTTTCTAGCACTGTTGCTGTGTGAGTGCTCGAAGGTATTTCCTTTAGATTCTGCAATTATATCTTTTTGTTTCTTGTTTTTATTTCACTAGTTAGGCTTAATGGAAAACAACAAAAAAATTAGAGATCTTTATGAAATTTATCTTGAATTAGGACATGATGCTTTTGAAGAGAAAATTAAAAAACCTATGGAAAATTATTTGCATGATGGTAGCAATGTTATTACTATAAATGCTTTGAACACCATTATTGCTAATGCTATGGAAAGTCTAAGCTTGGGGAAGCTGGTTTTGATGAATATGATATTTTAGTCCCCCAAGTTTTGAGGAGAAAATTTTCTTTGATGATACTTTGCCTCCAATTTATGATGATTATAATGATAGTGGTATTTTGGTGCCACCTACTATGGAGGATAAAGTTTATTATGATTATACTATGCCTGCAATTTATGATGATTACAATGATGGTTGTGATAGTTTTACTCCCACTATTACTAATAAATTGATTATGCTTATGTGGAGAGTAATGATACTTTTATGCATGTGGATCATGATAAGAATGCTTTATGTGATAGCTATATTGTTGAGTTTATTCATGATGCCACTGAAAATTATTTTGAGAGAGGAAAATATGGTTATAGAAATCTTCATGTTACTAAATTTCTCTCTTTTGATGAAGGTTTTGAGCTTTCTCTTGATTTGCTTTTATTTGATGGTACTTTAAGACCTACTGGTCATTATGAGAGAGGGAGACACGGTTTCATATATCTCAATAATATTAAGTCTCCTCTCTTTATGTTGAAATTTTGAAGTTGCACTTGTTTTGCCTTCCTATGCTAGTCACTTTGTGCTTATTGATTTTTTCTTACAAGATTCCTTTGCATAGGAAGTGGGTTAGACTTAAATGTTTTATATATGCTTCTTGATGCTCTCTTTATTTCAACTCTCATCTTTATGAGAGCATCATAAAAATCATATGCCTAGCTAAAAGGCTTTAAAGAAAAGCGCTTGTGGGAGACAACCCATTGTTTTTATTTTCTGCTATTTTTATTTTATTTGAGTCAAGGTGCTGTTTACTTCTGTAGCAATGCCTTTGTATCTTTATTTTCTTGCATTGTTGTGCCAAGTAGCCTCTAATAGGAAGATGATGCTAGATTTGGATTTCTGCGCAGGAACAGATTTCTGCTGTTCACCGTTCTTCTGTAAAATCACAGAAAAATTATTTAAATCTGAAAATTTTTGTGCGTGATCCTCAGATATGTATGCATCTTTCGTTAGTTCAAAGTTTTTCGATCTGAGCGTCGTAAGTGCCTCGAAAAAATTCGTCTTTGCGGACTGTTCTGTTTTAGACAGATTATGCCTTTTTATTTTGCATTCTCTCTTTTACTAGTGTTGAGTGAAATTCTTTTTTGGGTGGAAGAGCTTCACATAACATCAGTGGCAGTAGCTAATGTTTAAAGTAACAAGTCATATTGCGTCTTTATAGAACATGTGAATTTTTGATTATGCACTAACCCTCTAATGAGATTTGCTTTGAGTTTGGTGTGACGGAAGTTTTCAAGGGTCAAGAGGAAGAGTGATATAATAGGATGGAGAAGAGTGAAGAGCTCAAGCTTGGGGAGGCTCCCATGGATCTCCCCAGCATATTTCAAGAAGACTCAAGCGTCTAAGCTTGGGGATGCCCAAGGCATCCCCTTCTTCATCGGCAAAATTATCAGGTCATCTCTAGTGAAACTATATTTTAATTCTTTCACATCATATGTGCTTTTCTTGGAGCGTCTGTGTGCTTTTATTTTCAGTATTGTACTTTTATTTTTGCAATAAGCTTGATCACAACATTCTTGATTGGGAGAGAGACACGCTCCGCTTTTTCTTGGAATACTCTTGTTCTTCACTTATATCTGTTGAGTATTCAATTTTCGCGCTGTTTAGCTTCTAGCTCTTGGTTTTCATGTACCTCTTGTCAGAGCTATTAGTTCTTTTGTAGAAAGTACTCTCTTGCTTCACTTATATTTGTTTGGAGAGTTGCTTGGTTAATATGTTGGTTCAGAAAATGTTGCGTGTGGTAGTGGTATAATGAAAACTTGCATAATCTTGTAGATCATTGAACTTTGATAACCTGATTCCTTGCAAACGTTTTGAGGTATTAAGTAATAGATGGTAAAGCTTGCTGGTTAATTAAGTTAAAATCATTAGTGGATTATTGTCTTTAAGCTTGTACCGTACTACAAACACTAAAATTGTTGAAGGTGTAGTTGGACTTGATAGCTTTCCATGTCTGAAAAGTGGTTCGTAATAACTAGGTTGTGTGTGAAGGTCGAGGGATCTAACGGGGTACTTGTGCCGCCGTGAACGGCCCTCCTTGGGGTAAATGTTAACCATGCGCTTAATGTTGAACCTGCTAGTTGTTTGCAATAAACTTGTGAGTTCTTTTTGACTAATGTTAAGCTACGGTTTTGGCACTTCCACCATCCAAATTTGCTAGCCTCTTCGGTGCTGTGCATTGCCTTTTCTCACATTGAGAGTTGTGCATACTTCGCCAGTACATCCAAAACCCGTGGGAGGACTTCCTCTTGTTCTCCTACACATAAACCCATACATCTTCCTCAAAACAGCCACCATACCTACCTACCACAGCATTTCCATAGCTGTTCCGAGATATATTGCCATGCAACTTCCATTTTACATTACATGACTTGTTGTCATTTATCATTTATATATTGCTTTGCATGATTCTATACAGCTGATGTGTGGTTTACCCATGTTACGCTAGATCATTGCACATCCTGCTACACTGGCAGAGGCATACAGTTTTATACATCATGTTTTGTTCATTATGAGTTATTTGTACCAAAAAGTTTGTAATCATATTAGAGTGTTGCCCCTGCTAGAAAAGAGCCATGGAGGCCATCGAAAAGAGAAACAGAAAAAAAAAGAATAAAGAAAAGGGGGGCAACACTACTATCCTTTATCAAAGTTGTGCTCATGTTTAGCACTTGCAGTATTCATAGTCATCATTTGTGCTCATGTTTAGCACCTATGCTCCATTTGAGAGAGTTTTCATGCTTTACTAGTATAACTATGTGGGGAATATTACGTTATAGAACTTGGGTTGTATATTCCAATGATGAGCTTCCTCAAAAGTGCTCTAGGTCTTCGTGAGCAACCGAGTTGGATGCACCCCCACTAGTTCCATTGGAGAGCTTTCATACACATATAGCTCTATGTGCATCCGTTGCATGGCAATCACTACTCCTTGCATAGCTTCGATTATAAGACTTCCTCTTGTCTAATGATCACTTATAGCTTTGTGAGACTTTCTTCCATTGGCCTTCCAAACCCCCATTAACGTTCTCTTTGCCATAACATCCTGGTGCCAATACTAAATGCTTACGCTCACCGGTTGAGTAGACCTCGAAACAGTGGATTCATGACGTTCATGTTTACTTTTACTTGACTGGATCCGTTCTCTATGTTATGAAAAATTGCTTGATGCTTGGAATTGAAGGATAGAACTCCTACACTGGATACTTAAAACATCTATAATGAACCTTGTACGGTTTCATGTCTTAAAGGCCGTCATTCATGAAAACTTTTAGCTTGTTTAACTATCTTGCTTTATTATCTCTTATTTAATATCAATTATAGACATTTGCTTTGAATGATTTGATCTCAGCTCACTTACCATTACATCATTATTAGATCAAGATTATGTTGGTAGCATGTCACTTCAAAAATTATTGTTTTATCGTTTACCTACTCGAGGACGAGTAGGAACTAAGCTTGGGGATGCTGATACGTCTCAAACGTATCTATAATTTTTGATGTTCCATGCATGTTTTATATCAATTGTCACATGTTTTATATGCACTTTATATCATATTATGACATTTATTGGACTAACCTACTTTATATCACATCTCCATCGGAGTTCATATGCGGCCTGGAGGGGCCCGACAAGTCGGCTGGCCCAGATTTAAATCTGGCCGCGCCGAGGCCACGTGTGGTGGCCTCGGGAACCTTCTAAAGCTGCCCTTTGGACCATAAATAGCCCCCGCGGAGTAAACCCTAACACAATTGACGAAACTCCCAAATACATCTCTGTGCTCCGCCGCCACGAAACTCCGTTTCGGGGGTCAGAAGGTCCTGTTCCGGTACCTTGCCGGGACGGGGAATTGCCCCCGGAGCCATCTCCATCGACGCCACCGCCATCTTCATCGTCGTTGCTGCCTCCCATGATGAGGAGGGAGTAGTTCTTCATCGGGGCTGAGGGCTCTACCGGTAGCAATGTGGTTTATCTCTCTCTCCCATGGTGTGATCTTTATGTGATCATGAGCTTTGTAATCTAGTTGAATCCATAGATGTACTCTTCATTATCTTATATGCTACTCGAGTGGTTTTATTAATGTAATCTCCGGAGTCATCTTTGTCCCACGGTGCGAAGTTGACAGTGTGCGCCCCGTGTGTGGCTCTTAGGCTAAAGATAACAGGAATACTTATCATGAGTTATTATTTGCGTTGGATGTCTCTATGAAATTGCGGTGTTTGTCTAGTACCTTCTAGGGCGCTCAAGTTGACAGTGTGGGTTTAACTAGACATGGGAATGCGACTTTAAGGTGTGCTTTTATAGCCCTACGCGGTGGATTGGTGTTCGTTATCCAACGAGAGAATAACTCAGAGTAGCATAGTGAAGAGGAAATATCTATGTATTCAATTATATTATTATTGTTGAGAGTGTCCACTAGTGAAAGTATGATCCCTAGGCCTTGTTTCTAAGCATTGAAACACCGTTTACAACCAGTTCTGCTACATGTTTGCTTGCTGCCATTTTTATTTCAGATTGCAATTACCACTTATAATCATCCATATTACTTGTATTTCACTATCTCTTCGCCGAACTAGTGCACCTATACACCTGACAAGTGTATTGGGTGTGTTGGGGACACAAGAGACTTCTTGTATCTTAATTGCAGGGTTGCTTGAGAGGGATATCTTTGACCTCTACCTCCCTGAGTTCGATAAAGCTTGGGTGATTCACTTGAGGGAAACTTGCTGCTGTTCTACAAACCTCTGCACTTGGAGGCCCAACACTGTCTACAAGAATAGAAGCGTGCGTAGACATCAGCGGGTCTAGCCTTTCTTTACCGGCAGGTAGTTTATTTGGATACCTTTCATGTGTATGTAACTTTCATTTGGCATTTGACATGATTGTTATGTGCAGCTGGACATGGCATGTCGTAAGAAGGGAAAGGGGGCCTCGTTAAACGGCGCTGCCTGGCCCCTCACGATTTGGATGTGGGAGCGGATTCCGGTTGGACGTCCTCGCAAACTCCCATAAACTCCATGGGATTATGACATTGATGCTGCTGATGAATGGCGGCTGCCAACTGTCGCGTACACATGGGATAGAGTGGAGGGGTACAAAGACTTGTCCATGGGCCGTTACAAGAGCTATACCAACGAGCTTGACACGATGTCTTACGACTTGGTATGCTGTGGTAACATTTGACACACTTTTGTGACATGTAGCATTAAAACTAATGGTTTTTGTTTTGTAGGTTATATGGAGGCCATACAAACGGGAAAGGGGTTTCCGTCTCAACGAGATGTGTACGCGTGACGAGAACCTATGGCGCGTTAAGTGTCCGATGATATGTTTCTATGCCGTCGAGTGGCACCTCCCACAACGAGTTGCAACACAATTTGGAAGGAGGCAACGAACCTCGCCGGCAAGCCAGAGCACAAGTGTTGATCTTCATAGGTTAGTGTTGGAATGCCCGGGTAAACATTTGACTTGTCAATATGAATTGTTGATGATATGTTTGTTATTTGTGCATAGGATTGATCGGAAGAAGTGCCCAAAGGAGAAGGAATGGGATCGTAAACACAGCAAGTGGATTGAGATATGGAATGCTAGAGATAAGTACCATGATATGGATGGTACAATGTTTAGGGAGAGTGATTATGTGGTGCACCTTGCTTGGCATGAAGAACAACACCGCCTTAAGCTAAAGCCCACTTGGACCACACAAGATTGTTTAGATTTAGGCACCGAAGATGGTGATAATGAATATAACTTGGCGGTTAAGGAGAGCGCGGGAACATCTAGGGACTACGCACCCATTTTCAACCATGTGGTAAGACAGAAAATTGAGCTTAAATTTAACGTGTCATGTCTATTTGTGACTAAAAATTGTCTTCAATGTTTTTAGGGCTTGGAGCTTACTCGGAGCGTTAACGAGGCGGCACATTCTCTTTCGCATATGCCCAGTACGGTCGAAGGTCCAAAAGGCACGGCGGAACACTCCATCAACGTGTTCAACCGAGTAATACATGTCCGGGTTTCTATAGGCCATCCCCAAACCTTGGGAGGCGGTTGTACGCTTCTTTCCATCCGCGATACAACATCTTAAATGCGGCATGCTTGGCCTTCGATGCCTTCCCATATTGGATGTTGTATCCAAAGAATTCTTTTACAAGACCCATCAACAACCTTGGTTTCATGGTTGGTTCATTCTTTATACTATTGATGAATTTGTATGCAATGAAATCAGAGGTGAGTTGACAGTGCTTTGTGGATCGATTCCGTCCCAGTTTCTTGCACATGTGATGGGCTTCACAACTTGTTATCATCCATTGCCTGTGTGGGTTTGGTCTTGCACGAACTACCCATGGGCATCCTTTTTTGTCGCAAATGACGGTGTAACGACTCTTCTCGTCCGAGTGCTTCACTATGAATGGCTTATGGTGCTTCACCGCATACTCTTTAAGCCACATTTGCAATTCTACCAAGTCCGGAAACTTCAAACCTTTCTTTATGCGAGACTTGTTGTCATCATCATCTTGAGTTGTGCTTGGTGTTGCTTCTAGATCTTTGTACTTGCCACCATCCACTATAGCCTTGTCGGCAAGCGTGAGATCATGAAAAAATGGAATTCGGTGATCCCAGCCTACAACTTTTAAAAGGCTTGGGGTTCTCTCGCCGTGAAACCATCTTTGTCCAATTCCTCCGGGCCCTCGTCCTCTGAGTCGGAGGCATGGCAACGGCGATAGAAGGTGTCACGGTCCATGCCATCCTCCTCAACTTGTGCCTCTACATCACCAATATAAGTGTCATGATACTCGTCCTCCCGCTCTGACACATCACCCTCCATGTCTTCTTCCTCCCTATCTTCATTCTCAATGCCAAAGCCATAACCGTGTTCCGCATTGACATATTCTTCTTGTTCATCCACTTGGTCGCCATCATTCATCTCCAAGTCAATTTGTTGGCTCAAAGGAGGTTGGCTCATATTATTCAACTTGACCGCATCATCAAGTGACACATTCCGAGTGGGGGTCATTGCATCATGTGTGGGGGGAGGCACACCGGTTCAAGTCAAAATGCAACCGATCACCGCCAACCTTGGTAGCAAATAACTCGAGCGACCTGTCTTTGGAAGCCGCCACAACCTCTTTGTATGCCCCCCAATCTAACTCGCATGTGATAGGTATTTTTTTCTTTCGCGGACGATGTCCTGATCCAACAAAATACCTTCCATCTAGTTCAACCTTCTCCCTAGGATCCATCCATTCGAAAACTTCCCGTACTCTTGCAACAACCTCGGCATATGTCGGACTATTGGCAAATACCATAACTTTTTCTCCATTGTCAACAAACTCTTCTTCATTGTTACTAAAAAATGCTTCTTTGTCAACATGATGGACATTCACGATTCTTGCCATCTATAATTAAATGACAAGAAACACAAATGTATCACATTGGCAAACACACCACAATAATCTAAATTATACATGTGTGCTAACCACTACCTCCAACCCTAGACTCAACCATAATTCTAGGTAAGAAAAACACATTAATATATCTAACCACAATGATTTGTACACGTCACAAACAACATATAACCAGCAATGCACCAATTCAAATAATAGATTTAGGACAAATCAACAAATCTAGGGTTTGCCTCAAACTAAACAATGCCACAAAGTAACACAAATCCAACCAACAAAAAGCGAGAGATCTGAGAGGGACTACCTCAGAGGATGGAGATGGCCCGATTCCACGAGCTATGCCCTCCGATTTGGAGTGATTTGAGAGAGATTTCAGTGGGGAGGAGAGAGGGGGGAGAGGGCAGCAGCTCGGGTCGAGATTTGAGTGGGGAATAATGAGAGGCTGGGTGCGCGGCGGCGTCGCCCCGCAGCCACTTAACTCCCGCACGCGTACTACCGGTTTGAGAGGTGGTACAGTGTTTAGGTGTAACGCCTGTGCAGATAGCGGTATCCCTCTAAACCTACCGCCTCTGACATTGGCGGGATCGCCACGTCAGTGCAGTTAACCGGAACAGGAGGACCGTGGACCAGGACGGCTACCGCCAAAGACCCTGGCGGTACCCCGTGTAGTCTACCGCCTATATGTTGAGCGGTACGAAAAAGGGTTAGATCCGGCTAAACTTTCGAAAAGGGTTCATTTTGTACTAAACTTTCGTGTCAGAGTCAGATTTGTCGTTTTTGCCACGTACGCCTTACTTTGCACGGAGTAGATGACAAGGTATGGATGAATACACGACGGCATGACACAAGCGTCTGAAGTGTACACGCATCATAGCGTCTAAAAAGGGTGAGGCCGTAGTTTGGCTGTTTTGCTACTTTGTGTTATACTTTCTCCGTCTAAAAAGGATGAGACTCATACTTGTGTGTGAAGCCACCGTAGGTAGGAACGACGGTGGTGGAGTCTCACGTTCTCAGCCGAGTCCGTTCACCTCCAGGGCGCATCCGAGGTTGTTGTCTGGCGGAGAAGGGGAGAGTAGGTGTCAACTCAGGTTTGCAAGTAGGCGTCGTCACCTCCAGGTCCCCGCGCCAGCGCACTAGCGAGACATGGGATCGGGCGGCAGTCGCGAGAGATGGGATCGTGCAAGATGCGGTAGTAGTCGGCGTCGGCGGCAGCGGTTGGCTTAGGTTGTGTGGTGAGGGATAATAGTCGAGCCGGCGGTAGGTCCTGCCCTAGTCGTCGACAGGGGCAGGTTGGGGGAGGCCTGTGAATGGCGAACAAATTACTAGAGTCGTGGAAACATCGTGGGATAAAACCAACCACATGCAATATCTACCTTCCTAAACAAATAAAATAAAATAAATTGACTGTTAATCAATGGGTACAAAAATTCAGACTCAGTGGTACTAGATAGTACGCAGAGTGACATCCCAATCACCGTGAAAGAGCTCGATAAGCGATTTAATCCCTGTTTCAAAAGAAATTTACGAACCTAATTTGTATAGTGTACATGTAGTATGAGTGTTTGATGATGTATTTACTTGTGCAATTCTCTTGTCTATTTCCTGCTAATTTTTTTGTTGGTACCGTAAAAGCTCTAACAAAGAATGTGGCATAGTTTTACGCGTGGCCCTGTCAGCACCAAAAAATTAATAAAAAAATCAAGTTTTATACGGAAATAACATGAAAATATATAGTTCAGGAATATTCTAGAAATTTATACGGAACTATGGGATTATTTAAAAATATAAAGATCAAGTTTTATTATGAAGAAATAGGCTTTCGCCCCTCTATATAAATATAGCAACCACACGGTACAACTTTGAGACCACTGCTGGGGCAAAACAGTACAGACAAGCCCAAAAGAAAAGAAAGAGAACAAAGAAGAGAAAAACAAGGCCGACATCGGTGGATCAACGAAAACGAAAATGACTCGCAACCGCTGCATCCTCTCCGGAGTAATCCTGCCACGATCTAGCGCTCTAAATCGCCACGTACCAAGCAACACCTTCAAGAAGGAAGGCGACGACGACGACGCTGCTGCCCGGACTGGTCATAGGGTTTCCCCCGGTAAGCTCTAAGTTGTGGGGAAGAGGTACACCCGACGCCCTCCAGGAAGGAAGGGTGACACTCTCAAGCGTCACCGCGTCGGTGCCAAACGGCAGGGATTTCTCCCGACCCCCAAAAAACCACATCCCAGACAATCTGTAGTGCTACACCAAACTTGCCATCCACCAGCACACACCACCACAGTCTTGAAGTCACAATCGTCGTCTCACCATGGCAAATGTTGCAAGGCCGGCCAGCCCGAGAAGCTGCCATAGACAAGGTCCGGCAGTATCACAACCACGCGGGAGGGAACAGCCTCCACCGCCGTAGACGGTAGCCGACCGGACGCAACGACAAGAGCACACCGGGCCATTGGAACCGGAGGGCGGCAGCAGCACAGCCACCTGGAGGACATCCTCCACCGCCATCGCCGGGTGCCGACCGGACACGGCAGCAGGGACACACCAGGCCGAGCAGGCCCGGCCGAGCCCTCGGGGGCTCGTAAAGTCTCTGCCGCCATGTTGCTGCACGTAAGCCGTTACCGCCGCTACCATCTTGATCGGCCCATAGGCTCGGCTGGATCCAGACAGGCCCGTGAAGCTCCCGCCGCCACGCTGCAGACAGACGCGGCGTCAACACTGCCATCTTCGTCACAAGCTGCTCAGCAGGCCAACCGGAGGCATCGGGGCAGAGCCCGCCCTGACCCAGATCTGGCCCTGCAGGGCCGGAGCTCCACCACCGCAGCCCCTGCCACCAACGGCGGTGCCCTCACCACCTCGGCCACCAGCGCAGCACCAGGAGCCCCGCCGCCGCGCCGAACCGTCACCGCCGAGCTGCACCTCCCAGGCCATGGCTGCCCGCGCCGCCCCTAGCCCAGGAGGGTAGAATCCGAGGGTCCGCCGCCACCGGCGCCGCCCGGAGCAGCCACCGGCGACGGCGGGAGGGAAGAGAGGAGGGAGAGACTGGGGCGGGAGGGCGGAGGTGCGGCCGGGCCGCCGCGGGGCTGCGCGGGTCGCGGGAGGAAGGGGTCGGGAGCAGGTTATGATTTCATCAAGTTTTATTATTAGCAAGAGATCATTATATTTTACAATATTTTTATGATTATGCGTTCTAAAGTTTCCAAAAGTTCTAGAAATTTCTCTAGAAAAAGTCTTTAGTAACTTCTTTAAAAGAAGTGTTTAGTAACTTTACGTGCAATGCTTATGTTCTCTAACTGGGATTATTTTTGTACGATGTCCGTTGCAATGCTTCTACACCTCAACTTTTTCATATGAAGAGGTAGTTCCTCACAATGCAAAAGCAGTGGAAGCGCATGAGAGAAAGGAAACGAGCCGTTACCAACAGTATGAGTGATATCATACCATTGCTATGATCCATTGCTATTGCATCTTGGCGTCACAAAGACCACGAGATTGAAAGTAGTCTCAGATAATTTCCTCTCAAAAGTTTGGGCACAGAAGCAACAACACGTATACAGCTCATGAACCTTCACAAAACGGAAGGAAAAGCTGATCATCCATCCCCTGGTTATGGCCTGATCGGCTATGCATTCATGCGTTTCTTTCGTTCTCCAGTGCCATTTGTCTGCTAAACCCAAGTCATCTCAAATGCCAGACATGCTGATTAGGGAGCCGTTGCATCCAGAAATATGCTTCACGTCTCGATCGATCTTAATGTGTTACAGTACGTACGCGAGCCTGTGGCATCGGCGCCGTGCCAACCCTCTCATTTTCCAATCAAACGCTGCTGCTCTCTACATACAGAGCCGCCCTGCCCTGTCTCCGCTCTTCTGGCGCCAACTCACACGCATTACACCGAGCTGGCATTGGCAAAGCCCCCTCCCCCGATTCGCCGAACCATCCGCCAAGGCAAGGCTTATCTCCAAACCCCTATATAAACCCCTCACGCTAAGCTCATTCCACTCACACAACACAAGCTTCCATCGGGCTCTCTCTACTCATCTTCCAAGCTAAGCTAGTTGGGTATAGTAAGGTTTGTGATCGAGCAGAGCACGTAAGGCATGGCTCGCATGGCGGTGTCGGTGCTGGCTATCCTGCTCGCCTCTTGCGCCGCTGCGGCGGCGGCGAGCTTCGACAAGGAGTTCGACATCACCTGGGGTGACGGCCGCGGCAAGATCCTGAACAATGGGCAGCTCCTCACGCTGGGGCTCGACAAGACCTCCGGCTCCGGGTTCCAGTCCAAGCACGAGTACCTGTTTGGCAAGATCGACATGCAGCTCAAGCTCGTCCCCGCAACTCCGCCGGCACCGTCACCGCCTACTACGTAAGCTTCTCGGTCTGGGATGACAAAGCACGTAGCTTTGTCTGGTTTATGTGCCTAGCCTAACTTGGTTTGTTGTATGTACATGCAGCTGTCGTCTCAGGGGGCGACCCACGACGAGATCGACTTCGAGTTCCTGGGCAACGAGACCGGCAAGCCGTACACGCTGCACACCAACGTGTTCACGCAGGGGCAGGGCCAGCGGGAGCAGCAGTTCCGCCTCTGGTTCGATCCCACCAAGGACTTCCACACCTACTCCATCCTCTGGAACCCCAAGCACATCATGTAAGCTTAATTATTAGCTGATCATCACCGGAGCTTGGCATTTCTATTTCAAGAAGTTACCAAGCACATGAGGGCTCATCGAATTTCTCTGCAAATGCAGCTTCATGGTGGACGACATGCCGATCAGGGACTTCAGGAACCTGGAGGGAAAGGGGATCGCGTTCCCCAAGAACCAGGCGATGCGGCTCTACTCCAGCCTATGGAACGCCGACGACTGGGCCACGCAGGGCGGCCGCGTGAAGACGGACTGGTCCCACGCCCCGTTCTCCGCCTCCTACCGCGGCTTCAAGGCGGACGCGTGCGTGGTGGTCGCGGGCGGCAGGACGCGCTGCGGGGCCACCGTCGGCGAGGAGGTCGCCCCGGCAGCGGCGCCGCCCCCGCCGTGGCCGGCGACTGGTACAACCAGGAGCTGGACCTGACGCGGCAGCAGCGGATGCGGGCGGTGCAGAGGAACTACATGATCTACAACTACTGCACCGACCCCAAGCGCGTCGCCCTGGGCGTCCCCGCCGAGTGCTCCATGTAGACGTGGTTCTCTCCGTTTAAACGACGGCAGCAACGGAATGTGTATACATCGATGGTGGCCGGAGCACGATTTGGCCTGCCGGAGATAGGGAAGAAGGGTGGCGTCTGTATAAATCTCAAAATAAATGAGTATAGGTGATGGGCAAATGTGTATTGTAGCCGGTTGTTGGTGGATTCTTCTGTTAGTTCTTTGTCACGCCAAGTTCGTGTGATCGTGCTCACGCTCAATCCGTACGTGTGTAAATATGCCTCCTCCTCCTCATGTTTCGTATATTACTGTGTGTTGAATGAACTGATCTTGACCAGCAGTTGTCATTCATCGATGATATATACTCTGGTCTAGTTGATATATATGAACTGGCAAGTAGCCGTGTAAGATGTCAAGAAAATGGGTCACAGAACACGGCCACTACCTGCAAGACGATCAGTAGCTAGCACTCTACGCGACAAAGGACGACAGGGGTCTCGAAATGATCCGTCAGGTTCCAGCTATCAAGCACGCCCTCGCTCGACCCGTCCTACACTAGCCGGGCAGAGGTGAGAGGCGTGTCCAATCCGGGCTCGGACAGGTGGTCTGGCTGCGCCGACAAATTATGCCCGGCGTTCGATCGGATCAGCATGGGATGGGACGATCAAGCCTCAGACCGCTGCTACGTGATCCCGGAATACATTAATCGGTCGATGGTGTTAAAGTTTCATGCTTACCAAAAGTTCGGGCCGAAGGAGAAAAGGTGGATAATCGATGTAACATTCCTGACTCGATGAGGTATACCTGTGAATATATATGCACGTGAATTATCCTTGAAAAATATACTGTACACATGAATAGAATTTCATGTATAATAGGGAAGTCCTATACGTGGACAGAAATGGGGCAAGAGCAAAAAATATATTTAATCGTGTAAGCCAAGATTTGAAATCCCTGATAACATGTAGAGTTTCATACACAAACTACTAAAATTTACATGGTATGAGAGTAGAGGGGTCTTGGCTTTCACAATTTAATAAAAATAATGGTATTGTGATTTTTCTTTCCACATAGGATTTATCATGTCATACGTGAGATTCTATTCCCATATAAAATTGAAAGTTGAAACTAGGGAATGTGAATTAAAGTGGTGTGAGATTAAAAGTTCTTTGTATGGTTGGACGACATGGGAATTGAGGAAGGAAGGGGAATGGAGTTAACGGAGGCAATTCCCCAGATCTCTTCCCCGTGAGGGGCTGGTAATTGAGTTGGGGACTGGGAATTGGAAAAATAAAAAGATAAAGATAAAAACGTTGATTGGACTCGTTTTGCACGTTACGGATCGATCCAGATATATTGTACACTTTATATTTTTCTTTTTCTTCATTCACAAGTTCATACATGTTTGATTGAGGCATAGATAACATGTTCATGTACGTTCGGTCCGAGCATCTAGATAACATGTTCATCTGGTAGGATATGGTAAAACGGCAACGCTAATCACGTTTAATTAGGAGAAACCTAACATCTATTATTGCGCCTAAACTCACGTAAAAAATGGGGTATACCTGTGAATATGCACGTGAATTATCCTTGAAAAATATACACGTGAATAGAATTTCATGTATAATAGGGAAGACCTATACGTGGACAGAAATGGGGCAAGAGCAATTTTTTTATTTAATCGTGTAAGCCAAGATTTGAAATCCCTGATAACATGTAGAGTTTCATACACAAAGTACTAAAATTTAACATGGTATGAGAGTAGAGGGGTCTTGGGTTTCGCAATTTAATTAAAAAATGATATTGTCATTTTTCTTTCTATGTATAGGCTTTATCATGTCATACGTGAGATTCT
This sequence comes from Poa pratensis, assembly GCA_947311845.1. Classification (NCBI taxonomy): domain Eukaryota; kingdom Viridiplantae; phylum Streptophyta; class Magnoliopsida; order Poales; family Poaceae; genus Poa; species Poa pratensis. Next base: position 15,722,154 of record CAMZMU010000070.1, on the reverse strand, counting down.
ATTCACATAAAGGGCTTATCGAGTCACACGTGAGACATGTGCTAGAGAAGAGTATATTCGATTGACCACCTTCTTTTCATGAGACTTTTTTTTTAAAGAGGGCAAAGTTTTGACCATTTTTTTAAACGTAGGCAAAAGTTTGCTCCATTCTATTAATTTATGAATTAAGGTTTGACAAGAAAGTAAATGCTATTATAAACCAGACTACTCTCCCAGCATCAAATCGCTCAGACGTTTATCACCTGTGGGTAACCAAAGTTTTATTTCCTTCGTAAAAAGAGTTTTGCCATTTTATTGATTAAGAAGAGCTTTAGAGCAACCAGGAAGGCATATGCTGATTTTGCTGCTTGGGTAGAAGGTTTCATTTGATGTTGTTTACCTAGTTAGTTCTCTTTCATTTGATGGAGGGAGCTGGTTGCACTAGGGGGTGTTCACACCGATCCAATCTCTGCCTGGCAGGCTGTGTCAGGTGGTCTCAGGCAGTTCCTCAAGGGGTGGGGAGCTAACCTGGGGCGAGAGGAGCGAGACCTTAAAGCGGAGCTCCTCACCCAAATCCAAGCTTTGGACTCCCTGGCAGACTCCAGTGGTTTGGACGAGGAGGGTTGGGCTCTCAGATACCATCTGGAAGGGCAACTCACACACATTTCGGTGGTGGAGGAGGCATATTGGCGGCAGAGGAGCCGTCTGAAATGGCTGCTCCAGGGGGACGCCAACACGGCATATTTCCATGCAATAGCTAACGGTAGACGTAGGAAATGCGCCATCTCTAGGCTTTCGACTGATTCGGGGATCATTTCGGAACCTAGAGCCCTTCGGGAACATATTTACGGCTTTTATCAGGCTCTCCTGGGAGAGGAAGGGGAACAGGGTTTGTTCTCTCTTAGTCCACACTTCTGGCAAGCGTTGGGGCGCGTTTCAGAAGAGGAAAACAACTCACTCATGCTCACCTTTACTGAAAAGGAATTAGATGAGGTCCTAGCGAGCATGAAGGTGGATACTGCACCGGGCCCCGATGGGCTCCCAGTAGGGTTCTTCAAACAATAGATGCAAGTTGAGCAATTTCAAAATCCTCACTAGGCAATTCAGTTTCATAAGGTGCTTTAGCAAATTTAGAGAAATTGAATTCATAAGATTCACCAGCAAATTTAGTAAAGATTTTCTCTTTCTTACAGTCTATAACAGCACCACAAGTATTCAGAAAAGGTCTACCAAAAATAATAGGACAACTATCATTGGCAGCCGACCCAAGTACAAGAAAATCAGCAGGGTATTTAGTCTTACCACAAAGGACTTCGACATCTCTAATGATACCAATTGGAGAGATAGTTTCCCTATTAGCAAGCTGAATAACCACATCAATCTCTTCAAGTTTACAAGGAGCAATTTCGTGCATAATTTCCCTGTAAAGCTCATAAGGAATAGCACTAGAACTTGCACCAATATCACATAAACCATAATAGCAATGATCACCTATCCTAACAGAAAGCACAGGAACACTAGACTTCCTAGAACTTTTAGGATGTGAGACAATATTAGAAGCATCCTCACAAAAGATAATGTGTCTATCTTCTAAATTTTCAGTGACAAGATCTTTAACCAATGCTACAACAGGTTCAACAGTTATTTGCTCATCAGGTTTGGTAGTTTTCTTATTACTTTTACTAACAACACCAGTTATGATAGTATGTTCCTTAATCTTATTAGGAAAAGGAACTTTTTCAATATAAGGTTCTGGAATAATGCGATCAACAACATTAACCTCAACACCTTTAGATATATGAGAAACAGATTCATCTTTATATGGTTCATGATAATTTTTAAAACCCTCCTTCGGCAAACCGAAATAGGAAGCAAAGGCTTTATAAAAGTTTGCAACAATTTGAGAGTCAAGACCATAAGTAGTGCTAATTTTGCGATAATCATCAGTATCCATAAATTTTTTAACACACTCAAAGTCATAGCTTATACCTGACTCCCTACCTTTGTCATTCTCCCATCCTTCAGTGTTCTCCTGAATCCGATCAAGAAGGTCCCACTTAAACTCTTCTTTATTACGAGTGAACGATCCAGCACAAGTGGTATCCAATAGAGTTTTATCTTGAAAGGAGAGTCTTGCATAAAAGTTATCAATAACAATATTACCAGGAAGCTCATGAATGGGACATTTGAGCATTAATGCCTTCAATCTCCCCCACGCTTGAGCGATACTCTCTCCATCATAGGGCCAGAAGTTATATATGAGGTTCGATCCTTATGAATCTCACTTGGAGGATAGAATTTGGAGTAAAAGAGAGGTACAATTTCCTCCCATCCAAGAGAATACCCATTCTTCAGCAGTTTATACCAATGTGCAGCTTTACCAGACAGTGATAGAGAGAATAATTTCTTCTTAACTTCTCCCATCGAGATACCTGCACACTTAAATAACTCGCACAATTCATGCAGAAATAACAAATGATCTCCAGGATGGACAGTTCCATCTCCTGCATAGCGGTTATTTGTGACACGTTCAACAATTTTCATAGGAATTTTGAACGGTATTACCTGCTCATCTGGCGCCTCCTCTACTACCTTAGCAGTGGTAGTTGTTTTCCCAAATAGGAATTCAAGAGAAGACCCCTCCATAATGAGATATAGCAGCAGGCAAAAATAAAAACAGCACGTACAATAAATGTTTCCCTTACCAATTCCACTTACCAATAGCGCTACACTCCCCGGCAACGGCGCCAGAAAATAGTCTTGATGACCCACAAGTATAGGGGGTGTATCGTAGTACTTTCGATAAATAAGAGTGTCGAACCCAACGAGGAGCAGAAGGTGTTGACAAGCGGTTTTGATGAAGGATTCACTGTAAATGCTCTCAGACAAGTTTTTAGGAGTTTTTGATATGACAGATAAATAAAGTACAAGTAAATAAAATGCAGTAATAATAGTTGCAGCGAGTGGCCCAATCCTTTCTACAGCAAAGGACAAGCCGGTTGTTGTACTTATAATGACCAAACGTTCTTGAGGACACACGGGAATATTGTCAAGTGCTTTCGCTTCATATAGTTGATTAATCTTCATTGTTTTGATAAGTGTTGTGTGGGTGAACCTATGCTAATGCACCGCCCTTCCTAGGACTAATACATACTTGTGATTATACCCCTTGCAAGCATCCGCAAATACAAGAAAGTAATTAAGATAAACTAACCACAGCCTTAAACTTTGAGATCCTGCTATCCCTCATGCATCGATATACCAACGGGTGTTCAGGTTTCTGTCACTCCGGCAACCCCACAATTGGCAAACGAATACACAATGCATTCCCCTAGGCCCATAAAGGTGAAGTATCATGTAGTCGACGTTCACATGACACCACTAGAAGAATAACACCACAACTTAAGCATCAAACCATTAAATATTACTCAACATAGTTCACTACTAACATCAAGACTTCTCCCATGTCCTCAAGAACTAAACGAACTACTCACAAGACATCATACGGAACATGATCAGAGGTGATATGATGATGAATAACAATCTGAACATAAACCTTAGTCCAATGGTTTCACCCAATAGCATCAATAACAAGAGTAATCAACACCGGGAGAGTTTCCCCTATGAAATAGACAAGATTCAGCCCTAGATGTTATAGCGGAGACGGGGTGCAGCGGCGGTGATGATGGTGTTGGTGGTGGAGATGATGATGATGATGATCCCGATGAAGTCCAGCTCGATGACGGTGATGATGGCGACGATTTCCCCCTCCGGGAGGGAATTTCCCCCGGCAGATTTCTTCCTGCAGGGGAGCTTTTCGCTCTCTGGTGTTTTCCGCCTCGTGGAGGCGGCGGAATATTTCGATGGCCGTCCTCTGTGTGTTAGGGTTTCGAGGGGGTCAAGTACACGAAGGGGGAACGGCTGAGGTGGGCCAGGGCCCCCAAACCACCTGTCGGCGGGCTGGTGGGCCCGCCGCGCCAGCAGGTGAGGAGGGCCCACCTTGGCCCTTCTCAGCCCCCCTTTTGGCCTCCTCCATCTTCTGGTAAAATAGGGACTTCCATATGTCTCCTTCGATTTATTGATCTTCAGAAATAGTGCATCTCGACGGTGCTTTTTCCAGCAGAATCCTGACTCCGGTGTCCAATTCTCCATTATTCATCAAACATGCAAAATAGGTAAAATAACATAAGTAACACTTCTAAATATGAAATATATCGATGAATAGCAGTAAATTATGATATAAAATAGTGATGCAAAATGGACGTATCACTTTGCGCACCTCTTTAGACTCATTGACGCCTCCTCAGGACAGGATAGGAGAGTACTTTGGATATGTTGTGCCGCGTTATGTTGGTCCATGTGGAACACTAGAAACAAGTTCTCCATTGAGGGGACCTTCCCGGCACACCCGGCTGACGGACTCTACAAACTTTCTATGTACTTGCAGGTGTGAAAACCAGTGGCTAGGAGCCAAGACCGGGAGATGATCCAAGTGGCGATTGGCAGGATTCGCTCACTCTACTCGTCGGTTCGGGAGGATCCGCTTTGATCTTCCTCCTGCTTTATCCGTAGTGTAGCCGCTATCTAGCCTCCGAGCGTTGTTCTTAGGTCTAGCTTTAGCGAGTTTGTAACAGTTGGTGGACTGTTTACCTTTGTCTCTATTTTTGGGCGTTCGCCCTGGTGTTGTAAGGAACCTTTGTACTCTGCTGTTGGTGGCTTCATTAATTTAAAGCCGGACTCATCTTGAGCCTACGTTCTAGTTAGTTCTCTTTCGTTCGATACTCTTGTTGGTATAACTCTCTTGTACTAACACCCACTTTTGGAAAATCAATAAATATCGCAGTACGAAAGTACTGTAAATTTTCCAAAAAAAAGAAGAGCTTTAGGTTACAAAAAAGCCAACATTTTACTCGCGCGGCATATTGTTACTCAAATGTTACGCGCCTGCGCCGGTTTTCATTTTCATCGAAGCAACATTGTTCCTAAAAACTCTCGCATTGCTCTCATTCCAAATATCCATCAGAATTCTGATTATATTTCTTGGTGCATGAAATCTAACAAATAGCACTTTGACATGCTTACTAGTGCTCGACTGTGATCTTGTCTCGCAAGAGAAGGCCATCTCTTTCGCCGACAAGCCTATGCTGCTACGCAACCAATTTTAAGACCAGGGGTGTGTAACTGGAACTGGGACGTACGCAAAACAATTGCCATGAGGTACCTTTTTAGATATCCATGGTGAAACCAAACAAGGGCATTTCTTATTTTACTTCCCCGGAGCTACTTTTTTGTATTTTTCTCATGCGGACAAGGAACCAAATTTCTTACTCTGAGGCCGATCTATGTATGACGAGCTACTTATACGTGGCATAATGATAGACTCAACAATAGACGCCCTACACTATTGTCAGATTCTTGAACTCGGACAAGGAGACAAATAATTGGTTGTCCCCGGCGTTTTATTTTGGTGGGTGTGCAGTTCGCTATCATGCTCTGGCCCTGCCTGCCGCATTCGTTGTGTATCTTTTATTTCGAACTTATCATTGTTCGCATTGCCACTTGAATCGAAAGTGGAGTGTTTTCCTGTATATATGCACACTCGCACAAACCATTAAAAGTTTCAAACACATAAAAATCGGTCCAACAGATGGCGGTAATAATAGAAAACACTAATACATCTTTCGGTAGATCATTCTTGTACTCCCTCCGATCCATATTAGTGGGCATAGTTTTGTCTAAATTCATATGTATCTAGTTAAGTATTTAGACTAGATACATGTGTATCTAGACAAAGTTGTGCCCACTAATATGGATCGGAGGGAGTATTATTTTTTGAAAAATAAGGATTTTCCCCTATTTTATTGATTAAGAGAGGTTTAAGTTACATAAAAAGCGCAAACCAGAAGGCTTGGATACAAGGTCTACTCTCATGACGTGTGGTTTTTGCCCTCGTCATGATTAGATGAACAGCTGGTTGCCATTCGCCAACCGCATGCACGCACAGCACAGCGCCGTACGTACGTCCCTCCGGCCTCCACACGCGCGTTGCCTTCCTCCTGCGCCTCGGCCCGCGGCCGTACCCAAACACGGGCCAATTACGCGCCACCACATCCACGCTGCCTTTGATACATATACTTTGGGTGTGTTTGGTAACCTATATGGCCTATCTTATCTCATATAGGCTGAGTCTACCTAGGCTGACTACACACAGTTGTGTTTCACCGTGGGGTGTTTGGTAGGCTGTACGAGCTAAACTGTGCTACGTTTAGATCTTGATTGGTGTCCTGTATGAGTTGAGTCCGGCCCCACATTTATTAAAAGCAATCAGGTCCTAATGATTTAGCTTGTGCTTCTGCTCGGCGAAAGGACATGTCGCCCGTCCCGGCCGGCCAGAGGCGCCGCCGCCGTGGCCGGCGCGAGGAGCCGCCGCCACGCGTCGTCGCCACGCTCTGCCGCGGTGAGGCCGAGCTACTCGTCCTCCACGGCTGCGGTGTACTTTCATGGCGTGGCGGAGCTGGTCTCGGCCCGGCGCTGGAAGCAAGGCGGCGACACTGGTCGGCGGGGCGGGGCGACGCGACGCTGGGCGACGGACTGGCGACTAGAGCGAGGGAGAGAGAGAGAGTGATGCGGGGGAAATGAGCGAAGGGGCCGGGCGACGCGACGCTCGTGACTCGCGGTTGGGGGCCGTGCGTGGGATTTTCGTATGACCTCGGCCTGGCCGGGTTGTGAAACTCGATTTCCACTTCTCAACTGGGCATGGCTGAGGGGTCTTTTTTTTGCATGAGGTGGGCATGGCTGAGGGGACGAAACCGGGCTACCAAAGAATCAAAAAATGGGTGGGCTGAGATTTTCTGGTCCAAGCAGGTTAACAAACACACCCTTGCATACTCCGTCGAAATCACGGCACTGTCTAGGTTTGTGGGAGGAGAAATGATATAATTGGCGATATTTTAAAGGAGCTTGCTCCTGGATCCATCGAATTTTGGCTTTGGTCCAAATCGGGCTCTCTCTTTCAACTTTTTTTAGAAAAGAGAATTTTATTAATCTCAGCCTACGCGTGCAAGCTGCATGGATGCAGACACGGGCTCCTAGCTCCGGCAAGCTGTCGCGCCAAGACCTCCCGTCGGTAGAAGCAACAGGCCCCGGATTCCATGGCCCAGATGAGACGAGATAAAGGCAGTGTAGGTAAGCACTGGCTAGCTGAGCACGTGTTACGGAGGAACCCGATCGATGAGACGGCCAGGCGACGACAACACGTGCCGCAAGACCTCCCGGAGGTACAAAGGCTGGCGGCGATGTGCACAGCTGGAAAGCGGGGCACCCTGGCGTCACGAGCGCCACGGATTCGGAGACGATTCAGCCTGACGATGGGGCGCTCTGGATACGTACGTGGATATGAACATAGGAGCCAGCGTGCATTCCTCCATATGGCCGGCCGGCGCACGGTGATGCATGTCGGTTTCGTGGTCGATCGCTCGAAACTTCCAGGACTAGCGTCTCCGACCTGTTCGGGGTCACGGTTAGTCGCCTCTAGCTAGTCGCATTTTTTTCTTTTCCAAAATGGGGAATCCCGGCCTCTGTATGTAACTAATAACTGAACTCTAATAAAGCTCTAGCTACTCGCATGGTTCGAGCTTGCTCACAAATTAAGAGCATCTCCAGCTGGAGTCTAAAATAACCGCGCGCTAAATTAGTTTTACAGCGCCGTTTTTCGCAGTTTAGCGTGCCGTGGTCGAAATCAGTTTTTCAGTCAATTTTTTTTTAATATTTCAGTCAAAAAAAAAAATCTGTTTTTCAGATGCACAAAAATACAGCGCGCAGAATGCAGATATCCAACAGGTGCCCAAAAAGCCACGCGCTAAAATAATTTCTTCAACACATGTATAACAAACAAGTCCCTGATTTTTATAAAGAGGTGCAGCTAGCTCGCAATCAGGTCCCTGACCATAAATTAGAAAACGCAATCAGACCCCCAATCGTTGGAGCAAGCAATCAGCTACTCGCATGCATGTCAATCCATCGCTGAGGAATGAGTTCATCTCGTCGCCGTACAGGGGAGCCAGGGCCGCCGCGAAGAGGTTGTACAATGAAACTATGATCTTCAACCACTAATAATTTCACAGTTACATTTGCACCTACTGATCATGCACCAGTCGGGGCCTACAAACTACGCGATTGCACAAGGAATTGATGTATGCACGCACGGACGGCCAATCGGCCATGCATTGCCCCGGCCGGCCTGCCGCTGGAGTCGTCGGACGCGTTCAATTTAAGGCGTGCGGCGGAGCGCGTCCCCTGTGCTATGGACTAGATACACATAATCTCGATCTAGACCAGCGTACTCGCGTCACGCACAGGACGGATCTAAATTCCGATTACAAACTCCAGGCGAATGCCTTGGGGAGGAAGAAGGTCTGGGAAGGAGTAGGTAGCTTTGCTACAATGATTCATCGATGCCTCTGTCGTCCGTCCGACACAGCTAAGTAGAGGTTGGTGTCGTTGTCCTTTCCTTGGGCTGGGCCAGCTTGGTCTTCACACGGCCCACGGCCCGTCTCACATCCCGTCGCCTACGGCGTGGCGTAGGTGGTGTCGTAGCAGGTCCCTCCCCTTGAAACGCTGCTTGTCCCCAAGCAGGTGCCAGAGGGTAGCGATGGCGAAGCGCAGCTTCAGATTCCCAGCTTCGTACTTCGGACGGCAGATGCGTCCAGTTCACTTGCACTTGTGAGATGAATCCTCGGCCTTGCTTGATCTCCCTGGTAGCCATGATCTCCAGGGGCTGAATGTCGAAGCAATGTTCAGTAAGAAAGTGACAAGCAGAAGTGGAGTCGATAACCTGATTAGAAGGCACCGATTTCTTCAGCTGAGAAACATGGAGGACCGGATGAATTTGACTGCCCACTAGTAGCTTCAGTTTGTATGCCATTTTCCCAATTCTGGCCAGTATTTCATACGGACCAAAGTATTTGAATGAGAGCTTGTGGTTGCTTCGTCTGGCTACTGTTTGTTGTGCATAGGGTTGTAGCTTCATATATACCGAGTCTCCCACCTGAAACTCGCGCTCAGATCGATGTTTGTCCTCCTGAGATTTCATCCGTTGCTGAGCTCGAAGTAAGTGTTGACGAAGCAAGACCATTGTCTGTTCCCTCTCCTGCAACCATCCTGCCAAATCTGGTGATGTGGAGGATTGCAGATTGCTCACTCCCAGGTGTCTTGGTGTGTAACCATACAACACTTGGAATGGTGTTTTTCCCAGAGCAGAGTGGTGATTCGTGTTGTACCAATATTCAGCCAGAGGGATCCACTTGGGCCATTTCTTTGGTGAAGCATGCACAGCACAACGGAGGTATGTTTCTAGGCATTGGTTTAACTTCTCTGTCTGACCATCAGTTTGAGGATGATTGGCCGAGCTCATGTTCATCTTAGTGTCAGTTAGGCGAAACAGTTCCTGCCACACTTTGCTTGTGAATATAGGATCACGGTCCGATATGATTACTGTTGGTAATCCATGCAGCTTGTACACCACATCCAGAAACTTCTCAGCAACTGTCAATGCTGTGTAAGGATGAGACAAAGGAATGAAGTGACCGTATTTGGTGAGCTTGTCAATAACCACCAATATACAATCAAACTTCCCCGATCGTGGCAAACCTTCCACGAAGTCTAAGCTGATTGTGCTCCAAGCCTCTGTTGGTATTGGCAAGAGATTCAGTAACCCTGGTAGCTTGACATGCTCACTTTTAGCCTGTTGACAAATGGAGCATTGAGCAACATACTGACGGATGTCTGCTTTCATACGTGGCCAAGCAAACAAAGACTTGACCCTTTGGTAAGTGCCCAGAAATCCTGAATGTCCTCCTACACCACTTGAGTGCAGAGATAACATGATTGCTTGGTGAGCTTCTTTGTTATTCCCTAACCAAATGCGATCACGATATCGAATTAGTCCTTTGTGCAGTGCACATCCTTTGCTGTTAGGTGATTGGATGCTAAGCTCCTGTAGCATAGCCTTTGCTTGTTCATCGTTTGTGTATCCTTCCTCTATGATTTCAAGCCACCTGGGCCTACACAGTGAGATATTGTAAATGCTGTCAGCATCATTTTCTCTTCTGGACAAGGCGTCAGCTGCTGTGTTATCTGTCCCTTTGCGGTACACAATTTTGTACTGCATACCCATCAGCTTAACAAAAGCTTTCTGCTGAATATCTGTGACCAGTTTCTGATCTGTGAGATGTACTAAACTCTTGTGATCAGTGAGTATAGTGAAAGGAGCTTGTTGCAAGTACGGCCGCCATTTTTCCACAGCAAGCAAAATAGCAAGGCATTCTTTTTCATAAGTAGACAGTGTTTGTGCTGTTGGTCCCAGAGCTTTGCTGAGATATGCAATGGGATGTCCTTTTTGTGTTAACACTGCTCCCACACCTCTCTTAGAGGCATCTGTTTCTACTGTAAATGCTTCAGAGAAGTTTGGAAGTGCTAAGACTGGTGCTGTAAGCAGCTTTTGCTTCAAGGAGTCAAACGCTTGCTGATGTGTTGGAGTCCAGTGAAATATAGTATCCTTTTTCAACAGATCAGAGAGTACTCGGCTGATAAGGCTATAATTTTTAATAAATTTCCTGTAATAGCCTGTCATGCCCAGAATCTCTCTTACTTGCTTCACATTTTTTGGTGTGGGCCAACTTTGAACAGCTGCCACTTTACTTGGATCTGTAGCAACACCCTGTGCACTGATAACATGCCCGAGATATTCCAGACTGGATTGAGCAAACGAGCACTTACTTTTCTTGATTGCCAACTGATTCTGCTGCAAAATCTTGCACACTTGGGTGAGGTGTTGTTTATGAGCTTCCAAGGTAGGACTGTAGATGAGTATATCATCCATAAATACCAGGACATACTTCCTTATCATTGGAGAGAAAATGGAGTTCATAGCTGACTGAAACGTTGCCGGAGCGTTAGTGAGGCCAAAAGGCATCACTCTGAACTCATACAGGCCTTGGTGAGTTTTGAATGCTGTTTTGTGCTCATCTTCGGGTACCAGTCTGATTTGATGGTAGCCAGCACGCAAATCAAGTTTGGTGAACCATTTTGCTCTAGATAGTTCATCCAACAGCTCATCAACAATCGGCATTGGATACTTGTTCTTGATAGTTCTGCAGTTTAGAGCTCGGTAATCGACACAGAAGCGCCAAGTGCCATCCTTCTTACGAACCAAAATCACCGGAGAAGCAAATGGACTTGTGTTTTCTTGGATGATACCTCGTTGTAGCATATCAGCTATCTGCTTTTCTATCTCAGTCTTCTGATGTGGGGCATATCGATACGGTTTAACATTAACCGGAACTGTGCCTGGCACTAAAGGAATATGATGGTCATATGATCTGTGCGGTGGCAATGTTGTAGGTTCTTCAAACAACTTGTCAAATGTTTGCAACAGTTGCTGTATTTCTGCCGGAATTGGACTGTCACTGTTTCCTGTCTCAGTGCCAACTGGTTCAGTTTCAGAACTCATCTGACGCAGCTCCAACATATGGCAAACTTCACCTTTATTGATCAGTGCTTGCAGCTGTTCAGCAGATAGATTGGCGCAAGAATCGACAATATCATGCATACCCCGTAGTGTAATTCGAGCTCCTTCATGCTTGAACCTCATGGTTTTCTTCTTCCAATTAACCCACATCTTGCCATCATTCTAATTCTCTAGCCAATCCATTCCTAAGATAATGTCATAGGAAATCAATGGAAGTATCTTGAGATCAGTGATGAATTTTTGACCTTGGGTGTGCCAAGTGACATCTGGCAGATATTTGTTGCAGTCAATGGAACCTCCACCAGCAACACTCACCTTGGCCAAAGGCATTGTGCTTTCTGTGTATTGCAATTTGTCTGCTAGCTTTTTGCTGATAAAATTGCTTGTGCTGCCTGAGTCAATTAGAATAATGACTGATTGTTTGCCCACTACACCTTGCAAGCGAATGCTTCTACGGCTTGTTGTACCTGACATGGCATGTACCGACAGTTTCATCATGTGTTCCTTGTCGGTATCAGATTCATCTGAAGAATCAGTATCAGATGTTGGCGCTGGGGATGGTTCAGTGCATTGCAGGGCATCCAACATTTCTTGCACAACATGCAGCTGAATTTGCTGTGGGCATTTATGTGTTGGCCCATATTTTTCTCCACACCTGAAACATTCACCCCGAGCTCGCCGTTGTGCTTTGAGAGATTCAAATTTGCTCGGTGTTGCACTCTTGTCAGGTACCGACTTGTCTTCGGGCTTATGTCCCAGAAATCCAGTCATCTGGCCATTGTGCCTGTACTTCTGCCTGAGAGCATCTCGATTGGAGTACTTGGAAGTATGAACACTTGTATCTTCCACCAAGAGAGCTTCCTGTGTTTGAGCCATGGAATAAGCCAGATCAACCGTTCCAGGATTATGCAATTTAATAGCAGAACGTATTTCAGACTTCAATCCAGCAATGAAACGTCTGACAAAGAACGTTTCATCGTAGGAATGATTGTACAGCAACACTTTATGCATGAGTTCTTCAAATTTGTGAGCATAATCATCTACTGAGCTAGTCTGGTGTAAAGCAAACAGGGCATCTACTGTCTTAGCATATTTATCTCTGTTGAACTTGCTAAAAACGCCTACACATAGCTCTGCCCAACTTCCTATACTATGCAATGCTTCATATGTCTGAAGCCAAAGGGCAGCATTGCCTTTGAAATGCATTGTTGCAAAATCTACCCATAAATGACTCTGTATTTGGTACAACTGAAAGTACTTCTCACAATTTTGCTTCCACCATTTCGGGTTATCACCATTAAAATGAGGGAAATCAGATTTAGGTAGTCTATATCCTGAATTGTGCCTATTCCTAGCATGATTATGCTCAGTGTGTTCGTGTTCTAGCTCATCATCTGAAATAACAAACTCATGGTCATGGGGACCGGAATGCTCACCTCTGACCAGGGTGCGTCCAGAGGTTTGATTCTCTCTGGGAACCACACCCTGGAGTGTCGATTGTAGGCGGTGCCGTTGAGGCCGAAGCGTACCCGGGCACAGATCGGCGTGTCCCGGTGTCGAGGACGGAGGGGCGCCCTTCTCGATGGAGGTGATGCGGGTCGCCACGTTGTCCATCGACTGTTTCAATTCGTCCACCGATTTGTCCAGCGCAGTGTTGGCCTTGAGCACGCGGTCGAGCGTGGTCTCGGCGCGCTTGGAGGCGGCGGTGAGCTCGCCTTGAGAGACCGTGAGCTTGTCCAGCGCGGCGTTGATGTCGGTGATGCGGTTGGCGTTGAGCTGCCCCGCCTCCGCCGTGGCCTTGTTGGCCTCGGTCGTCGCCTGCAGCAGCCGCTGCAGGTCCGCCAGAGAAGTCTCCGCCATGGCGACGCGCTGCGTCAGCGTCGGGTCGCCGGATTTCGTCGTCGGGGCTGTTGCGACTCCGATCGAAAAAAATTCCCCTCAGATCGGAACTTGGCTCTTGATACCACTTGCTATGGACTAGATACACATAATCTCGATCTAGACCAGCGTACTCGCGTCACGCACAGGACGGATCTAAATTCCGATTACAAACTCCAGGCGAATGCCTTGGGGGGGGAAGAAGGTCTGGGAAGGAGTAGGTAGCTTTGCTACAATGATTCATCGATGCCTCCGTCGTCCGTCCGACACAGCAAAGTAGAGGTTGGTGTCGTTGTCCTTTCCTTGGGCTGGGCCAGCTTGGTCTTCACACGGCCCACGGCCCGTCTCACATCCCGTCGCCTACGGCGTGGCGTAGGTGGTGTCGTAGCACCCTGCTCCCGGCAGCGGTCTAAATGACGCCAGGCTTGTTTAATGGCGATCGGCTGAGCGAGCAGTCGTACGCGTCAGCTTTCAACTCCACTTGAATTCGCTACACCGGCTCGATCAACCCCCGTACGTTCCATGCTCGAGCTTCTCTCTCTAGATCTTCCTGGCTGTGCGGATCAAGAGCTAGCTGGCGCACGTACGATCCATCAAATGACACGTACTACCACCTGCTACTGCGTCCGTACGCCAGGCTTGTTTAATGACGATCGGCTGAGCGAGCAGTCGTACGCGTCAGCTTTCAACTCCACTTGAATTCGCTACACCGGCTCCATCGACCCGTTCCCATGCTCCAGAGCCTCTAGCTTCTCTCTCCCTGGCTGTGCCGATCGAGCGAGCTGCCACTCGTACGATCCATCAAATGACACCACGTACACTTTTCATGGAGCCATCGAGTGTACGTGCGTGCGCAGGCCACATATCGCGAAATATCTTTGCATGCATGGGCCTCGCATACGTCAGTCTCATAAGAGTAGATGTTTATCTCGACTCTGCAGCACGCACAGTAGCTAGGTTGTACCGTGGTAGCGTGAAGGTACGGAAGAGGAGTTCTGAATTGTCCATGGACATACGACAACGGTGGTTTGTATTTTGTAACTGTTCTGGCTGTGCACAGGTGCCGTCCCGGTGATCAGAAGGTAAATGCTGTGTTCCCTTCATACGTACTCCATTCGTACACAAAAGGATGTTTCAAGATACATCCAAATTTAGAAAAGATCGAGACATCCTTTTATGAACGGAGAGATTACGTGTGTACCGGTCCGACGGGCTGGCCGGGTACTGCATTTTGCTCCACGTACGCCTTACTTTGAATGGACGGAGTAGATGGCTAGATATGGTCAGGGAAAATAATTTCGTCGAAATTTTGGACGAATTTCTCGAAATTAACGATTCTCGAAGAGCGGCGAGAATACCTAAATTGGCCGAAAATTTCGAGTAAATTTGAAAGAAAATCAAATATGTAATGGTTATAAGGAATGGAAATCAAGTATACATCAGAAACATGGCCTAACTCTGTTGGTTGAGCGTCCGGTCAATTAAGTGCATGGTTGCGAGTTCGAATCAGGTTTTTACATTTATTTTTGTCAATATTTTAAACGCCAGAATTTGAATTTGACCGAAATATTTAGAACTTTTCTTCGAAATTTCGTTGATTTCTCGAAATTTGCGAATCTCGGCCGGGGGCGAAAGAAAACCTGAAAACGAAATACTGAACCCTGGATATGGATGAATAGACGATGGCATGATACTAGCGTAAAATCGTTACACGCATCATCTCGTCTAGCTCGATTAGATGATGAAAATCTCTAGCTTTGCTAGTTCTCGGTCGACTGAGGATTAAGTTGGAGCTCGGTCGATCCACGATGGTTAGATTTACATCGTAATTCATGCACATATAAGATGCATGTATAGTTACAATTGCAGCCAAATTTTCGCTACTGCACATGGATTGCACATGAAATTGGGCCACTGAGAATTAAGTTAACTCTCAGTCGGCCGAGAATTACTCCCAGCCTTATTAAAAAGGGTTAGGCTTTAGTTTTGACCGTTTTGTTACTTTGTGTTATAAAAAGGGTCCGTCCAAAAGAAAATAGATTCTCAATCAATTCACAAACTGCAACTTAAGTTTAGGGAAAGTGTAACTTGTGATTTTAACCACTTGCACCTTTTTGAACCAACTAGGACTTAAGAAAATCTCAGTCGATGCAATCATGTAATCAAAAATCAAATCACTACTTAAAAAAGACCTAATTCACGGAATGTACGTGAAGTATGAGTGTCGGGTGGGTGGGGGATGTGGGGGGGGGGGGGGGGGGGGGGGATAACTATGTTTGTGCAAGTCAAGTTTCTCTGTTATTATATGCAACACAAGTTGCAAGCATCATAAGAAATATTCAATAGGTATGCTAACTATTCGTAAAGTCTAAGTTTGGTCCCTGGAACATAATACTTTAAACTCTTACTCCAAAAAGTGTCAATTCAATATAATTTTTAATCCTTTGCAAAATTTAAATTAGCTCGGACAAAGATGTGGCAGCGGTTTTGCACATGGCCGATCAGCAACAAGAAAATGAAACAAATTATCTTTAGTCCAATGGTTAAAACAATTTCAACATTTTTTAAAAATGAAGGATAAATTCTTAATATTAGGGATAAAATATGAAGTATATTTCCTTTATTACCTTTTTTTTAGAACATAGGTTAAATGAAATATTGAAAAAAATCAGAATATAAAAATAGAATGAAAACGCAAAAATATGAGGAAAAAAATATAGTTTAAGAACATCATGTAAGTTTTATTATGAAATATGGGATTATTTGAAAAATAAACATCATTAGAGATAATCTTTTATTCACAAAGTCCTTTTTTCATAATATTTTTATTGTTATGCAACTCTAAAGTTTCCAAAAGTTTTATAATTTCTCTAGAAAAAGTCTTTTGTTACTTATATAAAAATATATTTAGTAACTTATGTACAATATTCTATTTTTTTTCAATTGTTCAATTTCTATCGAATGTTCTGATTGTGTCTCGATTTTTATGCAGATTGTGATGCCACATGTGCAAAATTACGGCGCAAAATTAATAAAACTGCCCTAAGTGAAAGAAATGTACTAAATTTAGATAGTATCAAAACCCGAGGACTAACAACTTTTGTGGTGTTGGAGTCGAGTGACCAAGCATGAACTTTGGAAATAGTCCAGAAAGCTATCTTCTCTTATTACGAATGTCACTACACCTTCTAAATATCGTTGTGTGCAGTATCGAAGCACTCTGTTCCAAATTATAAAATGTTTTACCTTTTTTCTTCTTCTTAAATGCATGTATCTAGACATATTTTAATTTGTTGAATCAATCATTTTGAATAGTATGTAGTCCGCACTGAAATATCTAAAACATCTTATAATTCGGAAAAAAAGGGAGTATCACTTGCCGTTGTAACCTTAGTATCCATGCCATGCAATTACGCCTCTACACATAAAAAAATCATGAATAGGCTGCTCACAGATGCAAAAAGGAGTGGAGGGTATGAGGAGAGAAACGAAATGAAGCCGGTACCAACAGTATGAGTGATATCATACCATTGCTATGATCCCGTGCTATTGCATCTTGGCGTCACAAAGACCACGAGATTGAAAAGCAGTCTGAGATAATTTCCTCTCAAAAGTTTGGGCATAGAAGCAACAACACGTATACAGCTCATGAAGGTTCACAAAACGAAAGAAGAAAAAAGTGATCACCCATCCCCTGGTTATGGCCTGATCGGCCATGCATTCATGCGTTTCTTTCGTTCTCCAGTGCCATTTGTCTGCTAAACCCAAGCCATCTCGAATGCCAGACATGCTGATTAGGGAGCCGTTGCATCCAGAAATCTGCTTCACGTCTCGATCGATCTTAATGTGTTACAGTACGTGCGTGAGCCTGTGGCATCGGCGCCGTGCCAACCCTCTCATTTTCCAATCAAACGCTGCTGCTCTCTACATACAGACTACAGAGCCGCCCTGCCCTGTCTCCGCTCTTCTGGCGCCAACTCACGCGCATTACACCGAGCTGGCATTGGCAAAGCCCCCTCCCCCGATTCGCCGAACCATCGCTTATCTCCAAACCCTATATAAACCCCTCACGCTAAGCTCATCCCACTCACACAACACAAGCTTCCATCGAGCTCTGTCTACTCATCTTCCAAGCTACTTAGCTAGTTGGGTATAGTAAGGTTTGTGATCGAGCAGAGCACGCAAGGCATGGCTCGCATGGCGGTGTCGGTGCTGGCGATCCTGCTCGCCTCTTGCGCCTCTGCGGCGGCGGCGAGCTTCGACAAGGAGTTCGACATCACCTGGGGTGACGGCCGCGGCAAGATCCTGAACAGTGGGCAGCTCCTCACGCTGGGGCTGGACAAGATCTCCGGCTCCGGGTTCCAGTCCAAGCACGAGTACCTGTTCGGCAAGATCGACATGCAGCTCAAGCTCGTCCCCGGCAACTCCGCCGGCACCGTCACCGCCTACTACGTAAGCTTCTCGGTCTGGGATGACAAAGCACGTAGCTTTGATGTGCCGAGCCTAACTTGGTTTGGTGTATGTACATGCAGCTGTCGTCTCAGGGGGCGACGCACGACGAGATCGACTTCGAGTTCCTGGGGAACGAGACCGGCAAGCCGTACACGCTGCACACCAACGTGTTCACGCAGGGGCAGGGGCAGCGAGAGCAGCAGTTCCGCCTCTGGTTCGATCCCACCAAGGACTTCCACACCTACTCCATCCTCTGGAACCCCAAGCACATCATGTAAGCTTAATTATTAGCTGATCATCACCGGAGCTTGGCATTTCTATTTCAAGAAGCTACCAAGCACATGAGGGCTCATCGAATTTCTCTGTAAATGCAGCTTCATGGTGGACGACATGCCGATCAGGGACTTCAGGAACCTGGAGGGAAAGGGGATCGCGTTCCCCAAGAACCAGGCGATGCGGCTCTACTCCAGCCTGTGGAACGCCGACGACTGGGCCACGCAGGGCGGCCGCGTGAAGACGGACTGGTCCCACGCCCCCTTCTCCGCCTCCTACCACGGCTTCAAGGCGGACGCGTGCGTGGTGGTCGCGGGCGGCAGGACGCGCTGCGGGGCCACCGTCGGCGAGGAGGTCGCCCCGGGCAGCGGCGCCGCCCCCGCCGTGGCCGGCGACTGGTACAACCAGGAGCTGGACCTGACGCGGCAGCAGCGGATGCGGGCGGTGCAGAGGAACTACATGATCTACAACTACTGCACCGACCCCAAGCGCGTCGCCCAGGGCGTCCCCGCCGAGTGCTCCATGTAGACGTGGTTCTCTCCGTTAAACGACGGCAGCAACGGAATGTGTATACATCGATGGTGGGCGGAGCACGATTTGGCCTGCCGGAGATAGGAAAGAAGGGTGGCGTCTGTATAAATCTCAAAATAAATGAGGATAGGTGATGGGCAAATGTGTATTGTAGCCGGTTGTTGGTGGATTCTTCTGTTAGTTCTTTGTCACGCCAAGTTCGTGTGATCGTGCTCACGCTCAATCCGTACGTGTGTAATATATATATGCCTCCTCCTCATGTTTCGTATATTACTGTGTGTTGAATGAACTGATCTTGACCAGCAGTTGTCATTCATCGATGATATATACTCGGCTCTAGTTGATATATATGAACTGGCAAGTAGCCGTGTAAGATGTCAAGAAACTGGGTCACAGGACACGGCCACTACCTGCAAGACGATCACTAGCTAGCACTCGATCTACGCGACAAAGGACGACAGGGGTCAGGTCCCAGCTATCAAGCACGCCCTCGACCCGTGCTACACTAGCCGGGCAGAGGTGAGAGGAGTGTCCAATCCGGGTTCGGACAGGTGGTGGTCTGGCTGCGCCGACAAATTATGCCCGGCGTTCGATCGGATCAGCATGGGACCGATCAAGCCTCAGACCGCTGCTACGTGATCCCGGAACACATTAATCGGTCGATGGTGTTAAAGTTTCATGCTTACCAAAAGTTCGAGCCGAAGGAAAAAAGGTGAATAATCGATGTAACATTCCTGACTCGATGAGGTATACCTGTGAATATGCACGTGAATTATCATTGAAAAATATTCACATGAATATAATTTCATGTGTAATAGGGACAGAAATGGGGCAAGAGCAATTTTTTATTAATCGTGTAAGCCAAGATTTGAAATCCCTGATAACATGTAGAGTTTCATACACAAACTACTAAAATTTACATGGTATGAGAGTGGAGGGGTCTTGGCTTTCACAATTTAATAAAAAAATGGTATTGATATTTTTTCCACATATAGGATTTATCATGTCATACGTGAGATTCTATTCACATATAGGGCTTATCTAGTCACACGTGAGACATGTGTTAGTTAGAGACATAATTATAGCGTGTTTGGTTGAGGGGAATTGAAACTAGGGAATGTGAATTAAAGTGGTGTGAGATTAAAAGTTCTTTGTATGGTTGGACGACATGGGAATTGAGGAAGGAAGGGGAAGGGGAGTTAACGGAGGCAATTCCCCAGATCTCTTCACTGTGGGGGCTGGTAATTGAGTTGGGGACTGGGAATTGGAAAAAGCAAAAGAAAAAGAAAAAAAACATTGATTGGACTCGTTTTGCACGTTACGGATCGATCCAGATATATTGTACACTTCCTATTTTCCTTTTTCTTCATTCACAAGTTCATGCATGTTTGATTGAGGCATATATAGATAACATGTTCATGTACGTTCGGTCCTCAGCATCTAGATAACATATTCATCTGGTAGGATATGGTAAAACGGCAACGCTAATCACGTTTAATTAGGAGAAACACTAACATCTATTATTGCGCCTACACTCACGTAACAAAAAGGGCAAACAAAACTCCCTCTTAAATTCCCACTAGCAATTCTCATCATAGACCAAACAGGGGAATGGGACTAAACATCAATTGCCCAGGACTAATCCTCCTAAAAACTCCCAGCACTAAACTCCCATTCCTTTTCCTTGAGTTTGCCAAACACGCTCTTAGAGTACATGCGGTTGACCACCTTCTTTTCATGAGACTATCTTTTTTTGAAAGAGAGCAAAGTTTTGCCCTTTTTTTGTAAACAAAGGCAGAAGTTTTGCTCCATTCTATAAAGTAAATGCTATTACCAACCGGACTACTCTCGCAGCATCAAAACGCTCAAACGTTAATCACCCACGGGTAACCAAAGTTTTATTTCCTTCCTAGAAAGATTTTGCCCATTTTATTGATTAAGAAGGGTTTGCGGTTACAAAAAATGCCAACATTTTACTCGCCGGCATATTGTTACTCAAATATTACTCGCCCGTGACCCCCTAGAGAGCGGCATTTCGTTTGATGCTCAATAGAACTACGGCTTTCATTTTCATCGAAGCAGCAATGTTCCTAAAAACTCTCACGTTGCTCTCATTCAAAATATCCATCAGAATTCTGATTATATTTCTTGGTGCATGAAATTTAACAAATAGCATGCTTACTAGTGCTCGACTGTGATCTTGTCTCGCAAGAGAAGGCCATCTCTTTCGCCGACAAGCCTATGCTGCTACGCAACCAATTTTAAGAACAGGGGTGTGTAACTGGAACTGGAGGTACGCAGAACAATTGCCGTGAGGTACCTTTTTAGATATCCTCATATCCATGGCGAAAGCAAACAAGTGCATTTCTTATTTATTTCCCTGGAGCTTTTTTTTTGTATTCTTCTCATGCGGACAAGGAACCAAATTTCTTACTCTGAGGCCGATCTATGTATGATGAGCTACTTATACGTGGCATAATGATAGACTCAACAATGGACGCCCTACACTATTGTCAGATTCATGAACTCGGACAAGGAGACAAATAATTGGTTGTCCCCGGCGTTTTATTTTGGTGGGTATGCAGTTTGCTATCATGCTCTGGCCCTGCCTGCCGCATTCGTTGTATCCTTTATTTCGTACTTGCAGGACGTACTCTCTTATCATTGTTCGCATTGCCACTTGAATCGAAAGTGGAGTGTTTTCCTGTATATATGCACACTTGCACAAACCATTAAAAGTTTCAAACACATAAAATCGGTCCAACAGATGGCGGTAATAATAGAAAACACTAATACATCTTTCGGTAGATCATTCTTGTATTATTTTCTGAAAAATAGATTTTTTTGCCTATTTTATTGATTACGAGAGGTTTAAGTTACAGAAAAAGCGGAAACCACAAGGCTCTCGTCGCATGAGAGAGCTCAAATGTATCGCGCCCGCCGACAACCAAAGGGCAGCATTTCGCTTAATTGAAGAGATGACTACACAAGGCATGGATGCCACATTTCCAAACACACGTGCATTGCGTTCGTTCCAAATATCCCAAGCCGTGAGAAGTATCAACGAAGCTAGCCCCTTGCGCCCCTTGAACCGGTTGCCAAGGTCTCCATTGGTGGCGCACCACCAATCCTCCACCGAAGCATGGAGGTGCCATTCATCCACTCCTTGATGCTTCGCAAAATCCGAAGGGAGTATCTACATTTAAACATAAAGTGCGCCGTGGACTCCGGTTCCCTCTTGCAATTGACAAAGGCCACAATTTGGCCATACCCGGTGGGTGAGACAGGCCGCCGTCTATACTCTATTTTGAAGGAGAAACCAAGTAAAGAATTTGCATTTTGGGTGCCCAAATGCTCCACACCTCTTTTTTTTAGATGAATTGCTCCGCACCTAGTTCATCCTTGTTATGACCACTTAACAATGAGCTGTATCACATAGTGCCCTCTAACACGATTAGTGAGTCTAAGGAGGTCGATTATTGCTCCCTACACTTGCACAGTTGCACACCTGCATGTCATGACACAATTTTTTGGCGCCTCGAGACTAGAAGAGGTCTGAGCATTGCTGGTCCTATGTTTCGTACAACACATGTTGCTTTGTGCAAACCATGAACAAAAAACATCATGATTGCCGATACAAAGCGACGGATCCAAGATCTTGCATACATGTAGGACACATTCTTGTAACTATTTGAATGATTGGAGATGGTCCTAATGAAAAAGGTACTTGCACTCATCTATGTGTGTGGGTGCACTCAATTGAAAGGAATTCTAGAGCTGACGAAAATGGTAACCCGGACCATTTGATGTGTGTGGCCAAAATCTAGACTGCTAATCCTATCCCATGTGAAGATCCATGCCAAAAGATAAATTTAGCTTCTGGTTAACAATTTTCGAAATCTTAGTAGAAAAGTATATTTTAAGTTTTGCAAAATGAAAATATCACGCACATCTATAATTAAGTTAAAATTTCGGTATTTAATTTTCTAAAATAATGTGACCGTTAACTGAACTTTTTGAAAATGAGAACATTTTCGGTTTACCTTTTAAAACTTAGGCTCTATATGGCCATGATTTTTTTGTAAAACCAAAATATTCGAAAACTGCTGTATCTACATTCTGAGGCAACAAATACTCCGGGATTTTTTTTAGAAAAAAGAGGACGTGACCACTTTTTTATATTTTTCAAAAACAGTTTCGTAAATACCAAAATGTATTAGTACTACAGCTTTTGCTAAATTACATGTAATCGCTTGCACACTTCAAGGTGAATCTATGGTACTCCCTTCGTTCGTAAAAGATGTCTCAACTTTATCAAAATTTGCATGTATCTAGACATGATTTAGTGTGTAGATACGTGCAAATTTGAGCTAGGTTGAGACATCCTTTTGTGGACGGAGGGAGTACATGAGTTGGAGTTAGCAGAAAGTCGGTCCATCCAACTACACGCGCAATCAGAGGGGCGCATAATTGGGAGTACACCAAGTGACGCGAGCACGCACACTGGACAGTAGTTTTGGCCAAACTTGCCAATGATTTAGAGGACCAGCATAGTCCTGGCCTCCTCGAACCGCGCCACCGCCTGCGCGGCACTGTGCACCCGGAACATGGCCTCCACCACCGGTGCCGCGGCGGCCGCGGGACGAGAAGATGAGCTCGACCACCTGCCGCGACGAGTGGCTGTCCGCCAGCTCCGCCATCGTCAGGAACGCCGAGCTCACCGGCGCGGCGGCGGGCGACGGCATGAACGCGGCCGCCATCAGAGATTGGATGGGCAGCAAGCGCAGCGTCGGTGATATTGGAAGGCTCCACGGCTGTTCATCAGGAAGCGCGACGAGATTGGAAAGCCAGGAGGAGGCACACGCAACTTGGCACCCGCACCGCCGACGCGTGCCTCCCCGTCGGCGACTTCGCGAAGCACACGCCGTCATCCGGCGCGAACAGCGGGTCCGGCTGCGGGAGGCAGCTCGCGCACGGCGGGCACTACTATGTCAAGATGAGGTCGCCGCCGGTGTTCAGCGTCGCTTGATCTGTGCTAGTTTGTTCAGTGTGTCCTTGTTGCTTCATTAACCCATCTGACCAAACAGTTCTTAACCCATTTCTGTAACAGTTTTCAACCCATGGGTTTAGTTTGGTTTCGGTAAAAAATCTGACAGGTTTGGTTTTAGTTGGGCTGAAGTAAATATAAAATAGGTTCAGTTCAGGTTCGGCTGCGAAGTTAGCTGGCGTGGTTTGGTTGAGGTATGGTCGAGTTGTCAAACCATTCTCAGGTTTACTAGGGAGTACT
The DNA here is from genome assembly GCA_947311845.1 of Poa pratensis. Classification (NCBI taxonomy): domain Eukaryota; kingdom Viridiplantae; phylum Streptophyta; class Magnoliopsida; order Poales; family Poaceae; genus Poa; species Poa pratensis. The sequence goes on along the minus strand of CAMZMU010000070.1, from coordinate 15,698,227 downwards.
CCCTTTCAAGCACCAATGGCATTGCATAGTGGTTTTCTGATAGTAATTCAGGGACCAGGACACCAGATCGTCTCCAGCCAGCTGCTTCCCTTCCCACTTGGGCACTAAACCCTGCAAGTTTGGTTCTCGATCGTAGATCGCGTCTCCGGTATCCCTGGTGCCTCTGGACATCTCGAGCTGGTCAGTGTGGGAGGGTTCGGATCATCAGATGCTTTCTTGCCATGCTTGAGCTATTCAAGAGTTTATTACCATTTTATCTGAGGACGAAGCAGCAAGAACCACGGGTAGCTTCACGGAGCACAGTTGCAGTTGAAGCTTCGTGCGAGCTGTATCCGACTAGCCCGCTAGCCTCTATTTGAACAGTGTACGTGCGGCGCCGAATAGGCTAAAGCTCGCTTTAGGTTGAGCGTAGTGGTTTATTAATCAGAGCCACACTTGGTGCTGCCGAAGTGCCGGAAATTCTAGAGTTTTTCCGGCTGTACCATGAGTACCATTAACTAGCTAGATCTAGGAGTGTAGGATCTACTTTCCTAAGACTAACCATAGTGGGGAGTAACTTCAACTAGTAACATACACATATTACTAGACTATGTTACTACCTCATAGTGCAAAGTAACAAAGAGATGGTGTCATATATGGTCTCATTTATTACTCTGTAAACTCATTTTTTCTTGAAAAGTGTGATGTTACTAGTGTTACAAGTAACTAGCTAAGTTACTCTATTTGCATCTCTCCTCATTAATTACATGCCACATAGTATTTTTTGCTTAGGTGGCATCTATGTTACTAGTGAAGTTACTCCCACTATGGGTAATCTAAGCAAAGTTTACGGCTGCAAGTTAAATTGCGATGAATATGGAGCAGTACTACGTACAAAAATAAATACCTGATCAGTGAGCCAACTACTCACTGGCGTCAAAATGATTTCGCCTGTTAATTGGCAACTGTACCACTAGTACCAGCAATGAAGTGAGCAATTTATGCCTGGCTGGCTGGATTTCGAGTGTTATGATCAGTGTTCCTAGTTGACGGGAAGGCTGCTACACAGTGCGCCAAGGACTTCAACGACGAAAATCGTCAATCAGAGGCGAGAGAGGGGATGGCTGCAGCTATTCCGCACGATGCCGCCGACGGATTCTCGCGGAGCATATCTCTGTCGTATGATTCTCTTGGTTCTGGTTTCAGGGGAACGCGGCCTTTATGGCTCTACAGGTGCCATTCTGTAAGACAGCGACGCTGCACGGCCAACTTGGAGAAAAGAAAAGGAATTGACTTGTGTTGACCTGGAAACAAGCATGTTTCTGTGAAAAATGGTAGAGCCGTTTTGTTTAGGGCAGTTTTTTTTCCTTTGGTTTGCCCAATCGTGGGGTTCCCCTATGTCTCGCTTTTAGCGAGTCGTACCATCCGACTCGCCGGCGTGAGTCAGCTCGCGTGGAAGGCCCATTAAGCAAGAAAGCCCACATGACTCAGTTCGCTTAACTGTACGCGTTAAATGAATTTTCTGTGTACTACTACCGTGTTTCTTCTTTCTTCTCTCTTCCTTCCTAGGAATGGTATGGTTCCTGTACAAATTCAGCGGATAAATCTTTTAGAAAATATGAACCATTCTAAAAAACGAACATCTTTTAAATCTGAACATTTAAAAAATGAAAATATTTTATATCTGAACCATTTTCAATCAAATATGAAACATTTTAAAAATGAACCATTTTCAAAATCGGCACCATTTTCAAAAAGGATAATTTTTCAAATATGAACCATTTTTATATTTTTTTGAAGGAACCGAAGGAACATAAATTCACGTGAACCAAAAATACCGGTGAACCAAAGATGTCGGTGAAAAATAAAATATTGAACCGAAAATGCTGGTGAACCAAAAAATAATAGTGAACCAAAAATGACAGTGAACCAAAAATAATATTGAGCAAAAAAGGAACTAAAATTTGGGTGAACCAAAAATACCGGTGAACCAAAAATGCGGGTGAACCAAATATAACACTGAACAAAAAATGCAGGTGAACCGAAAATAATAATGAACCCAAAATTCAGATGAACCAAAAATACCTGTGAACCAAAAATAATATTGAACCGAAAATGTCGGTGACGAACTGAAAATAATAGTGAACCAAAAAGGAACAAAAATTTGGGTGAACCAAAAAGGCGGGTGAACCAAAAATAATATTGAGCCAAAAATGCCAATGAACAGAAAATAATATTGAACCAAAAATGCTAGTGAACCACAAATGATATTGTACCTAAAATTCCGGTGAACCAAAAAATAATATTGAACCAAAAATATTCTGAACCAAAAATAATAGGGAACCAAAATAACGGTGAACCGAAAAGGAACTAAATTTGGGTGAACCAAAAATACCTGTGAACCAAAAATGCGGGTGAACCAAATATAACATTGAACCAAAAATGCAGATGAACCGAAATAATATTGAACCCAAAATTCGGGTGAACCGAAAATCCCGGGAGAACCAAAAATAATATTGAACCGAAAATGCTGGTGAACCAAAAATAATAGTGGACCAAAATAACGGTGAACTGAAAATAATAGTGAACCAAAAAAGAACAAAAAAATTGTGAACCAAAAATACGGTGAACCAAAAATAATATTGAATAAAAAATGCCGATGAATGGAAAATAATATTGAACCAAAAATGCCAGTGAACCACAAATAAATATTGTACCAAAAATTACAGTGAACCAAAAAATAATATTGAACCGAAAATATCGTGAAACAAAAATAATAGGGAACCAAAAATGACGGTGAACCGAAAATAATAATGAACCGAAAAGGAACTAAATTCGGGTGAATCAAAAATACCCGTGAACAAAAATGCGGGCGAAGCAAAAAATAATATTGAACCAAAAATGAGGGTAAACCAAAAATACCGATAAAAAAATAGTGAACTGAAAAGAACCTAAATTAGGTTGAATTTGAAATAATAGTGAACCAAAAAATATTAATATAGCACCCAACCACGTACCTAAAAAAAAGAAGGAAAAGTAAACTGAAATAAATAATAAAACAGAAAATAAAGAATAAAAAGGAAAAAAAAAACAGAAAACAGAAAAAGAAACGAAAAATATGAATAGAAAGATGAATAAAGAAATATTAACACGGGTCCGATCCTAGCCTAGTGTCTAAGCGCTCGATCGTCATATGTGGACGTACCTAGTTCGAATCCTAGCTCTGGCAGGGAACTTTTTTATTACCTTTTCTCTCAGTAAAGAAGTAAGAGTGGGCCGGGCCAGTTGGGGAACCTCTGCGGGCGATTGGATGATACGGCTCGCTAAGAGCGATGTATAGGGAATGCGCACTCGTGGCCCTAACAGACGTCTTAGGCCCCCTTCTTTTCAGCTTATTTTTCAGATTCTCCCAGAAGCTACCCTCCATCAGCTTCTCTCAGAATCTCGTTTTTTAAATTTAACTTCTAAGTTTAAACAAATTTAAAAAAGAGATTCTGGGAGAAGCTGATGGAGGGTAGCTTCTGGGAGAATCTGGAAAATAAGCTGAAAAGAAGGGGAATTTATTTGGACAAGTTTGCCGCGATGTATACAGCCCAGCGGATTTACACACTTGTGGATCATTTTCAGAGTGGAGCTAGGCCGGGTTTTGTAACCCAGTGCGGAGCACAATGGGAAAAACCGGTCCAGTATAGAGCCGGATTGGAAAGTAGGAGTATAACGGAACGTTGGGCCAGATGTCTACGGGCATGCGACACTCTCCCTCTGCGTGCCCCTCTCCGTTACCGACTTTGCTCACAAGTGCAGCCGCCCGCGCAACAAGAAAGTTTCCACCTACAAACTTTGACCGGATGCACTATTATCTCTACTCAAGACCGACATGGTTTGATTCCCGCCGCCGCCGTTTGTGTCATATACTCCCTCCGTTCATAAAACGATGTCTCAAACTAGCCAAAATTTGTATGTATCTACACACTAAATCATGTCTAGATACATACAAATTTGGGATAGATTAAGATATCCTTTTGTGAACAGAGGGAGTAGTTTTTTTCCCGACATGTTGGAATCGCAATCTTTTGGCACTAACTTAAAACTAGTCCTACTAGACAAATAGATAATAGTGCATCCTTCTTTCTAACAGTATTCACTCAATATTCATGTTAGATATTTCAGTTTGGCTCAATGTAGAACGAGATCAGTTAGTTTGCTCTCAAGCATTCTGCATATATATATATATGGGCAAGCTTATGTGGTGTCTCCTCTTTCCTATTGAAATATGATCTGGGTGAAAGCAAATGAGAGGTGGGTGATACGCATACCAAAGTTATGATGATTTATCGAACTGGTCATGCTAATTTTTGCGAAGAAAATATTTCTGATGTACTCATACAGATGATACAGTTTAGTTTTTATCATGCTCTATGTGTGTTAAATGTTTGCTTGCTCAATGTTATATATGTGTATTTCCATTCATTTTTTTTGTAGGAAAGCTTCTATATATATACCCGGCTGGTCTCATTTTCTACCTAGTTGCATGTCAAGCTAGCTAGTTAGAAACATCTCTTTGTGCCTTATTATTCCGTCCATGTTATTATTCGGTTGTACCACTATATCTGTAAAATTTATGTGAGAAATTTGAGGAAACCAAAATGCTAGCCGGCAGGTTTATTAGTAGTTGCAATCGGGGATTTGCTAAATAGAGAGGGATGTGAACTCATTGTTCTCTGTATAGTGTATCCTATGGCCGTTGTCTTAGAAAATGCCCAACACCCGCGGCATCGACTTTGGTCCTTCACGGTGGTCACCGAACCCTCTGATCGCCAGTCTTCCGACTGTGGGATGTCGTCCTGAACGAGGCACTGTGTGTACTTGTCGTCATCGAACTCATACTTGAAGGTTTTACGGTGCTCCAGGTTGTAAAGGGAGGCGTCACAGTGGTCAAACTTCTCCTCCGTTATGGCAAAGGTCTAGTCCAGCCGATGCCTAATGCGTACCCCCAACCACCCACCACACACACACACACCCAACAACCTTAGGCGATTTGATGTAGTGTTATTTTTTTTCGAAGAAGACGGGGGGATTACTCCCCACCGGTTGTTATATTCATCGAAAGTAGCTTGGCGGGCCATGTTCTTACAACAGATAGAAATGGTACAGGGGGATACAAGAGAAGAGAAGACAAATAAAATACATAAAAAACAACAAGAAACAAGAGAGACAACACTAAGGGAGGGGGAGGTGAGCAATGAAGCCCACCGAAACCCCCGTGAGGCCGACACATCGAGAACTCGAGCCAGCCACAGAGCAGGATCTCTGGTGAGAACCTCATCACCGAAAGCAAGTAGACGAAAAGGACACCACTGGCACTGACGAAGGGCGTCGGATAGCCGAGTCTGTGCGACGACACAGGTGTGCCGTCGACGTAGCCGAAGGACGCTGCGCCGCCGAGACCAAGCACAGTCGAAGGGCGTCGGATAGCCGAGACTGGGGCGACGACACCGGTGTGCCGACCCCGTGGTCGAAGGGCAACGCATGCCGAGGCCACCCCAGGAAGTCCGGGGAGCAGGTAGCGGAGACGTGGGCACCGCAACAGGAGCACACCGAGGGACGTCACTGGCACAAACGAAGGGCGTCAGATAGTCGAGTATGTGCGACGACACCGGTATGTCGTCGGCGTAGCCGAAGGACGCTGCGCCGCCGAGACCAAGCACAGTCGAAGGGCGTCGGATAGCCGAGACTGGGCGACGACACCGGTGTGCCGACCCCGCGGTCGAAGAGCATCGCATGCCGAGGCCACCCTAGAATATCTAGGAAGCTCCGTCGGAGCCACAGAGACCACTGCCCAATCCCTTAAGGATACGAGCCAAAGTTACGGCGGGAAGGCAAGAGGCAAAAGCCGCCCGATGCATGTCAGGCTCCAAGGCGATGCCTCCAAGGAAGAAAGCGACGCCGAAGCAACGCCATCGCCTGATCCAGGAAGGATCGGGGATTTCTCCCGGAGCACCGACGGGAGAACACTGCGGAAAGGACACCTCCAGGGAGGAGCACGACACCCGAACGCGCCGCCGCCCATAGGCTTTCGCCTCAGTGTTGCCTCCCATGGTGTATCGGAGCGAGTCGGCCTCACCACCTCTACAGCACCAGAAGTCGGCGCCACCAGCAGCACGACGGGAGTGGAGCAGAGGGCCCTCTGGGGGCGGCAGGCGCAACATCACGAGGGGGCAGCAGCCCGCCACAGGCGCCTCCAGCCAGGAGCCTCGAGCGCCATTGGGCGGGGCGCCTCCACGCGCAGCGACTGTCGGCCCAGTGGAAACCAGGGTACCACGGGCCGGCCTGCCACAGCCCTCGACACTCTGCTGAGCTTTTCTGCTAAGGACCAGGCGTTCATCCTGGCGAGCCTCGCGAGGGATCTTTCCCTCGAGAGGACCTCCCTTGTCTGGAATATCGCTAAGTCCTGGCGCACGTCTGTGCCACCCTTCCCTCGCGAGACGTCAAGTACTTCAGAACCTCGCCGAGGCACCCAGCCCTCGCAGGGTTCCTTCAAGTGGAATCAAGCTCTGCACCCGCTGTAGAGCGCACATGGCCTCTGCGCCCGCCGCAGAGTGACGCGCGCGCCTGCGCGCGATGATGACGACGCCGCAGTTTCCTCTTTGGTGATTAAAGGCGGTCAACAAAGCAGCGCCATGGAAAGCGGACTCCAAGAATTGCCATTTTGGTGATAAGGGGACCGGCGGCCGCTACGCTCCAAGCCGACGTCACCGTGGGGCATCCCACGGACCTCTGCAGCGCCAGCTTATCGTCCTGGATGGACGGTGGCTTTCTCAGCCTTGGAGCTCAGCTTTCTGCCATGGACGCGTCCATGGACAACCCCATCGCCGTGCGCTCCTCCTTCGTCGCCATGTGGTATCCCTTCCCGCCTTGTGTTTTCGGGGAAGAGGACCGAGGCAGGTATAAAAGGAGGCAATGTACGACCGAGGAGGGAGATCCCCCATATTCGATCAAATCATTCGCCACCGGCTAGCTGAAGCTCATCCAAAACCAGAGCGAAGGAGCACAGAGCTTCCACCATAGTTCTTCCTTAGCAGACCTTGAGCCCCGACCAACTCTTATATTGTAACCTCCACAAGCAGTGCAATACAACAAAGCAAGATGTAGGGTCTTTACACCTCGCGGTGGGCCTGAACCTGGGTACGTGCTGGTGTTTTCTCTCTGTCGTGATGTTCCTCACCGAGCTCGACGAGCACCGTGATGCATGTAAAATGCATACATGAACTTTACATTTTATTACTTGATATTCCAACTTATTTGCATCATATATGGGTTATATTTATGTTTTATAATGATTTTAGGGATAATTCACAGTTTCCCCATTTATTTGGAATTAACCCTGCACTGGCAGAAAACCCTATTTTCTATATTTTTATGTTTCAGGGACCCAAACGACGTCCAAATGACCTAATATTTTACGGGCGTCAGTTTTTGGAAGGAACGAAGCGTAGGAGCGAAGGAAGCGAACAAACGGAGATCCGAGGGCCAAAAGAGGTGGGCCCACGCGGCCAGATTCCTTGGCCGCGTGGGACCCCCCATCTTGGGCCTCGTGGCTCCGATGCCGTCCGTTTTCGTCTCCGTGGCTTCGTCTTGACCTAAAACCGACTATAAAAATAGTCCCCCGAGGAGTTTCGGAAGGCGGCGGCGGAACACAAAACCACGAAACAGGAGACAGAAGGCTGCCGCCGGAGAAGATCGGAGGGGGGAAACGCCGCCGGAATCACCTCCGGAAGGCTCCTCCATCCCCCCTCCGGAGTCTCCATCAACACCACCGTCAAGACCAGCACCATCTCCATCACCATCTTCGTGATCCACTTCATCCCCCTCATAGTTTGAGATTGTTCGAACCCTAGCTATTGTTTAAGTGCTATTCTACCTGTGTATGATTGGCTACTTGTCATTGTTTGGGGTGAGATTATATTTTCAGATTGTGTTGTATCACTTATACCATTGAATCATATCATGTCTTTGCGTTGTGAGTAGTTCTCTCATGTTCCTGGGGGCATAGGATGGATTGGCAATGATTTATATATAACATGTGTTGGTATTTTGTCTAGTTTTATCTTTTATGTAATTCTATGATGGTGTTGTGCGAACGTCGACTGCACATCACTTCACCTATATGGGCTCATAGGAGAACACCGTAGTGTAATGGAGTGAGGGAGACTTGGGAGGACATGTAAACCTGAGACCGAGTCATGAAGTTGCATTATGAGGGTATTAGTATCGGGGACCTTAGAGTGTAATGCTATGGTGGGACTTATGTCTTAATAATTCTTGTGCAGTCATTTACTTGGCCACAAGAACCATCATAAGGGGTTTAGTTTATTTATTTAGCTTACCTAATATGGCTCCGTCCAAAGAAGATTAAAACTTGACAAAATGTTTACCTTGTTGTTCTAGAAATATTTATGCCATGAAGTCTAGGTAGCCCTTGGGAACGTTCTCCACTTATAAGAAACACACACTTGAGCTTGTCCTCTCTGCATAGAGGATTGGGCTTTCTCTCTTTGAGAGCTTTCACTTGTCATATTTTATTTTCAGCTTTTTACTTTATTGCAAACTCTACGCCAAAAACCCAAAAACACTTGCATCATTTAATCATTTTAGTTTGTCTAGTGCATAGATAATAAGAGAAGTGACACTCTTATTTGAGAGGATAAATACTTATACCTTCTACTCCTCGTGGGATCGATACTATACTTACACATTGAAGATTTCAACGATCCCCTATACTTGTGGGTATCAAGACATTTTCTGGCGCCGTTGCCGGGGAGTGTAGCGCTTAAGTTTTTATTCTTGTTTGCACTAGATATCTATTTTCAGTTTTGCATTTAGTTTAGTTTTACTTTCAGTTATATATATCAAAACCCAAAAAAATTAGAAAATGGAAAATACCATAAAAACTCTTCCGGAGATAATGAATCTTTACTATGGATACATGAAAGCTTCTAAAATTGCTGAGGAATTTAGAGAGTCAACAGAACGGAAAATACTAAAAGATTTCATGGAAAGTTTAAATTATATTGCTGGAGAGTGGCTTTTATTCCATGATAATAAAACTTGTTGCTTTAAACATACTGATAGACACTTTGAATTTCAATGTAAGTTCCATGAAGAACGTGTCATAGCATCTTACCATACTTATGATTACACTCATTTAGGGATGGAACAAGTAGAGGAATTTGTTACTTATTATGCATCTAATGAATTGCACACCTTTGCTAATGAAAATAAAACTTGCCCTAGAGTTAAGAGATTCGAAGGAAAGGTCACTTCTATTCTTGAATATTGCATAGCCAAGTTCTCTCAAAATATTTATGTTGTTGACTATAATGAGAGGGGCAAGGTTCCCCAAGAAAGTACTGATGTTTTGCAGGAAGAAGATGATGAAAACATAAGCTTGGAAGAGGAAGAATGTGAAGAAGAGGATAAAAACCTAAGCTTGGGGATGCCCGTGCAACCCCAAGAAGATGATGAAAATGATGAACAACTAGAGAATGAAGAGAGGAAACTTCCACCTTCACCACCTATGGATGAGGGTAACACTCAAATTTTGTGATGATAAACTTTGTTCTTATGATTCTGATGATGAAGAGGAATATCAACCTATGTCTAATGAGAACATTATTGATAATAATTTTAAAAATGATGAGGAGTATGGTTTAGACATGTTTTATGATAGTACTCTAGATGATGGTCCTATTTTGCTTGATAATCCTCCATGTTTAGAACTTGTTACTAAATTATGTAGGGATAAAGATGATATACTTGCTGTTTGTGACAATACTCTCACTCATGAGAGTCCTACTTTGTCTTTGAATTCTCCTGATTACACTATAGAGGAGAAAAATTATTTTGATGATACTATGTCTCCCATTTATGACGATTACAATGATGAATGTGATATTTTCAGTCCACCTACTATTGAGGATAAAGTTTATTATGATTATGACATGCCTCCTATATATGATGATTACAATGATGATTATGAATGTTTTACTCCCACTATCACTAATAAGAAGGATTTTACTTATGTGGAGAGTATTAATACTTTTATGATTGTAGATAATGAAAGACATGCTTTATGTCATAATTATATTGTTGAATTCATTCATGATGCTACTGAAAGTTATTATGAGAGGGGAAAACATGGTTCTAAACATTTCAATATTATTACGTTTCCTCTCTTTAAGTTCAAAGTCTTGAAATTGCTCTTGTTTTATCTTCCTATGCTACTTGCTTTGTGTTTCAATGATTTATTTTCTTACAAGATCCCAATGCATAGGAAGTGGGTTAGACTTAAATGTGTTTCATATTTTTCTCTTGATGCTCTCTTTTGCATTTCAATTCTTATTCCTATGTGAGCATCATTAAAACTATCATGTCTAGCTAAAAGACGTTAAAGAAAAGCGCTTGTGGGAGACAACCCATGATTTTTTATATTCAGTTTAATTTTTGGTTTTTGAGTCAAGGTGCTTGATTACTACTGTAACAACACCTTTGTATCTTATTTTTCATCTTTATGGCAAGAATAACCTCTTTTGAGAGGTAGGATTAAACAATAGTGATTTGCTGTCCAGAAAACAGATTCCTGAGCTTAACTGCGAAAAATGTATAAAATCACAGAAGAGGAATTTTGAGCTGAGATTTTACGACAGCAATATTCAGTTACTAATACACATTTCATTAGTTCAAAATTTTCTGATTTGAGCAACGTAAGTGCCTCTGAAAATTCACTCTTTACGGGCTGTCCAGTTTTTGACAGATTATGTCTTTATTTTGCATTACTCTCATTACTTGTGTTTTGTGTAGTTCTATTGATCAAAGAGCAATACACAACCATAGTAACAGTAGCTAATGTTTAGAATCAACTCATGATATGTCTTTGTACCTATGAGGATTTAATTTATGGAGACACTAACCCCTCTAATCAAGTTTTATTGAGTTTTGTGTAAAGAGAATTTTCAAGTGGAAGAGTTGAGGGTGATGCACAAAGATCAAGAGGGACAAACACTCAAGCTTGGGGATGTTACCCCTAGACTCACCCAACATATATCAAATAAGTACAAGAATTCAAGCTTGGGGATGCCAAGCCACCTCACTCCAACCATCTTGATACCAAGTAAGTAAGCCTAGCTATATGGCTATAAAGAAAGCGCTTTACGGGAGGCAACCCGGTTGTTTTTGCTTTTGGTTTTCTTTGTGTCCTCTTGCTGTAACAAGAGACTTAGTTTTTAGTTTTGTTTCTGGAATTTTTAATAAAGTGCCAAGTTTTACCCATTTTGGGTTGAAAAAGTTGCTTATTGTATTCGGAGATTTTATTCCAGCACGAATCTGTGCACGGTATGATTTTTAATTCCTATTTGTAACTCCGAATGAGCTGATATTTGAACTGTAGTTGCAACTTTTCATCCTCTGTAAGCATGAATTTTTCAGAATTTTTCGACATATTTAAGTAGGGTAGAAAAATGCGTTTTGCTGCTGCTGTTTTTCTGGACAGATTCTGTCCCATTTTGTTTGATGCATTCTTTGAACTTTTAACTTGAATCTTTTTGATCCAATTGAGTTTATAAGTAGGCATACAACATTATACACTTTCTGGACATTCATATGAATTTTTGTTTAAGGATTTTATGCAGCAAGCAATTCATTTGTCTATCACTACTAATGTCACCCCACAGAAAAGAAATGGGAGAAACGGTGTTTTGAAGTTTTTTCACAGGGATTAGAGGAGATGCACCAAGAGCTATCCAAGGATGGTGAAGACCATAAGCTTGGGGATGTGAAGACAACCCCACTGGACCAACACACTCTCGGTTTGCACACGTCTAACTTCTGTTTTTCGATCAATGCACTTTATCGCATAAACTTGGAGCGTCTTTATTTGCTTTTTATTTCGGTTTGATTTTTGTTTGTCTTGAGACCACCACTATCATTTATGTTATGAGAAGCTACTGGAAATTTGGGTTGAATTAAGTTGGATGCTATTAAAAAGATTGGGAAAGGGATGTTTGAGTTGATTCAAAAAGATACATATAGTTGCATGATTCATGTGCTTTTTAATGAGTATTAATTTGCAAGTGTTTTATCAAGAGCTATCTTTTATTCATGTTTTGATGCTGAATGTTACTTTACTTTGTTTAACATGGATTGGTTAGTTCTATGGACACTTATGCATGCATTTAGACGGTCAACTTTCTCCCTCTTGCTAGCCCAAAAATTCCAACAAGTAAAAACTTGTTTTCCAACACCTTCAACCAAAGTTTTTCCAGTGAGTCCACCATATCTACCTATTAGCTTTATGCTATTCCGAGTATGTTTATCATGTTATTTTGTATTATCTATACTTCTGAATTAAAATGCTTATGTTATTGATTGTTATGGGAAAAGTTGGTTAAAGAGCTCTCACGAACTTGATGCACACCTTACTTTTATTGCACTTAATAAACATGACCATTGTGATTAAAATTATGAAGTTGTGAGCTTGACAAGAGTCTTGGTTGGGAGTTAGCTCATATGTGCTGTCACATGGCAAGCTTTCAACGTGCTCTTAATTATATTTAGTTGATATCATGTACTTTTGTTTATGGATGCTTATCATGGTGCCAAATAAATGCGGAAACTTAGTAAGTTTAATGAGTTTGTATAAATGGCTAGAGAGACGCCTGGGCCGCTAATCTAAGCCATGCATCATTCATGGTGGAAATTTACTTACATGCTATGGTGAACCTTCAGTGATGCACCTCACAATAAAAAGCTATACCAATAGTAAATAAAAAGGGTGTTGAGATTGTTCATTTTGTTTGTTTGTCTTGTCATTTTGACATGGGCTTGTTCCATGTCCTGGGACAAGAGGTACCCCAGTTGACGCTCTTGATGACGCTATTATATTACTTACAATGACTTTAACTTGAACTTGCTTTGTGGCCCGAGTTGAGTAACACCGTGGTGTAGGTACTCGTATTCACGGGGCATGAGGCATTCAACCCATACTTTGTCAAGCACATTACTCATATTTGCTTTCACTTTAAACTTAACCATTCAAGATGCTATGATAGGGGTAATGAGAGCTCCACACCAATGGATACCACATTGCAAACATTAACTTAAGTAGAAGCATTTGGAAGCTAGATGAAACTTTTGCATGTTTTACCTCTACTTATTTATCTATCTTTCCAAAGTGTCCACTTTTATATTCAGATTTTACAAGAATACTCTATGACCATTATAGGATGTTTTTACTTTTCATTATGCATACATTTGTTCCATAGTGCTTTCTTCTATGTTACACTTTGTGAATTATCATTGAACATCCTTTCATTGAATATTTGATATCACTTTATAATCTATCTTGTATATTGCTACTCCTTTGAGAATGAATCATTTGACTTTATGTAGCAATAGTAATCATCTTTGATATCCATTGATAGTATTAAAATGCAAAGTCCATGTTAGTTTTATCACCTTCATACTCGAGGACGAGTATTGGTTAAGCTTGGGGATGTTGATGCATGTAAAATGCATACATGAACTTTACATTTTATTACTTGATATTCCAACTTATTTGCATCATATATGGGTTATATTTATGTTTTATAATGATTTTAGGGGATAATTCACAGTTTCCCCATTTATTTGGAATTAACCCTGCACTGGCAGAAAACCCTATTTTCTATATTTTTATGTTTCAGGGACCCAAACGACGTCCAAATGACCTAATATTTTACGGGCGTCAGTTTTTGGAAGGAACGAAGCGTAGGAGCGAAGGAAGCGAACAAACGGAGATCCGAGGGCCAAAAGAGGTGGGCCCACGCGGCCAGATTCCTTGGCCGCGTGGGACCCCCATCTTGGGCCTCGTGGCTCCGATGCCGTCCGTTTTCGTCTCCGTGGCTTCGTCTTGACCTAAAACCGACTATAAAAATAGTCCCCCGAGGAGTTTCGCGAGGGGCGGCGGAGAAACACAAAACCACGAAACAGGAGACAGAAGGCTGCCGCCGGAGAAGATCGGAGGGGGGAAACGCCGCCGGAATCACCTCCGGAAGGCTCCTCCATCCCCCCTCCGGAGTCTCCATCAACACCACCGTCAAGACCAGCACCATCTCCATCACCATCTTCGTGATCCACTTCATCCCCCTCATAGTTTGAGATTGTTCGAACCCTAGCTATTGTTTAAGTGCTATTCTACTGTGTATGATTGGCTACTTGTCATTGTTTTGGGGTGAGATTATATTTTCAGATTGTGTTGTATCACTTATACCATTGAATCATATCATGTCTTTGCGTTGTGAGTAGTTCTCTCATGTTCCTGGGGGCATAGGATGGATTGGCAATGATTTATATATGACATGTGTTGGTATTTTGTCTAGTTTTTATCTTTTATGTAATTCTATGATGGTGTTGTGCGAACGTCGACTGCACATCACTTCACCTATATGGGCTCATAGGAGAACACCGTAGTGTAATGGAGTGAGGGAGACTTGGGAGGACATGTAAACCTGAGACCGAGTCATGAAGTTGCATTATGAGGGTATTAGTATCGGGGACCTTAGAGTTTAAGGCTATGGTGGGACTCTATGTCTTAATAACTCTTGTGCAGTCATTTACTTGGCCATAAGAACCATCATAAGGGGTTTAGTTTATTTATTTAGCTTTCCCTAATATGGCTCCGTCCAAAGAAGATTAAAACTTGACAAAATGTTTACCTTGTTGTTCTAGAAATATTTATGCCATGAAGTCTAGGTAGCCCTTGGGAACGTTCTCCACTTATAAGAAACACACACTTGAGCTTGTCCTCTCGCATAGAGGATTGGGCTTTCTCTCTTTGAGAGCTTTCACTTGTCATATTTTATTTTCAGCTTTTTACTTTATTGCAAACTCTACGCCAAAAACCCAAAAACACTTGCATCATTTAATCATTTTAGTTTGTCTAGTGCATAGATAATAAGAGAAGTGACACTCTTATTTGAGAGGATAAATACTTATACCTTCTACTCCTCGTGGGATCGATACTATACTTACACATTGAAGATTTCAACGATCCCCTATACTTGTGGGTATCACACCGTCGCCGAGATAGTTGAGTATTGTTTGACTGCGTGTTCGGCCCTCTTTCGATTCCTCGCATCAGTGAGACACACCCAAGTTCCTGGGAACCAGTTCTCCGACATTCGGCGCGCCAGGTAGGGGGCTGAGGCGCGTCTTCAACCTCTTCGACCTCTCCGCGCCATGACTGACACGCGAGCAGCGCGTCTCGCCCGACGGACGTCTGGCAGAGCCAACACCGAGCCCGCCGCCAACAACAACCCGCGTGGTCGCCCGCGCGCCAACCGCGCTTCAGAGCACAACGCCGAGCCCCGCGTCGAGCACCCTGAAGACGACGGCGGCAACGGCAGCGGCAACGGCAGCGGCAACGACGACGACGGCGAGGGGGCTTCCTCCCAGCACCCGTCCAGGAACGTGAGCACCTCCACGCAGAGCCGGGTGGCGCCCAGCCCAGCCACTGCGCTACTCATGACGCAGGAGCTGCTGCGCTACCGCCCCACGCAGGCAGGCCACGACGTCTGGCTCGGGCGTCTCGAGGAGCTCATCAACGCCGCTGCCGTACCTGCTCCAACGCCGGCACCCTCTCGCTCGCTGGTGCACCACTCCAGACGCGGAGGAAACATAGCGCACGGCGCTCCTCCTCCCCTCCGCCTCCGCCGCCACCTCCTCCAGCTGGAGCACCGGCGGGGAACCACCGCGCCGCGTCACACGCATCCTCGCCGCATGACTTCCAGATCGTGCAGCGAACTCCAGCGGATGCGCGCGTGGAAATCGAGCGCCAACGGGACCGCCACATTCATCCTCGCGCACCTTGCGGGGAAGGTCTTTAGGAGTGGATTCTACTGGCCCTCAGTGCTTCAGGATGCAACCACCATTGTCCAAGCTTGCGAGGCATGCCAATTCCACGCCAAGCAGGTCAACCAGCCTGCACTGGGGCTCCAGACCATCCCGCTGTCCTGGCCCTTCGCGGTCTGGGGGCTGGACATCCTGGGACCGTTCCCACGCTCCAGCGGGGGCTACCGCTACCTCTACGTCGCCATCGACAAGTTCACCAAATGGGCGGAGGTCGAAGCGGTGCGCAGCATACCGGCGAGATCGGCAGTGAAGTTCATCAGAGGCCTGGCCTGCCGCTTCGGCGTGCCCAATCGCATCATCACCGACAACGGCTCACAATTCACCAGTGGCATCTTCAGAGCCTACTGCGAAAGCCTCGGCACCCGGCTCTGCTTCGTCTCGGTGGCCCACCCACGAAGCAACGGGCAGGCTGAGCGAGCAAACGCTGAAGTACTCAAGGGCCTCAAGACAAGAAGCTTCAACCGCCTCAAGGCCCACGGCAAGAACTGGATTGAAGAGCTCCCATCTGTGCTCTGTTCCATCCGCACAACTGTCACAAAACCCACTAGAGCAGTCGTACGCGTCAGCTTTCAACTCCACTTGAATTCGCTACACCGGCTTGATCAACCCATGCTCGAGCTTAGCTAGCTTCTCTCTCTAGATCTTCCTGGCTGTGCCGATCAAGAGCTAGCTGCCGCACGTACGATCCATCAAATGACACGTACTACCACCTGCTACTGCGTCCGCAGGCCACAAATCGCGAAATATCTTGCTCCTGCACTGGCCATTGCGATCCAGAGGACAATACACAGCGTGATCAACGTACGTACGTACGTGTGTACCTCTGTGCCGGTACGTCGGGCCTCGCCAGGTACTGCAATTAATTTGTTCCACGTACGCCTTACTTTGCACGGAGTAGATGACAAGGTATGGATGAATACACGACGGCATAACACGAGCGTACCAAGTGTACACGCATCATAGCGTCAACTCCTGTCTGTCCGGTTTTCCAGAATTGTTGTCAGGTGGAGAGGGGGAGAGTAGATGTCAACTCTGGTTTGCAAGTTTGGCGTCGTCACCTCCAGGTCCCCGCGCTAGCGCACTAGCGAGACATGGGATCGGGCGGCAGTCACGAGAGATGGGATCGTGCAAGATGCGGTAGTAGTCGGCGTCGGCGACAGCGGTTGGCTTAGGCCGTGTGGTGAGCGATAATAGTCGAGGCGGCGGTAGGTCCTGCCCTAGTCGTCGGCGGGGGCAGGTAGGGGGAGGCCTGTGAATGGCGAACAAATTACTAGAGTCGTGGAAACATCGTGGGATAAAACCAACCACATGCAATATCTACCTTCCTAAACAAATAAAATAAAATAAATTGATTGTCTTAATCAATGGGTACAAAAATTCAGACTCAGTGTTACTAGATTGTACGCAGAGTGACATCCAAATCACCGTAAAAGAGCTCAATAAGCGATTTAATCCCTGTTTCAAAAGAAATTAACGAACCTAATTTGTATAGTGCACATGTAGTATGAGTGCTTGATGATGTATTTCCTTGTGCAATTCTCTTGTCTATTTCCTGCTGACAAAAATTGTAGGTACCGTAAAAGCTCTAACAAAGAATGTGGCATAGTTTTGCGTGTGGCCCTGTCATCACCAAAATTAAGAAAAAAAATCATTTTTGTTAGAGCTCGCATTGCGAGGGCCACCACGCTAGTTAGAGAATAACATGCAAATATATAGTTTAGGAATATTCTAGAAATTTATACGGAAATATGGGATTATTTAAAAATATAAAGATCAAGTTTTATTATTAGCAAGAGATCATTATATTTTACAATATTTTTTATGGTTATGCGTTCTAAAGTTTCCAAAAGTTCTAGAAATTTCTCTAGAAAAAGTATTTAGTAACTTCTCTAAAAGAAGTGTTTAGTAACTTTACGTGCAATGCTTATGTTCTCTAACTGGGAGTATTTTGGTACGATGTCTGTTGCAATGCTTCTACACCTAAACTTTTTTCATATGAAAAGGTAGTTCCTCACAATGCAAAAGTAGTGGAAGCGCATGAGAGAAAGGAAACGAGCCGTTACCAACAGTATGAGTGATATCATACCATTGCTATAGCATCTTGGCGTCACAAAGACCACGAGATTGAAAAGTAGTCTCAGATAATTTCCTCTCAAAAGTTAGGGCACAGAAGCAACAACACGTATACAGCTCATGAACCTTCACAAAACGGAAGGAAAAGCTGATCATCCATCCCCTGGTTATGGCCTGATCGGCTATGCATTCATGTGTTTCTTTCGTTCTCCAGTGCCATTTGTCTGCTAAACCCAAGTCATCTAAAATGCCAGACATGCTGATTAGGGAGCCGTTGCATCCAGAAATCTGCTTCACGTCTCGATCGATCTTAATGTGTTACAGTACGTACGCGAGCCTGTGGCGTCGCCGTGCCAACCCTCTCATTTCCAATCAAACGCTGCTGCTCTCTACATACAGAGCCGCCCTGCCCTGTCTCCGCTCTTCTGGCGCCAACTCACACGCATTACACCGAGCTTTTTTTTTAGTACAATACGATTACCATTCAAATATATGAAAAGTTGGCAGTACAGGGCACGTACGCATACAAGAGAAGACACTGGAACCCAGCTGTCCAAACACAAAGACACAGATGAACCTGAAAGAAACAGAAATTACAACGAGGTCCCTAGGATCCTCTGTGCCAACCTCCATCAAACGCCACCCACCACCGAGGTCACCGGGGCAACCAACGGACGAGAGGACGACGAGAACCATAGATCGAAGCCCGGCGAGGCCTCCTTGCTGACAAGCAGCTTTGTGGACCAGAAGAGGAAGCTCGCGAAGGCGAAGCCTGCATCTTTGTGGCACGCAGGCCGGGGCCAAGCCCCGGAGCCATCGCCGGGCTGAAGATCCACCCCTTCCAGCCGACACCGTCGGGGAAGGGAGGCAGATCCTCCCACCATATTCCACAGCACCAGTGCAGAAACAGATGAGCAGCAGTGTCCACCAGCGCCGCCACCAAGAACGACGCCAGCCGGGACATGCTCCTGAGCAAACTCGGAGTCTCCACTTCGGCGCCAGAGCAAGCACCGCCGCGGTGGCGGAGACCGAGGACCAAAATCCGCATCGAGGACGGCGTCGCCACCACGCAATCCTCGCCCGGAAGACCAGCTACCAGAACCGCCGGCGACCGCCGTCACGCAGGTCACCAAGAACGAATCCGACGCAGATTTATTCACCGCCGCCTCCACCACCTCCATAGATGAAGTCGAGGACGGCGAGAAACCCTAACACCCTAGCCCACTAGACTAGCTGTACACGGCGTCCGGCCGGCGAACCGCCACCCCCTCCCCCCTCCGACGGCACAGGGCCGACGAGAAGGAGGAGGGGTGCGGATTCACCGGCGGAAAAGTGTTTCGCCCTTCCGGTCACCTCCGATCTACTGTATCGGGAGAGACGGGTTGGGGAAAAAGCCTTTAGTTTGGAGATGTGCATTACACCGAGCTGGCATTGGCAAAGCCCCCTCCCCGATTCGCCGAACCATCCGCCAAGGCAAGGCTTATCTCCAAACCCCTATATAAACCCCTCACGCTAAGCTCATCCCACTCACACAACACAAGCTTCCATCGAGCTCTGTCTACTCATCTTCCAAGCTACTTAGCTAGTTGGGTATAATAAGGTTTGTGATCGAGCAGAGCGGAGCAGAGCACGTAAGGCATGGCTCGCATGGCGGTGTCGGTGCTGGCGATCCTGCTCGCCTCTTGCGCCGCTGCGGCGGCGGCGAGCTTCGACAAGGAGTTCGACATCACCTGGGGTGACGGCCGCGGCAAGATCCTGAACAATGGGCAGCTCCTCACGCTGGGGCTCGACAAGACCTCCGGCTCCGGGTTCCAGTCCAAGCACGAGTACCTGTTCGGCAAGATCGACATGCAGCTCAAGCTCGTCCCGGCAACTCCGCCGGCACCGTCACCGCCTACTACGTAAGCTTGCTTCCTACATTGATTCGTCTGCTTCTCCATTGATTGATTGATGTGCGTGCCTAACTTGGTCTGGTGAACGTACATGCAGCTGTCGTCTCAGGGGGCGACGCACGACGAGATCGACTTCGAGTTCCTGGGCAACGAGACCGGCAAGCCGTACACGCTGCACACCAACGTGTTCACGCAGGGGCAGGGGCAGCGAGAGCAGCAGTTCCGCCTCTGGTTCGATCCCACCAAGGACTTCCACACCTACTCCATCCTCTGGAACCCCAAGCACATCATGTAAGCTTAATTATTAGCTGATCATCACCGGAGCTTGGCATTTTCTATTTCAAGAAGCAACCAAGCACAGGGGCTCATCGAATTTCTCTGTAAATGCAGCTTCATGGTGGACGACATGCCGATCAGGGACTTCAGGAACCTGGAGGGAAAGGGGATCGCGTTCCCCAAGAACCAGGCGATGCGGCTCTACTCCAGCCTGTGGAACGCCGACGACTGGGCCACGCAGGGCGGCCGCGTGAAGACGGACTGGTCCCACGCCCCCTTCTCCGCCTCCTACCGCGGCTTCAAGGCCAACGCGTGCGTGGTGGTCGCGGGCGGCAGGACGCGCTGCGGGGCCACCGTCGGCGAGGAGGTCGCCCCGGGCAGCGGCGCCGCCCCCGCCGTGGCCGGCGACTGGTACAACCAGGAGCTGGACCTGACGCGGCAGCAGCGGATGCGGGCGGTGCAGAGGAACTACATGATCTACAACTACTGCACCGACCCCAAGCGCGTCGCCCAGGGCGTCCCCGCCGAGTGCTCCATGTAGACGTGGTTCTCTCCGTTAAACGACGGCAGCAACGGAATGTGTATACATCGATGGTGGGCGGAGCACGATTTGGCCTGCCGGAGATAGGGAAGAAGGGTGGCGTCTGTATAAATCTCAAAATAAATGAGGCTAGGTGATGGGCAAATGTGTATTGTAGCCGGTTGTTGGTGGATTCTTCTGTTAGTTCTTTGTCACGCCAAGTTCGTGTGATCGTGCTCACGCTCAATTCGTGTGTAATATATATATGCCTCCTCCTCATGTTTCGTATATTACTGTGTGTTGAATGAACTGATCTTGACCAGCAGTTGTGATTCATCGATGATATATACTCGGGTCTAGTTGATATATATGAACTGGCAAGTAGCCGTGTAAGAATTAAGATGAGAAGAAAGAAACTGGGTCACAGGACACGGCCACTACCTGCAAGACGATCACTAGCTAGCAGTCTACGCGACAAAGGACGACAGGGGTCTCGAAATGATCCGTCAGGTCCCAGCTATCATGCACGCCCTCGACCCGTGCTACACTCGCCGGGCAGAGGTGAGAGGAGTGTCCAATCCGGGTTCGGACAGGTGGTGGTCTGGCTGCGCCGACAAATTATGCCCGGCGTTCGATCGGATCAGCACGGGACCGATCAAGCCTCAGACCGCTGCTACGTGATCCCGGAACACATTAATCGGTCGATGGTGTTATTTTTTGAACAACAAAAGGCGTCGGAGACGCCATATTTCATTCAACTCAATTGCACAGTACAGCATGGATTACAAAGCCCTGAAGATTGACAGATTGTAAAACTGAAATCATAGGACAATGACCTGAAGAATGAGTTGAACAAACACATGAGTAGATAGGCTGTTTTAGGCTGCGCCTAAGAGCCTGATGAGCACAATCATGGGCTACCCTATTTAAGTCTCTTTTGATGTGGAAGACCTGAGTGGACGACCTGGAGGTGGCAGCAAAGAAGCATGCCATAGCATCTCTTGTGTCCAGTGCATAAGCGGATGATCAAGGCGCCTGCTTGCATCAACCTTAGCAAGCAGTTGATTGTCAGTAAGGAATGTCACCCTGTCAAGGTTTAGAAATTGCACAAGTGTTGCCGCCAATTGAAATGCCTTCGCTTCTGCCTGAAAAACTGAAGAAGTAAGATCCGTCGCTGCCTGGATCATGATAGAGCATTTGTTTCCCAACGTCTCATCCCTGATAAAGATTCCAATGCCTGTCACCTCGGCACCTGCAAATCCTGAGATTTTTCTACACTTCCATGAGGCATCTGTAAAGACAACAGGACCTGAGATTGTTAAATCCGTTGTGATGGTGAATCCTTGTTCTGAAGAGGCCATCATCCTATCATCCTTATGCATTATCTTTCCCTGCATATTCAAGTCTGAAACGTCCCATAATTCAAGATTAGCATGTAAGGCCTGAGCATTAATATTGATCTGGTGAGTCTCTCCATTTCTCTTTTGAAAAAGCATGTCATTTCTGGATTTCCAGGTACACCACATAAAGGTAAAGATATTTGGCAAAGAAGCATGTGGATGATTCATATTAAGAATGTTGAGGATGATCTCGGCTAAAGAGTTGCAGTTTTGAATTATTAGATCTATACAAATAAACCATGGATGCAAAAACCAGGCTGCTTTCACAAATGGGCAGGTGAAGAAAAGATGGATGTCGTCCTCCTCCGAACAACACCTGCAGCAAAGTTTACTTATGTGCTTCGAATACTTGCCAGCTCTGGCACCTGTAGGAATTGCTTTGCCTAGAAATCGCCACGCAAAAGTTTGGATCCTCGGGATAATCTCCTTGCTTTTCCATACTTGTGTGAGAAGCTGGGAAGTTGCAGCAGAAGGTTGAGCTGGCCTCTGTTCTCCCAAATCATAGAGTTCCTGCACACAAGCATAGTAAGCAGATTTTGCATGCCATGTACCAGTTGGCGTGAGTTTCCAGCAAAGGAAATCTTGTTCTTGGGAATTAATAATTGGAGTGTTTTTTATGACCTGGGCCAAAGAGGGTCGGAACAGAGTATCTATAAGATTGTCATTCCATTTTCTTTTATTAGGGAGCCAAAGGTCATTTACAAGGGCAGGGTAAACAAAGCCAGATGGCTGAATAATTAAATCATCATAAATCGTGCTCCATGAGGAGCACCAGGGAGTACTCCAAATAGAAATATTGCCCTGTGTTAGTTGATAGAATGAGTGTGCCTTGAGGATGTGGAGAACTTTCAAAATCGAGGCCCAGAAAGCAGATTTTGGCACAGAGGGCTTTGGGCGCCAAATGGATGAGTCTGGAAAATATTTTGATTTGAGAACCTTTAGGAGATGATCGTCGGGATTTTGAGCAATGCGCCAAGCCGCCATGAGGATTAGACTCTGATTTACAGCATGCAGATTTCGAATTCCTAAACCCCCTCCTTTTTTGGGAGCGCATATATCTTTCCAAGCTCTCAAGCAAAGGCTACGACTAGTAGTTTCCTCTCTAACTCCTGTCCACCAAAAGCTTCTAATGATGGCTGTCAGTTTAGCAATAAACTTTTTGGAAAAGAGAATATTAGACATATAGTAAACAGGGATAGAGGAGAAAACAGATTGAATGAGAGTCATCCTAGCCGCATGGGAGAGCTTGTCGGCTTTATAAGTGCTGAGTTTAGTTTTGAACTTGTCTAGAACGAAGTTGTAAGCCGAAGCTCTGTCTTTAGCAGGGAGAATGAGTGGATGGCCCAAGTGGATAAAAGAGGCATCAATGTCTGAGACAGGAAAAATATGCTTGATAGCACTAGCCATATTAGGGTGAACATTTTTACTAAAGATGATGCCAGATTTCGACCAGTTGGGAATTTGTCTAGATCTAGCACAAAAGGTATCAAGAATTTGTTTCATGATAATCGCCTCTTGAACAGAAGCCTTGCCACAAATGAGAAGGTCGTCGGCAAAAAGGAGGGAGTGGATGTGGGGGCAATTTGGTCCAAGCACAATGCCCTCCAAAGAGCTGTGGTACATAGCTTCCTGCAGGGCCAGCGACAACTCATTAATTGCAAGCACAAAAAGATATGGAGAGAGAGGGCATCCTTGCCGAATACCTCTGTCGCTACGGAATTTCGCAAACGGTTGCCCATTAATGATAACTGAAAAGATGGGCGAAGAAATACATGTGTGGATCAGATTTATGAAGTGCCCATGTAGCCCTTTACGTGAGAGTGCAACAACAATAAAGTTCCATTCTAACCGATCAAACGCTTTGGCCAAATCAATCTTAAGCATGAATGATTGATGCTTCCAAGAGGAAAGAGCAAATGAATGAGTTATCTCTTGGGCAATGATGATATTGTTGTTGATACGGCGTCCTTCAATGAAAGCCTGTTGGGAGGGGTGGATGTAGTCCGGGAGATGAGGTTTCAGCCTATTTGCTAGAGATTTAGCAATAAGTTTATAGACTACATTGCACAGACTAATGGGCCTATAGTCAGCTGGAACAAGAGGAACAAGTTTCTTTGGGATTAAAACAATGTGAGTGTCATTGATATGGGCCGGCATGACACCTGTTTCAAAGAAAGATCTTACGAGATTTGTGACGTCCTCAGCAATCCAGCTCCAAGTCGCTAGGTAGAACTCAACATTGAATCCATCAGGTCCCGGCGAGGCATTCCTCTTCATGTCCAAGAGTATATCCCAGAGCTCTTGTTTATCCGGCACTGTGTAGGTGTAGTCTTGAGTTTCTTGAGGAAGTTGTGATCCAATATAAGGCCTGCCATAATTAATATTGGAAGATGCAAAAATATGCATGAAGTAGTTCACAAAAGTGTTACTGATTTGTTTTGGCATATAATGAACAATTTCATTTTCATCCTTGATGGAGACAATGGTGTTTCTTCTTCTGCGTTTGAGTATAGCCCTGTGGAAAAAAGATGTGTTCCTGTCTCCGTCCTTGACCCATTGCTTCTTTGCTCTCTGCATGTAAAAATCAGTCAATTTAGTTAAGTTTTGTTCATATCTATTGGCCAGTGAGACTTCGAGCTTGTGATCCCGGGTGTGGGGGTCCTGCAATTGAACTTGCTTGATCTGCTCTTCCAACGCCGTGAGTTCCTGCTGCAGTGGCTTTTTTTTCCTGCACCAAACTTTCAGAACTCCAGCCAAATGATTAGTTCTTTGGGAGAACGCTTTGTGAGAGGTTTTAGACCAAGCAATCCTCGCATGGTTCTGAAAGTCCTGCTCCTTTAACCACCAGTTTTCAAATTTAAAAGTTCGCTTAGTTCTCCGGACTGGACCATCAATTGATAATAAAATAGGGGCATGATCGCTTAGAGAATGAATAAGGGGCAAGTTATACACATTAGAAACAGGAAAAGAAGCACACCACTCTGCATTTACTAAACAGCGATCCAACCTCTCAAAAAGAGGTTTAGAAGAAAATCTTCTATTCGTCCACGTAAAAGCTGGCCCACTGAAACCTAAGTCGAAGAAACCACAAAGCTTAACCAGAGATTGAAAAGCTTTCATCCGAGTCCGGTTAATAAGAGGGGAACTTTTATCCGTATCATACAACAGCTCATACATGTCGATGGTGTTAAAGTTTCATGGTTACCAAAAGTTCGAGCCGAAGGAAAAAAGGTGAATAATCGATGTAACATTCCTGACTCGATGAGGTATACCTGTGAATATGCACGTGAATTATCATTGAAAAATATACACATGAATAGAATTTCATGTATAATAGGGACAGAAATGGGGCAAGAGCAATTTTTTTATTTAATCGTGTAAGCCAAGATTTGAAATCCCTGATAACATGTAGAGTTTCATACACAAACTACTAAAATTTACATGGTATGAGAGTAGAGGGGTCTTGGCTTTCACAATTTAATAAAAAAATGGTATTGATATTTTTTCCACATATAGGATTTATCATGTCATACGTGAGATTCTATTCACATATAGGGCTTATCTAGTCACACGTGAGACATGTGTTAGTTAGAGACTTAATTATAGCGTGTTTGGTTGAGGGGAATTGAAACTAGGGAATGTGAATTAAAGTGGTGTGAGATTAAAAGTTCTTTGTATGGTTGGACGACATGGAAATTGAGGAAGGAAGGGGAAGGGGAGTTAACGGAGGCAATTCCCCAGATCTCTTCACTGAGGGGGGGCTGGTAATTGAGTTGGGGACTGGGAATTGGAAAAAGCAAAAGAAAAAGATAAAACGTTGATTGGACTCGTTTTGCACGTTACGGATCGATCCAGATATATTGTACACTTCCTATTTTTCTTTTTCTTCATTCACAAGTTCATGCACGTTTGATTGAGGCATAGATAACATGTTCATGTACGTTCGGTCCTCAGCATCTAGATAACATATTCATCTGGTAGGATATGGTAAAACGGCAACGCTAATCACGTTTAATTAGGAGAAAACTAACATCTATTATTGCGCCTAAACTCACGCAACAAAAAGGGCAAACAAAACCCCTCTTAAATTCCCACTAGCAATTCTCATCATAGACCAAACAGGGGAATGGGACTAAACATCAATTTCCCAGGACTAATCCTCCTAAAAACTCCCAGCACTAAACTCCCATTCCTTTTCCTTGAGTTTGCCAAACACGCTCTTAGAGTACATGATGATATATACTCGGCTCTAGTTGATATATATGAACTGGCAAGTAGCCGTGTAAGATGTCAAGATAATGGGTCACAGGACACGGCCACTACCTGCAAGACGATCACTAGCTAGCACTCGATCTACGCGACAAAGGACGACAGGGGTCCGTCTCGAAATGATCCGTCAGGTCCCAGCTATCAAGCACGCCCTCGACCCGTGCTACACTAACCGGGCAGAGGTGAGAGGCGTGTCCAATCCGGGTTCGGACAGGTGGTCTGGATGCGCCGACAAATTATGCCCGGCGTTCGATCGGATCAGCATGGGACCGATCAATCCTCAGACCGCTGCTACGTGATCTTGGAATACATTAATCGGTCGATGGTGTTAGAGTTTCATGCTTACCAAAAGTTCGAGCCAAGGGAGGTCGTTGACGGCTGGACGGATAACGCTTCGCTCCGCTCGTTCCGCTCGCCCCCGCGGGCGACGGGACGGGCTTCCTGTGCGCACCTCCTCCCGTCCTCCTCCCTCACTTCCTCCCCGCTGCAGCTGGCGAGGGCCGTCGGGCGATGCCCGCGGGCGGTGGCGGCCTGCTGCTACTCGCGCGTTTGGAGGATTTCCACGAGAATTCGCGGGGATTCGCGTGGTTCGTCCGGCCGACGGCGGTGCGGCTCGGGAGGCCTGGGTCCGGTGCGGCCGGGTGGCGCTGGTGGTGGTGCTGGCCACGGCGGGGCACCATGGCTGCAAGCTTGCCGGTGGCTGCTGAGCGCCAGATCTGAGCAACACGGCCCTAGATGGGCTCGGGCGAGCTCCAGATGGGCTCGGGCGGGCTGAAGCTCAGCGGCTACGGAGCCTTCTGCAAGTGGTGGCGACGACTAGTTCAGGCTAAGGACGGCGGCGGTGCGCCCTACCCATTGCAGCAGCGCGGCCGGGGCTTTACGGGCCCGTCTGGGCCCGGCCGGGCCAGTGTGGACCTGGTGTGCCCTGGCTGCTCTGTCCGGCCGATGACTGCATCTTGGCGGTGGAGGTGGATCCCTCCCGCACGGCTGCGAGGCTGCTGCTCCCCGGCTCGACGATGTCGTCTGCCCCTGTCTTGCAGGCCACACGCCAGTGTTCACGAAGAGACAGATAATGGTGACTTCAAAATTGTGGCGGCGCATGCTGGATGAAGCTAGGTGGTTGTGCTCCGTTGCTCCAGGGTGTGGACGGGGTCGGGAGAAATCCCTGTCGGCTAGTCTGACCCTGACGTGGTGCCACCTTCAAGTGGCACCCTTCCTTCCTGAAGGGCGTCGCGGGAATCCCCTGTCCACTATACTCTACGTGCCGGGGGAAACCCTAGGACCGGTGGTCCGGGCAGCAGTGCCGGTAACGGTGCTTCCTTCTTGAAGTTGTTGCTTGGCACGGGGCGCTTCGGGGTGCTTGGAGTGTGGTGGAGCATAGTCGGAGGACGCCACGGTTGCGAGTCATCATTGTTTCATCGATTCGCCTTTGCTTTCATTTATTTTTCTCCTTGGGTATGTTTGTGCTGCTGCCCCAGCATTTCCTTTTGTTCGAACTGTTGTATCGGTGTGGTTGCTATATTTATATAGCGGGGTGTAAGCCTGTTTCGAGGAGGAAAAGTTCGAGCCGAAGGAAAAAAGGTGGATAATCGATGTAACATTCTTGACTCGATGAGGTATACATGTGAATATGCACGTGAATTATCCTTGAAAAATATACACATGAATAGAATTTCATGTATAATAGGGAAGTCCTATACGTGGACAGAAATGGGGCAAGAGCAATTTTTTTTTTAATCGTGTAAGCCAAGATTTGAAATCCCTGATAACATGTAGAGTTTCATACACAAAGTACTAAAATTTAACATGGTATGAGAGTAGAGGGGTCTTGGCTTTCGCAATTTAATTAAAAAATTGTAACAGCCCAAAGTTCAGAACCTAAAAACCCGAATAAAATTTCCACTTTTTGATTGCTTTGCATCATGGCATACTCATTTTAAATTGCTTAAGTTGAATAAAGCAACACCGGGAAATGTAAAACAAAGGAAGCAAATCCTTCCCCAAGAATTTGCAAACCAAATACGTTACTCAAATTGGCAAAACCAATGGTTCTTGAGTTCCCAAATTGTCCAGGAAGCTCAAGGATATATTTTGTAAATACTTGTCAAAGTAGTTTTTCCTGTCATACAAAGAAATAAATTTGAGAATCCAAATTTGGCTTAATTCAATTCTATTTTTGGAACCAATATCAGCTTTCCAAAAATTCAAACTAAAATCATGGGGAGCTCCATAACTATATTGGAAGCCTCCATGAATAATTTCACTATTTTTGGAAATGCTCAAATACTCCAAATAAAGAAATTTTGGAAATTATTAAAAATGACCTTTTCCAACCCTATGAACAATTGGTGTTCAAAACTTTTTATTTTTTAATCGCCAAGTTTTGTGGAGCTTCTATCTAGTACGAAGAGGCTACACAAATTTTTGCACATTTTTCTAAAATGTTTTTGTGCCCCATTTAATTACCTAAAGTGCTGCTGGATCTAAAGGGTTTTAGAAAGAAACTGAAGAAGGACCAATCCGTGAAGGAATTAAATCTGCAGGGACCAATTTGCAAAATCTCCGTCTCTCTCCTGGCACTGGCGCCATGCTCCCGCGCCATGTCGCCGTGGCCGTGCCTCAACACGCGCTCGCCCGGGGCCCCCTCCTCGCGGTTTCCTCGTGCAAGGAGAAGAAGAGCACGCACGCGGGCCCTCTGCTCCCCATCCCTCACACCTGCTCCTCCTCCCGTTCCTCTTCTCTCCTCTTCACTGAGCCGCCCGGGAGCTCGCCGTCCCCGCCGCATCGCCGTCGATTGAGGATCCCCCGAGTCGAGCCAGGACCGCAGGAAGCACCGCCGCGTCCTCCTCTACGTTCTGGGCGAAGGAATCGAGCTGGGAGCCCGTGAATCACCGCCGCCGTCTTCTTTCCCGCCGACCCGAGCCGCCATGTCGCTGCTTGCCGCCGGAGTTTGAGCGTGCGAGGAGCAAATCGAGGACCACCACGAGCTTCGCCGCGTCCCCTGCTTCCCCTACACCGGAGGAATCGAGCCGAAGCGCCCTAGTTCGCCGGCGCCGTCTTCATCTTCCTCGCGGCCGTCCGTGGCTCCGCCGCCGATTCCCGCCGCCGTGGGCCGTCCCCAGCTCCTCCCGAGCACCTCCACGCAGTCCAGGGTGAGCTCGCCACCTCCCCTTGCCCTCTGTGCCTTCCCTCGCCTCGGTATCGAGCGTCGCCGTCGCATCCTTCGCCGCACTTGCGCTCACGCCACTGCGCGTCGCCGTGCGTTCCTTTGCGCTCGGATATTCCGAAGGAGTGGAACCCGGATAATCCGACCCTTCCCAGTACCAGACTTTTTTTAGTCCTTAGCCGCATTTTCTGTCTCCCCAAGGATCGGATTTTCCGAGTAATTTGGACTCGGATGTTCCGAAGAACATCAGTACGAGAGAACTCCAGTCCTTAGCTGAATTCTCGAGTCTACAGTGCACCGGATATTCCGATTCTGGAAATTCCGGAATTTCCGATTTTGGCCCAGCACAAAATAATAGTACTGCTTCTTTTTATTTTCTTCCTATTTTGGTTAAGTATTGGTAATGTGTTGGATTTAAATAATAACCAGGCATAATTAAAAGAGGAAATAAAATGTATGAACTTATAATTCTTCGGTCTACCCTACGAATGTATAATGTACCCACATGTCCGGAAATGGGTGAACCAACCTTTTAAGTGGTTATCAGGTAGATAAAATCATCGAAACCCTGCATCCTCTCTCATGCTCATGCCATATCATCAGCAAGTTAACCTTAGGGTTTCCACTCCCTTAATCGACAAGTAACAATGATTCATGCCCTAACTCCACGGAATATTCGGGATGCGCCCCTCTAAGCACCCGAACTCCGTTTAATTTGAATAGTTGCATCATCCCCCTCCCGGGGATTTAAAATGTCATGTCATCATATGTTTGCGCATTGCATTTGTTAAGCATATGTGTGGTGATTGATTGTTCTCTCCCGATGTTTGTTTTTCGTTAGATCCAGCAACCGGGGTTACTCCACAATACCCCGAAGAGCAGTACTACCCGCACGTTGATCAAGGCAAGCGTAATCCCCCCTCTAAGCATATCTTATCTTATTTTCCGCAATTATTTTCTCCACTATAATATTGCATGCGGTTCTAAATGTCTTTTGCCTGGATTAGAGTATCCTATAGTTGCATTAGAATTCTGTTGCCAATACCTGTTTTACCTTCCTATTACCATAGGTTTGTATTGTTGGCCATGGAATACTTACTATGCTATGCAAGTGCTTAGCCATGCTTAGTGAAATGCCTAGTTGTACTAGGGTTGGTGAATGTTGGAAACAGGTGTTAACTTGTGACATGATGTTGATGGTGGAGAATTGTGGTAATGGATAATAAAATGCTAAAAGGTGGGGATGAGAGGCCACTGTGGTTGTGGTGTTTTGTCTCGTTCTCGCCGCCTAGGTGCGAGTTCTATACCTCTTGAACCAAGACTGAGCGTGCAACCATGCGTGAGGCCTATGCATTTGCAGGAACCCTCATAGACTAAATAACTCGGGCGGGGCTAGCCAGGGTCCTCTAGTTCGGGCTTCCATCTGCGCGTGCGTGATGATGGTGGGATGAACTGAGATGAGGATGGTGGTGTTAGGAAAATGAGTGGCCGTGGGGCGGGGTGTTGTGATCCTGGCAGCCCTGCCGCCACTGATGATCCTGGAAAGTCCTTAACGAGGGAGAAGTCGACACCGCTCCCACCCAGCCGGCTTTCCAAGGAAGAGAGCTAATTGTACAGGTAATGGGCCGGACGGTACGCGTGGTGAAGGAGCTGGAGCCCCTCGGGACTCCGGGGACTTCCACTTTGTACACCCCTGCAGGGATAAATCTTTTCGAAAAGCCGTGTCCGCGGTTATGGACGAACTTGGGAAGTGAAGGTAGGATCATAGAATAACTCTAACGGAATGATTAAAAACTGGGTACTAGAGGTACCACTCACAAACGCAAGGTGAGCTTCCCCGAGGGTGATTCGGGGAGGTGCCTTTGATGAACAGGTACAATGTTGATGATGGTGATGAATGGTGAGAAAGTGATTCAAGAGAAAAGAGTTACTTCTTACCCCTCTTTTAAAAGTATTCTGATTAGACGATGGCATGGAGTTATGTCTTTTTAAAATAAAATCAGCTTTATGCAAAACAGCCATAAAACCTTGAAAGCCAAACATCGAGCATATATTAGCTCCTAATCTTGCGAGTTCGTCGAACTCAACGTCGTTTGCTTGTTTTCAGGAGAGGACTTCACCGACCTCGAAGGTGGGTTCTTTGTGGACGTCGACGAGTAGTCTGGGGTTCCCAGGTGGCAGCTTGGGACATCCCGGAACAGCTGGCGCTGTGATGTTTATCTGCAGGCCTCTTAGGCCATAATTTGGTTCTTGTTGTTTAGAACAACACACTTCGCTTCCGCATGTTGTAATGTTGGGTCTGTGACCTCTGGTTGTCTTTTGCTATCTTTCTCTATTATAAGAGTTGAACTATATGATTTTGTGTCGTAGAGTCTGTGATGTGCCAGTTGTTCCACAAGTCTTGATCTCTCTATTATGTTTTGATAGTGTGCCTGCTGGTATCGGATAACCGGAGACACAGTATCACTGTATAGCAGTCGGGTCGGGGCGCCACAAAAATGGTATTGTCATTTTTTTTCTATGTCTAGGCTTTATCATGTCATACGTGAGATTCTATTCACATATAGGGCTTATCGAGTCACACGTGAGACATGTGTTAGAGAAGAGTATATTCGATTGACCACCTTCTTTTCATGAGACTCTTTTTTTTAAAGAGGGCAAAGTTTTGACCCTTTTTTTTATACGTAGGCAAAAGTTTTGCTCCATTCTATTAATTTATTAATTAAGGTTTGACAAGAAAGTAAATGCTATTATAAACCAGACTACTCTCCCAGCATCAAATCGCTCAGACGTTTATCACCTGTGGGTAACCAAAGTTTTATTTCCTTCGTAAAAAGAGTTTTGCCATTTTATTGATTAAGAAGAGCTTTAGAGCAACCAGGAAGGCATATGCTGATTTTGCTGCTTGGGTAGAAGGTTTCATTTGATGTTGTTTACCTAGTTAGTTCTCTTTCGTTCGATACTCTTGTTGGTATAACTCTCTTGTACTAACACCCACTTTTGGAAAATCAATAAATATCGCAGTACGAAAGTACTGTAAATTTTCCAAAAAAAAAGAAGAGCTTTAGGTTACAAAAAAGCCAACATTTTACTCGCGCGGCATATTGTTACTCAAATGTTACGCGCCTGCGCCGGTTTTCATTTTCATCGAAGCAACAATGTTCCTAAAAACTCTCTCATTGCTCTGATTCCAAATATCCATCAGAATTCTGATTATATTTCTTGGTGCATGAAATTTAACAAATAGCACTTCGACATGCTTACTAGTGCTCGACTGTGATCTTGTCTCGCAAGAGAAGGCCATCTCTTTCGCCGACAAGCCTATGCTGCTACGCAACCAATTTTAAGACCAGGGGTGTGTAACTGGAACCGGGACGTACGCAAAACAATTGCCATGAGGTACCTTTTTAGATATCCATGGTGAAACCAAACAAGGGCATTTCTTATTTTACTTCCTCGGAGCTACTTTTTTGTATTCTTCTCATGCGGACAAGGAACCAAAATTTCTTACTCTGAGGCCGATCTATGTATGACGAGCTACTTATACGTGGCATAATGATAGACTCAACAATAGACGCCCTACACTATTGTCAGATTCATGAACTCGGACAAGGAGACAAATAATTGGTTGTCCCCGGCGTTTTATTTTGGTGGGTGTGCAGTTTGCTATCATGCTCTGGCCCTGCCTGCCGCATTCGTTGTGTATCCTTTATTTCGAACTTATCATTGTTCGCATTGCCACTTGAATCGAAAGTGGAGTGTTTTCCTGTATATATGCACACTTGCACAAACCATTAAAAGTTTCAAACACATAAAAATCGGTCCAACAGATGGCGGTAATAATAGAAAACACTAATACATCTTTCGGAAGATCATTCTTGTACTCCCTCCGATTCATATTAGTGGGCATAGCTTTGTCTAAATTCATATGTATCTAGTTAAGTATTTAGATACATGTGTATCTAGACAAAGTTGTGCCCACTAATATGGATCGGAGGTAGTATTATTTTTTGAAAAATAAGGATTTTTTCCCTATTTTATTGATTAAGAGAGGTTTAAGTTACTACCTCCGATCCATATTAATGGGCTCAACTTTATCTAGATACGGATGTATCTAGTTAAGTGTTTAGACTAGATGCATCCGTATCTAGACAATGTTGAGACTATTAATATGGATCGGAGGGAGTACATAAAAAGCGCAAACCAGAAGGCTTGGATACAAGGGCTACTCTCATGACGTGTGGTTTTTGCCCTCGTCATGATTAGACGAACAGCTGGTTGCCATTCGCCAACCGCATGCACAGCACAGCACAGCGCCGTACGTACGTCCCTCCGGCCTCCACACGCGTGTCGCCTTCCTCCTGCGCCCCGGCCCGCGGCCGTACCCAAACACGGGCCAATTACGCGCCACCACGTCCACGCTGCCTTTGATACATATACTTTGGGCGTGTTTGGTAACCTATATGGCTATCTTATCTCATACAGGCTGAGTCTAGCTAGGCTGACTACATGCAGTTGTGTTTCACCGTGGTGTGTTTGGTAGGCTGTACGAGCTAAATTGTGCTACGTTCAGATCTTGATTGGTGTCCTGTATGAGTTGAGTCCGGCCCCACATTTATTAAAAGCAATCAGGTCCCTGATGATTTAGCTTGTGCTTCTGCTCGCGAAAGGACATGTCGCCCGTCCCGGCCGGCCAGAGGCGTCGCCGCCGTGGCCGGCGCGAGGAGCCGCCACCAGGCGCCGCACGTCGTCGCCACGCTCTGCCGCGATGAGGCCGAGCTACTCGTCCTCCACGGCCGCGGTGTACCTTCATGGCGTGGCGGAGCTGGGCTCGGCCCGGCGCTGGAAGCAAGGCGGCGGCGCTGGGCGCCGGCAAGGGGCGAGGCAGGGCGACGCGGCGCTGGGCGACGGACTGGCGACGAGAGCGAGGGGGAGAGAGAGTGATGCGGGGGAAATGAGCGAAGGGGCCGGGCGACGCGACGCTCGCGACTCACGGTTGGGGCCGTGCGTGGGATTTTCGTATGACCTCGGCCTGGCCGGGTTGCGGAACTCGATTTCCACTTCTCAACTGGGCATGGCTGAGGGGTCTTTTTTGCATGAGGTGGGCATGGCTGAGGAGACGAAACCGGGCTACCAAAAAATCAAAAAATGGGTGGGCTGAGATTTTCTGGTCCAAGCAGGTTAACAAACACACCCTTACATACTCCGTCGAAATCACGGCACTGTATAGGTTTGTGGGGGAAAAATGATATAATTGGCGATATTTTAAAGGAGCTTGCTCTTTTAGAAAAGAGAATTTTATTAATCTCAGCCTACGCGTGCAAGCTGCATGATGCAGACACGGGCTCCTGGCTCCGGCAAGCTGTCGCGCCAAGACCTCCCGTCGGTAGAAGCAACAGGCCCCGGATTCCATGGCCCAGATGAGACGAGATAAAGGCAGTGTAGATAAGCACTGGCTAGCTGAGCACGTGTTACCGAGGAACCCGATGAGACGGCCAGGCGACGACAACACGTGCCGCAAGACCTCCAGGCTGGCGGCGATGTGCTTGCACGGCAACCTGCACAGCTGGAAAGCGGGGTCTGGATACGTACGTGGATATGAACATAGGAGCCAGCGTGCATTCCTCCATATGGCCGGCCGGCGCACGGTGATGCATGTCGGTTTCGTGGTCCATCGCTCGAAACTTCCAGGACTAGCGTCTCCGACCTGTTCTGGGTCACGGTTAGTCGCCTCTGCATGCAACTAATAACTGAACTCTAATAAAGCTCTAGCTACTCGCATGGTTCGAGCTTGCTCACAAATTAAGAGCATCTCCAACTGGCGTCCAAAATAACCGCGCGCTAGATTAGTTTTACAGCGCTGTTTTTCGCAGTTTAGCGTGCCGTGGTCGAAATCAGTTTTCCAGATGCACAAAAATACAGCGCGCAGAATGCAGATATCCAATAGGTGCCCAAAAAGCCACGCGCTAAAATAATTTCTTCAACACATGTATAACAAACAAGGCCCTGATTTTTATAAAGAGGTGCAGCTAGCTCGCAATCAGGTCCCTAACCATAAATTAGAAAACGCAATCAGACCCCAATCGTTGGAGCAAGCAATCAGCTACTCGCATGCATCTCAATCCATCGCCGAGGAATGAGTTCATCTCGTCGCCGTACAGGGGAGCCAGGGCCGCCGCGAAGAGGTTGTACAATGAAACTATGATCTTCAACCACTAATAATTTCACAGTTACATTTGCACCAACTCCACTGATCATGCATCAGGCAGGGCCTACAAACTACGCGATTGCACAAGGAATTGATGTATGCACGCACGGACGGCCAATCGGCCATGCATTGCATTGCATGGCCCCGGCCGGCCTGCCGCTAGCTGGAGTCGTCGGACGCGTTCAATTTAAGGCGTGCGGCGGAGCGCGTCCCCTGCTCCCGGCAGCGGTCTAAATCCGTCCAGACGCCATCGAGTTCGACGACGCCAGGCTTGTTTAATGGCGATCGGCTGAGCGAGCAGTCGTACGCGTCAGCTTTCAACTCCACTTGAATTCGCTAGCTACACCGGCTCGATCGACCCGTTCCCATGCTCCACAGCCTCTAGCTTCTCTCTCCCTGGCTGTGCATGCTTGCGCACGGTGATGCATGTCGATTTCGCGGTGGATCTCTCGAAATGTCCACGACTAGTACAAATAATTTTAGATCTACAATTACACCTACTGATCACGCATCAGGTGGTCAACTGCAAGTCTGCATTGCCCAACTACTAGTAATAATTTCAGAGTTACACTTGCACCTACTGATCACGCATGCATCAGCAGGCAGGGCCTACAAACTACGCGATTGCACAGCGAACTGATGCACGCACGGACGGCCATGCATTGCTGGAGTCGGACGCGTTCGTTCAATTTAAGGCCGCACCCATGCATGCATGCGCCCGGCAGCAGTCTAAATCCGTCCAGACGCAGAGCTTGTTTAATGGCGATCGATAGAGGGAGCAGTCGTACGCCTCAGCCTGATTACGCTACACCGGCTCCGCCATCGACCCATTCCCATGCTCCACAGCATCCAGCTTCTCTCCCTACTCCCTAGATCATTAGATCCCCCTGGCGGTGCCGATCGAGCGAGCTGGCACACGTACGATCCATCAAATGACACCACCCATTTCATGGAGTGTACGTGCGTGCGCAGGCCACATATCGCGAAATATCTTTGCATGCATGGGCCTCGCGTACGTGTACGTCAGAGCATCTCCAACCGAAGCCCCCAAAGGCCGCTCAAACGTCCGGGCGGACCACCGGACAGCATTTGGCCCAAAAACCTCCACCCAATGGAGGCCCCCATAGTCATCCGAAACGACCGGGCAGTCCGGCACACCCCAAACCCAGCCCATATCTGGGGCGGGTTAGGGAGCGCCCGGGCGCGTCCGCCCCCCCCGTCGCTGACAGTGCGGACCCACGCTTTGACCGTCTGGCGGAGCGGATAAACTAGCTTGACCGGCGTCGGCATTCATGGCGCACCGGTCAGCATTCATGGCGTACCGGCCACCTCCGACTATAAGTGGAGGGGCCGGAGCAAACCCTACTCCGCACCGCACTTCCGCCGCCGCTGCCGCTCTCTTCTCCTCCTCATCCACCGGTGCCGAGTTTCCTCCTCCACCTCATCCACCATGCCTCGCCGCCTCCCCACCACATGCGCCAAGCTGACAGCGGAGAAGTGGGCACAGCTCCGCCGCGAAGCGGAGGCCGCGGAATCACGTGTGTCCGCAGAAGTGTTGGCGGCGGAGGGGACAGACGTCGGCTACGGCATCCTCCGCGAGGGCTCCGACATCGTCGAAATGACGGGTTCGGAGTATCTCCGGCAGATGCACGAATCGAATCGGGCGCAGTCGGACGCGATGGCGGAGGAGTGGAATCAGCAGGCGGAGGCGGAGCTGGCAAGGATGCGGACGGAGGATGAGGCCACGCGGGTTCGGGCGGAGGAGCGCGCAAGGGTGACGGCGGAGCACCATTTGGCCGAGGAGCAGCTCAAGGCCGAGGCCCCGGACCGCATCTTCGTCGGGCAGATGAAGAACAGGGTCGGCTTCGTCGAGAAGCAGAAGCAGGCGGAGGAGGCGTTCCGTGAAGGCTGCATCTACGTGCCAGAATCTTCCGGATCTGGCTCCTTCTACACCGACTCCGACGAGCAGGGGTCTTCTCCGGACCCTTCTCCAGCTGCGGCACAGGGCGGCTCCGGCTCCGGCGCCGGCGCGGCAACGGTCATCGTCCTGTCCGACGATGAGTAGACTAGGTTAGGTGGCTATCCGGTCGCATGAACTGCACGTAGGATTAAGTAGCAACTCGTATGCACGTTGCATGCTTTTGTAGTAATTTGGTATCTTAATTAGAGGTGTGTGGTTGTAGCAACATGTTTTTAGGGGCTGTCCGGTCACCGTCCGCGTCCGGACGCGTTCACGGATAGTTTGGGGGGCGAATTTGAGGGCTCCACTTGGAGATGCTCTCAGAGTCTCAGAGATGTTTATCTGTACTCTGCAGCATGCAGTAGCTAGGTTGTACCGTGGTAGCGTGAGGAACGGAGGAGGAGTTTTGAATTGTCCATGGATATACGACAACGGTGGTTTGTATTTTGTTAATTGTTCTGGCTGTGCACAGGCCAGTGCCGTCCCGTTGATCTAAAGGACAATGCTGCGTTCCGTACATATGTGTACGTGTGTACCGGTCCGACGGGCAGGCCGGGTACTGCAATTGCTCCACGTAAAGCCTTATTTTGCACGACTTGCTGCATATAGGTACTCCCTCCGATCCATATTAATGGTCTCAACATTGTCTAGATACGGATGCAGTTGTAAAAGATTTCAACATGTGTAGTCTTTGGTTATGAGTTTTTTAGGTGGATGTTGCCACTTTGGCTGATCTGTGGTTGTAATAATTCGGTTCATACTTTGATACTTGGTTATTTTTTGAACTCTTTTTAATATAAAAGTTATGTGCGTTATCATGATGCAGAGGCTGGGGCTTTGCTCGCATTTCGAAAAAAAAAGATGACTACTACCACCGTTCTAAAATATAACATGTTTTAGTATTTTTCTGATACGGATGTATCTACACACGTAAAACTGTTTAGATTCATTCATTTTAGTCTGTAATTAGTCCATATTGAAATATCTAAACCATCTTATATTTTGGTACAGAGGGAGTAGATATGATGAATAGAGGATGGCATGAAACGAGCCTACGACTAGCCCCTCTGTTCCGCAAAGATTCTACTTCCAGTTTTTTTTTTGAAAGTTAGGTTTCTTTTAAATTTGACCGATTTTATATAAAATATAAAAATATTTGTCAAACTAAATAGTTATATGATGAAAATATATTTTGTCATGAATCTAATGATACTATGGTGGAAAAAAATGTTGCTATTTTTTTGTATAAACACGGTCAAATTCAAGAAAGTATGATTTTTCAAGAAATTTAGAAGTACACTATTTCTAGGACCGTGTACACACATCATCTCGTCTAGCTCGACTAGTTTATTATTGCTAAAATGGATAAGTCTTTAATTTTGTCTGTTCTGCTACTTTGTGTTACACGTAAGTGTTCGTCCAGATTTTTTTTAAGTCTCAATCAATTTATGAACTGCAATTTAAGTTTAATGAAAAGTGTAATTTGTGATTTTTCAACCACTTGCAGAACCAACAGACACTTCAGAAAGTCACAATCAACTTAAACTTGGCGGAACCGTATACTCAATGATCGAATCCCCGTTTCAATAGGAATTAATGACCTAAACTTCAAAAGAGAAATTACTTTTACGAAACAATCATTATTTTTCAAATATTTATTGTCAAGCGTTCTAAAGTTCCAAAAGTTCTAATAATTTCTCTAGAAAAAGTACTTAGAAAGAAATATACTAAAGAAATATATTAAATGTTATTGCAATTTTGATGTTCTCTTAATTTAATTTTTTAATGTTAAATTTCAATTTGTATTTCTATCTTTATGCTGACCGGGATGTCACAGGTTTAAAATTACGACCGCAAAATTATTAAAACTGGCCTAAGCAAAAGAAATGTACCAGAATTTAGAAACTATGAAAACTTTAGGACCAATAACTTTTGTGGTATCGGACTTGAGTTACCAAGCAAGCATGCACTTTGAAAATAGTAGAGTAAGCTATCTACTTATTTATTTATTTTTCATTTTTCATCTCGGTACACCCTCTAATTACCATTAAATACACAAAGGAAGTATGCGTGGTGTCTGTTGCAATGTCTCACCTGCTGTCGGTGAAAATTGAGCCGACTTCCGTCATGATGGATGATGGCGACGTTTTTGCATTGTTACCCTGATGAATGCATCGTCTTGCAACTCTTGTCTCCTCGATCAGGCTACTCCGAGGGGAGCCCAAGATCTGGATCTTCCGGATCAGAAGATATCGACGCTCGACGCTGTTCTCCCTCCTGGGGGCATCTGTAACACCCTGACCTACCCCCGGGCCGGGTTGTCACCCATGGCATCTCTTTAGAATCTCTAGACTGGCCCCACAAATCAATACTAGTCTTTTCCGGAAAAGAAGTTCAGCTTGTTGATATGAATATCCTTTCAATTCTATTAAGCCCTAGGTCAGGATCTCACATACTTCCCCCCTTAGAAGACTGACGCCCTCGTCGTCGTCGGTCAGCCCCTAGTCCAGGATCAAGTGTCGA
The DNA here is from genome assembly GCA_947311845.1 of Poa pratensis. Classification (NCBI taxonomy): domain Eukaryota; kingdom Viridiplantae; phylum Streptophyta; class Magnoliopsida; order Poales; family Poaceae; genus Poa; species Poa pratensis. Next base: position 15,658,016 of record CAMZMU010000070.1, on the reverse strand, counting down.
CAAATGTCTCACATGCATGTCCGCGCCCTGACTCGCACACGTCCGAGTTACCACAAGGGTCAGCTCTGATACCAAATGTAACACCCCGACCCACCCCCGGGCCGGGCCTGTCACCACTGGCAGCTCTCTAGGATCTCTAGACCGGCCCGATAGATCACCACAAGTCTTTTCTGTGCACTTTATGCTCACTCGTGAGTGCCCGGGATGGACTTCACGGTCTGTACTCATCCCCAAATCACTCCGAGCCAAGCACGAATTAACCTTGAAGTTCTTTTCAGACGAGCTTTCGAAAAAGAAGTTGTAACTTGTTGATATGAATATCCTATCAATCCTATTAAGGCCTAGGCCAGGATCTCACAATATCGTCTTCGAGTAGGTGCTGCAGCGGTCACAAGGTGGAGCGGTGTGGCATCTACCGCATCGACGACAGCGTGGCGCTGCGGCGCTGCGCCGAACGCGTGATGATGGACACGCGAAAGACGGTGACGCTGTCGCGCGTCGTGGTGACGTCGATGACAGGCCTTGCGAGAGTCTTCACTTCGATCTATACACTGGACATGGGTTGGCGGAAGATTGTGGAGGCTATCCTGGAGCGTGTGCACAAGTCGCTATCTCTGTAGTTTGCCGGTGAGCCGGCGATGGCTCTGACCAGGGCATAAGGCCCCATTGATTCCTCTATCGTTTGTGCTAGTTGTGCTGCGCTTTTGTCACTGTTTGGCTATTTCGGCTTGTATGATCGTTCATTGTAAGGTTTTTCGCAAGTCTAGGGTGAATAAATGCCCGTATGCATATGTTCGACGCGGAGGCCGGATAACTCTCCTTTAAGAAAAGGTACCTAGTGCAATTACGCTTCTACACCTCAAATTTTTCGTGAAGGGGGTAGTTACTGCAAAAGGAGTGATAGTGCATTAGGAGAGAAACGAAACGAGCCGGTACCAACAGTATGAGTGATATCATACCATTGCTATAGCATCTTGGCGTCACAAAGACCACTGAGATTGAAAAGTAGTCTCAGATAATTTCCTCTCAAAAGTTTGGGCACAGAACCAACACGTATACAGCTCATGAAGGTTCACAAAACGAAAGAAGAAAAAAGTGATCACCCATCCCTGCTTATGGCCTGATCGGCTATGCATTCATGCGTTTCTTTCGTTCTCCAGTGCCATTTGTCTGCTAAACCCAAGCCATCTCGAATGCCAGACATGCTGATTAGGGAGCCGTTGCATCCAGAAATCTGCTTCACGTCTCGATCGATCTTAATGTGTTACAGTACGTACGCGAGCCAACCCTCTCATTTTCCAATCAAACGCTGCTGCTCTCTACATACATAGCCGCCCTGCCCTGTCTCCGCTCTTCTTGCGCCAGCTCACACGCATTACACCGAGCTGGCATTGGCAAAGCCCCCTCCCCCGGTTCGCCGAACCATCCGCCAAGGCAAGGCTTATCTCCAAACCCCTATATAAACCCCTCACGCTAAGCTCATCCCACTCACACAACACAAGCTTCCATCGAGCTCTGTCTACTCATCTTCCAAGCTACTTAGCTAGCTGGGTATAGTAAGGTTTGTGATCGAGCAGAGCGGAGCAGAGCACGTAAGGCATGGCTCGCATGGCGGTGTCGGTGCTGGCGATCCTGCTCGCCTCTTGCGCCGCTGCGGCGGCGGCGAGCTTCGACAAGGAGTTCGACATCACCTGGGGTGACGGCCGCGGCAAGATCCTCAACAATGGGCAGCTCCTCACGCTGGGGCTCGACAAGACCTCCGGCTCCGGGTTCCAGTCCAAGCACGAGTACCTGTTCGGCAAGATCGACATGCAGCTCAAGCTTGTCCCCGGCAACTCCGCCGGCACCGTCACCGCCTACTACGTAAGCTTCTCGGTCTGGGATGACAAAGCACGTAGCTTTGTCTGATTGATGTGCCTAGCCTAACTTGGTTTGGTGTATGTACATGCAGCTGTCGTCTCAGGGGGCGACGCACGACGAGATCGACTTCGAGTTCCTGGGCAACGAGACTGGCAAGCCGTACACGCTGCACACCAACGTGTTCACGCAGGGGCAGGGGCAGCGGGAGCAGCAGTTTCGCCTCTGGTTCGATCCCACCAAGGACTTCCACACCTACTCCATCCTCTGGAACCCCAAGCACATCATGTAAGCTTAATTATTAGCTGATCATCACCGATTCACCGGAGCTTGGCATTTTCTATTTCAAGAAGCTACCAAGAACAGGGGCTCATCGAATTTCTCTGTAAATGCAGCTTCATGGTGGACGACATGCCGATCAGGGACTTCAGGAACCTGGAGGGAAAGGGGATCGCGTTCCCCAAGAACCAGGCGATGCGGCTCTACTCCAGCCTGTGGAACGCCGACGACTGGGCCACGCAGGGCGGCCGCGTCAAGACGGACTGGTCCCACGCCCCCTTCTCCGCCTCCTACCGCGGCTTCAAGGCCGACGCGTGCGTGGTGGTCGCGGGCGGCAGGACGCGCTGCGGGGCCACCGTCGGCGAGGAGGTCGCCCCGGGCAGCGGCGCCGCCCCCGCCGTGGCCGGCGACTGGTACAACCAGGAGCTGGACCTGACGCGGCAGCAGCGGATGCGGGCGGTGCAGAGGAACTACATGATCTACAACTACTGCACCGACCCCAAGCGCGTCGCCCAGGGCGTCCCCGCCGAGTGCTCCATGTAGACGTGGTCCTCTCCGTTAAACGACGGCAGCAACGGAATGTGTATACATCGATGGTGGCCGGAGCACGATTTGGCCTGCCGGAGATAGGGAAGAAGGGTGGCGTCTGTATAAATCTCAAAATAAATGAGGATAGGTGATGGGCAAATGTGTATTGTAGCCGGTTGTTGGTGGATTCTTCTGTTAGTTCTTTGTCACGCCAAGTTCGTGTGATCGTGCTCACGCTCAATTCGTGTGTAATATATATATGCCTCCTCCTCCTCATGTTTCGTATATTACTGTGTGTTGAATGAACTGATCTTGACCAGCAGTTGTCATTCATCGATGATATATACTCGGGTCTAGTTGATATATATGAACTGGCAAGTAGCCGTGTAAGATGTCAAGAAACTGGGTCACAGGACACGGCCACTACCTGCAAGACGATCACTAGCTAGCACTCGATCTACGCGACAAAGGACGACAGGGGTCCTTCTCGAAATGATCCCAGCTATCAAGCACGCCCTCGACCCGTCCTAGTAGAGGCGTCGTGGCTTTCACAATTTAATAAAAAAATGGTATCGATATTTTTTCCACATATAGGATTTATCATGTCATACGTGAGATTCTATTCACATATAGGGCTTATCTAGTCACACGTGAGACATGTGTTAGTTAGAGACTTAATTATAGCGTGTTTGGTTGAGGGGAATTGAAACTAGGGAATGTGAATTAAAGTGGTGTGAGATTAAAAGTTCTTTGTATGGTTGGACGACATGGGAATTGAGGAAGGAAGGGGAAGGGGAGTTAACGGAGGCAATTCCCATATCTCTTCACTGCCGGGGGCTGGTAATTGAGTTGGGGACTGGGAATTGGAAAAAGCAAAAGAAAAAGATAAAAACGTTGATTGGACTCGTTTTGCACGTTACGGATCAATCCAGATATATTGTACACTTCCTATTTTCTTTTTTCTTCATTCACAAGTTCATGCATGTTTGATTGAGGCATATATAGATAACATGTTCATGTCAAGGAAAAAAATAGCGTGCTATCAAAAATAGCGTGGCCCTCCTCCAGAAGCTATACAAGATATAGCGTGATATAGCGAAGTTACATATAAAATAGCGTGATGAAAAAGTTGTAAGAACTAGCCCAAATATTAAGGATTTCAGCACTAATTTTTTTTCCATAAACAATACATGCATAACCAAGTAACCATATTCAAATGTCAAGGCCAAATCCATGGCACGAATACAAATATGAGGCTTAAAACCATGAAAAAGTAATAAACTAAAAGATAAATATTTTAAACTTTAATCAGAATCATTGATATCATCTTCAGAATAACTAGAAGAACCACCAGATTGCCCGCCATCATCATCACCTAACGTTATTTCCAGACTTTTTGTTAGCGTAGCTATAACGTTACCACGTTTACTGTGGTTTCGAGCGTATAAGACGAAAATAGCGCCGTAGCGTCAACTTTAGGCTAAATATAGCGTAGCCTCTCCAAATACGCTATATCGTGCTATTAACCGGGAAATAGCGTGCTATTTTTTTCGTTGGTTCATGTACGTTCGGTCCTCAGCATGTAGATAACATATTCATCTGGTAGGATATGGTAAAACGGCAACGCTAATCATGTTTAATTAGGAGAAACACTAACATCTATTATTGCGCCTAAACTCACGTAACAAAAAGGGCAAACAAAACTCCCTCTTAAATTCCCACTAGCAATTCTCATCATAGACCAAACAGGGGAATGGGACTAAACATCAAATTCCCAGGACTAATCCTCCTAAAAACTCCCAGCACTAAACTCCCATTCCTTTTCCTTGAGTTTGCCAAACACGCTCTTAGAGTACATGCGGTTGACCATCTTCTTTTCATGAGACTATCTTTTTTTGAAAGAGAGCAAAGTTTTGCCCATTTTTTGTAAACAAAGGCAGAAGTTTTGCTCCATTCTATAAAGTAAATGCTATTACCAACCGGACTACTCTCGCAGCATCAAAACGCTCAAACGTTAATCACCCGCGGGTAACCAAAGTTTTATTTCCTTCCTAGAAAGATTTTGCCCATTTTATTGATTAAGAAGGGTTTGCGGTTACAAAAAATGCCAACATTTTACTCGCCCGGCATATTGTTACTCAAATATTACTCGCCCGCGACCCACTAGCGAGCGGCATTTCGTTTGATGCTCAATAGAACTACGGCTTTCATTTTCATCGAAGCAGCAATGTTCCTAAAAACTCTCCCGTTGCTCTCATTCAAAATATCCATCAGAATTCTGATTATATTTCTTGGTGCATGAAATTTAACAAATAGCATGCTTACTAGTGCTCGACTGTGATCTTGTCTCGCAAGAGAAGGCCATCTCTTTCGCCGACAAGCCTATGCTGCTACGCAACCAATTTTAAGAACAGGGGTGTGTAACTGGAACTGGGAGGTACGCAGAACAATTGCCGTGAGGTACCTTTTTAGATATCCTCATATCCATGGCGAAACCAAACAAGTGCATTTCTTATTTTATTTCCCTGGAGCTCTTTTTTTGTATTCTTCTCATGCGGACAAGGAACCAAATTTCTTACTCTGAGGCCGATCTATGTATGATGAGCTACTTATACGTGGCATAATGATAGACTCAACAATGGACGCCCTACACTATTGTCAGATTCATGAACTTGGACAAGGAGACAAATAATTTGGTTGTCCCCGGCGTTTTATTTTGGTGGGTGTGCAGTTTGCTATCATGCTCTGGCCCTCCTGCCTGCCGCATTCGTTGTATCCTTTATTTCGAACTTGCAGGACCTACTCTCTTATCATTGTTCGCATTGCCACTTGAATCGAAAGTGGAGTGTTTTCCTGTATATATGCACACTTGCACAAACCATTAAAAGTTTCAAACACATAAAAATCGGTCCAACAGATGGCGGTAATAATAGAAAACACTAATTCGGTGCCATTTTTTGATTCCTTTGCACAAGCTCGCTTTAGGTTGAGCGTAGTGGTTTAATCAGAGCCACTTGGTGCTGCCGAAGTGCCGGAAATCCTGGACTGTTTCCGGCTGTACCGTGAGTACCAATCATTAACTAGCTAGATCTAGGAGTGTAAGATCTACTTTCCGAAGCAAAGTTTACGGCTGCAAGTTAAATTGCGATGAACATGGAGCAGTAGTACGTGCAAAAATAAATACCTGATCTGTGAGCCAACTACTCACTGGCGTCAAAATGATTTCGCTTGTTAATTGGCAACTGTACCACTAGTACCAGCAATGAAGTGAGCAATTTATGCCTGGCTGGCTGGATTTCGAGTGTTATGATCAGTGTTCCTCGTTGACGGGAAGACTGCTACACAGTGCGCCAAGAACTTCAGCGACGAAAATCGTCAATCAGAGGCGAGAGAGGGGATGGCTGCAGCTATTCCGCACGATGCCGCCGACAGAGTCTCGCGGAGCATATCTCTGTCGTATGATTCTCTTGGTTCAGGTTTCAGGGGAACGCGGCCTTTATGGCTCTACAGGTGCCATTCTGTAAGACAGCGACGCTCCACGGCCAACTTGGAGAAAAGAAAAGGAATTGACTTGTGTTGACCTGGAAACAAGCATGTTTCTGTGAAAAATGGTAGAGCCGTTTTGTTTAGGGCAGTTTTTTTTCCTTTGGTTTGCCCAATCGTGGGCCTAACAGGCGTCTTATTTGGACAAGTTTGCCGCGATGTATACAGCCCAGTGGATTTACACACTTGTGGATCATTTTCAGAGTGGAGCTAGGCCGGGTCTTGTAGCCCAGTTCGGCGCACAATGGGAAAAACCAGTCCAGTATAGAGCCGTATTGGAAAGTAGGAGTATAACGGGACGTTGGGCCAGATGTCTACGGGCATGCGACGCTCTCCCTCTGCGCCTCTCCCGTTACCGACTTTGCTCACAAGTGCAGCTGCCCGCGCAAGAAGAAAGTTTCCACCTACAAACTTTGACCGGATGCACTATTATCTCTACTCAAGACCAACATGGAATGATTCCCGCCGCCGCCGTTTGTGTCATATACTCCCTCCGTTCATAAAAGGATATCTCAACTTAGCCAAAATTTATATGTATCTACACACTAAATCATGTCTAGATACATACAAATTTAGGATAGGTTAAGATATACTTTTGTGAACGGAGGGAGTAGTTTTTTTCCCGATATGTTGGAATCGCAATCTTTTGGCACTAACTTAAAACTAATCCTACTAGACAAATAGATAATAGTGCATCCTTCTTTCTAACAGTATTCACTAAATATTCATGTTAGATATTTCAGTTTGGCTCAATGTAGAACGAGATCAGTTAGTTTGCTCTCAAGCATTCTGCATATATATATGGGCATGCTTATGTGCTGTCTCCTCTTTCCTATTGAAATATGATCTGGGTGAAAGCAAATGAGAGGTGGGTGAAAGCAAAAAAAAAGACAGGGTGATACGCATACCAAAGTTATGATGATTTATCGAACTGGTCATGCTAATTTTTGCGAAGAAAATATTTCTGATGTACTCATACAGATGATACAGTTTAGTTTTTATCATGCTCTATGTGTGTTAAGTGTTTGCTTGCTCAATGTTATATATGTGTATTTCCATTCTTTTTTTTTGTAGGAAAGCTTCTATATATACCCGGCTGGTCTCATTTTCTACCTAGTTGCATGTCAAGCTAGCTAGTTAGAAACATCTCTTTGTGCCTTATTATTCCGTCCATGTTATTATTCGGTTGTACCACTATATCTGTAAAATTTATGTGAGAAATTGGAGGAAACCAAAATGCTAGCCGGCAGGTTTACTAGTAGTTGCAATCGGGGATTTGCTAAATAGAGAGGGATGTGAACTCATTGTTCTCTGTATAGTGTATCCTATGGCCGTTGTCATAGAAAATGCCCAACACCCGCGGCATCGACTTTGGTCCTTCACGGTGGTCACCGAACCCTCTGATCGCCAGTCTTCCGACTGTGGGATGTCGTCCTGAACGAGGCACTGTGTGTACTTGTCGTCATCGAACTCATACTTGAAGGTTTTACGGTGCTCCAGGTTGTAAAGGGAGGTGTCACAGTGGTCAAACTTCTCCTCCGTTATGGCAAACGTCTAGTCCAGCCAATGCCTAATGCGTACCCCCAACCACCCACCACACACACACCCAACAACCTTAGGCGATTTGATGTAGTGTTATTTTTTTTCGAGGAAGACGGGGGGATTACTTCCCACCGGTTGTTATATTCATCGAAAGTAGCTTGGCGGGCCATGTTCTTACAACAGATAGAAATGTTACAAGGGGATACAAGAGAAGAGAAGACAAATAAAATACATAAAAAACAACAAGAAACAAGAGAGAAAACACTAAGGGAGGGGGAGGTGAGCAATGAAGCCCACCGAAACCCCCATGAGGCCGACACATCGAGAACTCGAGCCAGCCGCAGAGGAGGATCTCTGGTGAGAACCTCATCACCGAAAGCAAGTAGACGAAAAGGACACCACTGGCACTGACGAAGGGCGTCAGAAAGTCGAGTCTGTGTGATGACACAGGTGTGCCGTCGACGTAGCCGAAGGACGCTGCGCCGCCGAGACCAAGCACAGTCGAAGGGCGTCGGATAGCCGAGACTGGGGGCGACGACACCGGTGTGCCGACCCCGTGGTCGAAGGGCAACGCATGCCGAGGCCACCCCAGGAAGTCCGGGGAGCAGGTAGCGGAGACGTGGGCACCACAACAGGAGCACACCGAGGGACGTCACTGGCACAAACGAAGGGCGTCAGATAGTCGAGTATGTGTGACGACACCGGTGTGTCGTCGGCGTAGCCGAAGGACGCTGCGCCGCCGAGACCAAGCACAGTCGAAGGGCGTCGGATAGCCGAGACTGGGGCGACGACACCGGTGTGCCGACCCCGTGGTCGAAGAGCATCGCATGCCGAGGCCACCCTAGAATATCTAGGAAGCTCCGTCGGAGCCACAGAGACCACTGCCCAATCCCGCAAGGATACGAGCCAAAGGTACGGTGGGAAGGCAAGAGGCAAAAGCCGCCCGATGCATGTCAGGCTCCAAGGCGATGCCTCCAAGGAGGAAAGCGACACCGAGTCGCCTGATCCAGGAAGGATCGGGGATTTCTCCCGGAGCACCGACGGGAGAACACTGCGGAAAGGACACCTCCAGGGAGGAGCACGACACCCGAACGCGCCGCTGCCCATAGGCTTTCGCCTCAGCAGTGCCTCCCATGGCGTATCGGAGCGAGTCGGCCTCACCACCTCTACAGCACCAGAAGTCGGTGCCACCAGCAGCACGACGGGAGTGGAGCAGAGGGCCCTCTGGGGACGGCAGGCGCAACATCACGAGGGGGCAGCAGCCCGCCATAGACGCCTCCAGCCAGGAGCCTCGAGCGCCGTTGGACGGGGCGCCTCCACGCCGCAGCGACGAAGCCAGAACATTAGCAGGGGGCGACCGGGGAACTCCACCATCGCACCACGGTTGGAGTGCACGGGAGAGCGTCGCCCAGCGCACGGGGAGCAGCACACACGGGGAGCAGGGGCAGTGGCCCGCCCGGCCCATCCAGGGCCCACATCGGGCCCGGGCATCACGCGCCGCCTGAACGACGCCGTTCAGCACCGCGCCCCGCTTCCATGCGCCGCCCCCGCACCTTGCTGCCTGCTGCTGCGCCGACGGGCCACCGCCGCCACCAGCAGCAACGCGGCCAAGGCGGGATGGAGAGCGTGGGAGATGCAGTGTTATTTTTAATAATTTGATGCTTTTTTTATGCTATAATTAGCGGAAAAGCTAACTACTATCAGTACCGTCTAAAAAAAACTACTAGTACCAATATGCGTCACGCTGAATTTATTGTATCAAGTAATTACACCCCATAAGCACACACATTCTACACCACGACCCATGCAACAAATCAACTTGGTTGACCAAATAAATCCTACTTGGCGGCGGCGCACTCGGGCGGGGCTTGCGAGAACCTCCAGGGGTCGGTGCAGTAGTTGTAGATCATGTAGTTCTTCTGCACCGACCGGAGGCGGTCCTGCGCCGTGGCGTCGAGCTCCTGGTTCATCCACCCGCCGTTGGACCTCGCGCACGCCGCCGCGTCTTGCGACGTGCACCCGCTCGCCGCGAGCCCCTTGTAGGACGCCGTGAACGGCGCCCGCGACCAGTCCGTCTTCACGCGGCCGCCTTGCGTCGCCCAGTCCTCCGCGTCCCACATGCTCGCGTACACCCTCATCGGCTGCTGCGTCGGGAACGGCACGCCCGCCGTCGCCTGCCGGTTCCGGTACTCCCGTATCGGCGTCCCATCCACGTAGAACCTGCAGCAGATCGAAGAATTGTATAAGAAGAAGATGCGCTGGGGTGATGGATCGTAGAAGAAGAGGCTTTGCTAGCTGCATGCGTACGTACAGGATGTGCTGGGGGTTCCACAGGACAGAGTAGGTGTGGAAGTCGGCCGTGGGGTCGAACCACATGCGGAACTGCTGCTCCCGCTCGCCCTTCCCCTGGCTGTACACGTTGGTGTGCACCGTGTAGGGCTGGCCGCTCGCGTTCCCGAGGAACTCGAAGTCGATCTCGTCATGCGACGACCCCTGCGACGACAGCTGCAGCACGCACGGACAGATAATCAGTACACGCCTCACGCCATGATCGATGTCAACGTCCGCATGGAGAGTAGTTAGGCAAAGCGTGCTCGGCGCCGCGTGCGTACGTAGAAAGTGGCGACGGTGCCGGCGGAGTCGCCGGGGACGAGCTTGAGCTGCACGTCGAAGCGGCCGTAGAGGTACTGGTTCCTGGACTGGAACCCGGAGCCGGAGGCCCTGTCCAGGGACAGCGTCAGGAGGTTGCCGTCGCCCAGGATCTTGCCACGCCCATCGCCCCACGTGATGTCCACGTCCTGGTAGAAGTTGCCGGCGCGGGCCACGCCGGCAAGCAGCACGGTGCACAGAATCAGCAGGAATGTTCTTCTGGGATCGGACGCCATCTTCTGCAGCTAGCACTCGGCACTATACTTGTTATATATGGTGAGTTTGTGTGAAACGAATGGGTGCAAACTGTGGTTTTTATAGGCCACTGGGAGGAGCAGGATGACATCCCTTCATTCCTTCGGGTAAGATGGTTGGACCGGAGAAGAAAGGTTGTACGTGAGCTGGATCGATCAATAACTTTGACGACGTTGACACGAGTCTAGAATCGGACGGCTTAGTTAGCCAGTTTGCTTCTGGGCCTTGGTTTTGTTTGGTTCACAAATGATGGCGTCGAAAGACGACGGCGCCGCACGCGTTTGATCGGCAGGGGTCTCGCGCCAACTGATTACTTTGGTACCTACTGCAACAGCCGTGGCTTAATTAGCTCGTACAGTACATGAATTAGCTCCATGAATGTAAGGTTGCTTACAAGTCCTGTATCAGCTAGCTTGAGCCAGCCGTTCATGCTCATCTCAGGAAAATTAATGGGATCGGAGTGCCTAATTGTTAACTACTCCCATTAATTGTACTAGAAATATTAATTAGGAGCAACAAACTAAACATATAGTACCAGCGTATTTTATGGATGTTGATACTCACTGCTTTTCAGATTAGGCTAATCTTAAAGGTCAGTTTGTAAACAAAGGAGGGCCTAATTAAATGCTTGATCAACAATTGATCAACATGCATGGTTATCCCTCTTCTTCTTGCATTGATTGGCTCCACATTAACAACTAAAATTAGGCATAAATTAATGCGTCCGCAAATAATATTCAAATATTAAAGCAAGGTGCCTAATGAACTATAGTTTCATTTAGAATTTCTAGATGGACCTAATGAACTGAAAAAGGATCGAGTGCGAATCTAATCGCATGGTCTAACTAACATTGATGATCATGATCATTTCATCTTGCATTGTTTGGCTCCACATTAAGAGCCAAATAGAACTAAATTAATTTGCACGTAATTAATATTTGCCTATTCTCAAAGGGATCGTGCAAATACATTTTATTCAAAAAAAATCGGATAGGTCGAATAAATTGAGAACACGTCAAATTTTATAAAACTAAACGCGGAAGGGAAATCGACTGTACATTTAAAAAAATCAAATAACATAGTCCAGGATCATGATCACTTCGTCTCTATTATATCGGGCGAACTTGATTTTAGAATATCACATACAATTTCGTGATTTGATGCGATACCATTTTATTACACCAAAATTACATCCAGAATACCCTAGTATCAGTGTTCGAAAAATCGGCCGACACGCTGATAATCGACCGATTAATCGTGAATCATAAGGTGACTGATAAGATTACAACATATCATCCGAATTTATCACCGTCTCTCATTTATTAGTATGACAGCCGATTTAGCTCGAATTTCGCCACATATCGGGAATCTTACTCGATTTATCGGTCTGACAGCCGATGCATCGGCCGATACTCTTGTAGAACTGTACGGTAGCTCAAATTTTGTCATTTTTGTCGATTCAAAGGTAAGAAATCAAGATAACACTTCTGTCCAATACTGCAATGTTGGTTTTGCATAGCATATTTTAAAATTGATAGTGCTGAAATTTTGAATTTACAACAAAAACTAGCCGATAAATTGGCAACAGATAAAATTGACTAATCAGCCGCTAAGCGATTAGTTTCTATTATGAGTCCGACCGAGCAGTAAACGATAAACGATATCTTAAGTATTGGCTAATATATATCTAAAAGTGATCATAATCTCGTTCCATACCATACATACTTTAGCCTCATTTTGCGGTTGTTGAGTTTCGGTTGTCGTGAATTGTCGTGGTATGAAACAACAGATGCCTAGGGGTAGGCTTATCTTTGGGGCCGATGGACGCTAGAAGATTCGGGGAGGGATAGCGCACTGAAGAGCGCACACAGAAGAATAGATCAACACGGGGATTTACCCTGCTTCGGGGCTCTCATGAGAGATAAAACCCCTACTGCAGCATCTAGCCTATCGGTGTATTCTCCTCTCTGTATATGGATGGTACAAATGCTCCACGAGCTGGGTGAAGATTGCCTCTCAGAGGTCTTAGGTAGGAGGAGCTCCAGGTGAGCGGGGGGAGAAGAAGGGAGTGAGCCCGCGCAGGGGCGTCTCAGGAGAGCTCTCCCCCTGGTGCTCTTTATATAGGGAGAGCCCAGGGGACAAGGGGTGGCCCACTAGACACTGTACATGATATGACCACTGTGGTCTTGTCACCACTGTACAAGCATCACGCCCGTGTACTCGTGTCACATCAGTGGCACTGTAGCCATGCTGGCTGTGTCCTGGATAGGCATGGCCTGTCTTGTCCGTGTCCTTGGTTTGTCTTCTAGCTCCTGTCTCCGGGATCTTCGGTAAGTGGCAGGGGGTATCTTGTACTTGACGAGGTAATAGCTGGGATGTCGGCGGTGTGGACGTGGAGTGTTGGAGAAGAGGTAGCGCATCGCTGTGGAGGAGGTCCAGGCCGAGGCAGCTGTCGAGGAAGCAGCCGACGTAGCGATCCTGGAGCCGAGGTTCTTGTATCGGTCTTGACTTGCCCTGGCGATCTCGGTCGAGCGGATGAAGCAGTGGTGGAGCGCCGAGGCCTCCTGCCTCGACTCGGAGCGCATCTGGCGCCCTGGCGCGATGTCGGTCGAAGGACACCCCCGGCTGGGAGCGATCCCGCCTCGGCGATGACGGCCTACCGAACTAGGCGCGATGCCAGCCCTACCGAGGCTGTGCATCTCGGACGCCCTGGCCCGCCGAGGCTGGGCACACCGAGGCCCACCGAGATTGGACGCCGAGGCCCTACCGAGGCTGGACATCTCGGTCCAACCCGAGGTAAGAAGCGGCGGCCTGCTCCGGGGCGCAGCGAAGCCAGCCCGTCCGAGGCGAGCACGGCCCGCTCCGGTGCGCAGGAGGCCCAGTCGAGGTAAGTGAAGCCGGGCTTGGTCCGGGGCGCAGGAGAATCTCGGCCCCAACACCAGGGGGCGGCGGACAGACTCGGCCCGCCCGGGGGCGGTGGACAGCTTCAGGCTGCTCTGAGGTAAGGGTAACTCGGTTGGACCGAGACGAGGCTGTGCTGGCCCATCGGCGGCCCGAGGCACGGTAACAGGGCCCCAACCGAGATAGGCCACCCGATGCATGGCTTATGTCGGGCCAACTTCAGTTACTCCGACCTGGCCAAGCCAATCTCGGCCCGTGGAGCTTTTCTTCCGTTTTTCCTTTACCCTGCAATTATTTCTTTGTTGTTTCCTCTACCAACTCCATAAACCATCAACTCTGGGGTACCCGGGGTTACATCCCCGACATTAGTCCCCGAGGCTGCGGGGGACTCGCTGAGTCGCGCACAGACTTACAAAAACAAATAACCATACCAAAAGAAACCTCCATATACACAACACCCTGCCTGCATGGGCACCATTATATGTCGGTTTTCAGCCACCCTGGGCATTACCGAAGTCACATGCCGCCAGCATTACCTGGACCGACATAAGCCTGCACGGGCATATCTCATATGTCTCGGTATCTCGGCCTCTCTGGGCATATCTCATATGTCTCAGTATCTCGGTCTCTCTGGGCATATCTCATATGTCTCGGAGCATATGTCTGCACGGACATATCTCATATGTCGGTTTTTACCGTAAAGATATGCTGGCAGCCTTAGCTGAACCAACATATCACCTGCATGGGCTAAACTGACATTTTGCCTTCATAGGCACTTGTCAGATGACGAGCTGAGACATTTCTCAACACGTAATACTCAGTGAGATCAGATACCTTTCGACTCACTGTGCCGAGATAATGATGCTATGATACTCTGCTAAGCTTGGATAACTGAAGAATCATGATAATTGATTAAGCCGATAAAGATAGCAATTAAGAGACACTCGATGATATGAGATAAATGTCGTGACATTCTGACGAACCGAAATAAACGGCGATTTGAGGTATGAGGTAATGCTGAGATATAGATTGAGTACCGAAATAAACGGCGATTTGAGATATGGGATGATATTGAGATATCACTGTCAACCGAAATAAACGGCGATCCTGGAGAATACCGACAATGCTATGATATTTTGGATAATCCAAGACAACCGATAAAACCACGATCTCGGAAATGAATATCCTCTCGGTAAAACCGATATCACCTTTCAATGTTAGTTCAAGCATATATATAATGAATATTTTAACAGGAACAACAACTCTATTTAACAGATAAAACTAAGTCTAGCAGCAAAACTATGCACGTAGACACAGACTCGGTCTCAACCGAGTCCCCGAGTCACTTTTCTTATCTAGGAGACTAAACAAAACTTAACTGACTGTCCAGTCCCCGGGTCAAGACATCTTGTTCCCGGGGGAAACAACTAAGCATGGTAGGAAGGGGCAGTCCCCGAGTACTGTTTGAGACTATCTAAAAGCGTGATGCAGACATATAAATGATACTTACGAGGCAATGTTGTTGGAGAAGTCGAGGAAGATGCTGCTGCCGGCATGGATATCAATATGCTGGCCTGAGCCACCAATATCTCGGTTTGAGCCACTTTTATGTCGGATTAGACCAATATATGTCGGATTCCAATCTTATGTCGGATCTTCCAAGTTTATCTCTGATTTTCCAAGCTTAACTCGGATTTCCAAGCCTTAACTCGGATTTCCAAGACTTAACTCGGAATGCCAGCATATGTCAGAATTCCAGCATATCTCGGAATGCCAGCATATCTCGGAATGCCAGCATATCAGCATATGTCGGAATTCCAGCACATCTCGGAATTTCAGGATACCTCGGATTTCAGGATACCTCGGATTTCAGGATACCTCGGATGAACAGTGTTGCCAGGACATGGATATGTCGGATGAACAGTGTTTCCAGGACATGGATATGTCGGTATTGGCTATTTGTATGTCGGTTTTGGCTTCTGTTAACCCGGGATGATGTCGGAGTCGAGTCCCCGAGTTAACAAAAAAGGTCCCGTCCGAATTTATTCCAGCAAGCGCCACTACCAGCCCCACGGTGGGCGCCAACTGTCGTGGTATGAAACAACAGATGCCTAGGGGTAGGCTTATCTTTGGGGCCGCTGGACGCTAGAGGATTCGGGGAGGGATAGCGCACTGAAGAGCGCACACAGAAGAATAGATCAACACGGGGATTTACCCTGCTTCGGGGCTCTCATGAGAGATAAAACCCCTACTGCAGCATCTAGCCTATCGGTGTATTCTCCTCTCTGTATATGGATGGTACAAACGCTCCACGAGCTGGTGAAGATTGCCTCTCTGAGGTCTTAGCTAGGAGGAGCTCCAGGTGAGCGGGGGGAGAAGAAGAGAGTGAGCCCGCGCAGGGGCGTCTCAGGAGAGCTCTCCCCTGGTGCTCTTTATATAGGGAGAGCCCAGGGGACAAGGGGTGGCCCACTAGACACTGTACATGATATGACCACTGTGGTCTTGTCACCACTGTACAAGCGTCACGCCCGTGTACTCTTGTCACATCAGTGGCACTGTAGCCATGCTGGCTGTGTCCTGGATAGGCATGGCCTGTCTTGTCCGTGTCCTTGGTTTTGTCTTCTAGCTCCTGTCTCCGGGATCTTCGGTAAGTGGCAGGGGGTATCTTGTACTTGACGAGGTAATAGCTGGGATGTCGGCGGTGTGGACGTGGAGTGTTGGAGAAGAGGTAGCGCATCGCTGTGGAGGAGGTCCAGGCCGAGGCAGCTGTCGAGGAAGCAGCCGACGTAGCGATCCTGGAGCCGAGGTTCTTGTATCGGTCTTGACTTGCCCTGGCGATCTCGGTCGAGCGGATGAAGCAGTGGTGGAGCGCCGAGGCCTCCTGCCTCGACTCGGAGCGCATCTGGCGCCCTGGCGCGATGTCGGTCGAAGGACACCCCCGGCTGGGAGCGATCCCGCCTCGGCGATGACGGCCTACCGAACTAGGCGCGATGCCAGCCCTACCGAGGCTGTGCATCTCGGACGCCCTGGCCTGCCGAGGCTGGGTACACCGAGGCCCACCGAGATTGGACGCCGAGGCCCACCGAGGCTGGACATCTCGGTCCAACCCGAGGTAAGAAGCGGCGGCCTGCTCCGGGGCGCAGCGAAGCCAGCCCGTCCGAGGCGAGCACGGCCCGCTCCGGTGCGCAGGAGGCCCAGTCGAGGTAAGTGAAGCCGGGCTTGGTCCGGGGCGCAGGAGAATCTCGGCCCCAACACCAGGGGGCGGCGGACAGACTCGGCCCGCCCGGGGGCGGTGGACAGCTTCAGGCTGCTCCGAGGTAAGGGTAACTCGGTTGGACCGAGACGAGGCTGTGCTGGCCCATCGGCGGCCCGAGGCACGGTAACAGGGCCCCAACCGAGATAGGCCACCCGATGTATGGCTTATGTCGGGCCAACTTCAGTTACTCCGACCTGGCCAAGCCAATCTCGGCCCGTGGAGCTTTTCTTCCGTTTTTTCCTTTACCCTGCAATTATTTCTTTGCTGTTTCCTCTACCAACTTCATAAACCATCTACTCTGGGGTACCCGGGGTTACATCCCCGACATGAATTAATACAAACATTTGGTACTTAAACAGAAAATAGGAAAAAATGGCTTAAAAGGTTTGAATAACCCGTATGTTGAACGTATCATTAAACCATGCAAAATAAGTGTACTAAAAAATTACGTTCAAGTATCACAGATCTTCAAAAGCGGTTGAGATTTGCTGAATTTGTGCCCCCTGACTTTGAGTGACTGACATGTGGGCCCCGCATGTGGAGAACCTACATGCCAGTGACACAAAGTCACCTGGCATTAGATTTCGCAAAGTCAGCCAAACCTTTCCCCTTCAAAAGATGCTTCATCGTATCGTGCAAAACCAAAAGACTTGCAGCGGCAGTTTAAAAGTGGGATAGTACTAGTCGTTTGACAGTTGGAGTAAGAGAAAAGTGAGTCTTCTTCCAAGTCATCCAATCGGTCTTACATGACACCCCCAGGCGTCCGATCGTTGTAACCGAACTCGCCACATGAACATCTTTGTCGTGTGTTTGTTCGCAACATCGGTGCAATATTTCCCCATGAACACATAAAAAATCATCTAAAATCACTGCAACATTCAAACACAGATATGCAATAAAGCCATATTAATTCCAAGAAAAATATTAAAATGTGTCGGGAAATACACAACATGAACCACAAACATACACAACATAAGCAAATGTCGCATACAATACAGAGACACACATTTGCAGCATAATCTCGACGGTTCCCAATAGATTGCAATATTTTTCTCATGTGTACACAACAAACACTATACGAGAGGGAAGAGCTCTCGTATCAAGTATCAACAATAGATTGGTGGCGTGACCTCATGTCATAGGGAAGAGCTCTCGTATCATGTGTACATAATCTCGACGGTTCCCAATAGATTGCAATATTTGCAGCCACACTCTTCACAACATAAAAATCATCGATTTCATTAACTTCTTACTATCAAGTATCAACAATGCAAGCACCGAATTTCGTTCGAGATAGCCTGCCACGAATTTGGGTTTGGAGCTCTGCATGCGCCAGATCAAACAAGCCAGCATCCATTCCCCATAGCTTAGGTCAGGTGCCTTCCCAATGTTTGGTGGCGTGACCTCAAGCTCCACCATGGAGTCACCCATCCATGGCACAAGCGTTTTATGGGCATAATCTAGGGCAAAGGATGTGCGCTCACGGATGATAATGATGATGAGGAGGTGTCCGCGAACAAGACAATATGAGAGGGAAGAGCTTGATAAGAACCGATGCGAAGGAGACGAGAGGAAGAGGAGCACGGGACAAACAATTATTTCTCCTTACTTAGTTGACAGGGCGAACAATCCATTTCCTTGATCAGTCGATGGGATAGGATCTTTGTCCTTAACATTATGATGGCACAAGTCGGGTGGGTATACCCTCATTGTGCCACGTGGATAGTCCGAGAGCAATTAACCATCGTATACTGGGGTGGCCACACTTCGCCACTTAATTTGCACATCACGCACATATTAGCTACGTAAAACACTACATTATTCCGATCATGGACAGGCCGGCGCCTCCATTTCGAAATTCCTACGCAATTACCCTACTCCCGGCAGATACGTATACCACACGCGTGCCAGTGCAAATTAAGCACCGGTACGTAAGTGCCTGATGTTCACTACGACTATTTTCTCGCCTCTCATCCATCGCGCGGCTCGCATGCATGTACGCTGCAAGTAATCACGGACCAATTTACACAGCGTCTCCTTGTATCGGTATTCGGATAGGGTCGCAGAGACGTCGCCCTCTCCTCAAACTATGATCAAATAGCTACATCCTATAATCTTCGGATTGGCCCTCCACCACCTTAGACGTTTCTACAATTTCTCATGGTGGTATGTAATCCGTCTTTTTTATTTTAGCTTTGATACCTTGTGTATGTGTGGCTGTGTACATCTTTGCTATGCAGAGGCTGGATGTTATGCTTATGACTTTTTAAGTAATATAAAGTTTGCTTTATCGAAAAAAAAGCTACATCCTACAGAAATTCGAACGAACGCCGCCCATGCATATGTAATCACCATGCATGCACAACTCCATGGATCTTGTAGAGGTGTCCTAGCCGAGTACTCCACTCCATGTCTCCATCACATAGCTAGCCTTATCGATCTACCCAAATGCCCATCCCATTCAATTTCCCCCCTATCTTTAGGTCTCGTTAAACCCAGCTTTTCCGATAAGAAAAGGAAGGTCCGCACCACTCAGGGCACATATTTGCAACACTGTTGGGGGCCGAACGTCGCCGTCGACCAAGTGGAGTCGCCAATCCGATCCCTAGCTATAGGCTAAGCTGATCATGGGTCGGCCGTTAAAGTTGGGCAACATCCGGCCGGTGTCTTCTCTAGCCTTGCATCGTAGTACTAGTAGACTAGTGGTACAAGGCTGTTATCATTTTCCCATGCCATAATAATGCAGATCGTATCAACATTCTGCGCACTGGCGACATGATAACTGTAAATGGAACTAGATCACTTCTTGTTGCAGACAGGGGGGTTTTCCTCAGCGGGACACGTATCAAACGTAGTTTTCAGAGTTTTAGGTAACAGATAATGGTGCATTGCCAATAACTATCATGATGTTTGTTAATAATGATGACCACCAATAACACTCAAGATGGCCAACACATGGTAACGGGTTACTATATCTTTCTTTGTTGATAACCTTTTGAACTACGATGAGGAGGGCGTTTTGGCTCCCGGGAGCATATGCTCCCGGTATGTTCAAAAAATAGAATAAATTGAATTTTTTTCAAACAAATCCGAAAAAAATCATGCACGTACCTGGCGATGTCACGCACGACCGTGTCAAATTTCGCACCGAAACAACATCGTATGCGCCCGGTGCAAAAATGACAAAAATTCTGTTTTTGTCATTTTTGCACAGGGCGCATACGATGTTGTTTCGGTACGAAATTTGACACGGTCGTGCGTGACATCGTCAGGCACGTGCATGATTTTTTTCGGATTTTTTTTGAAAAGTTTTCAATTGGTTCTATTTTTTTGAACATACCGGGAGCATATGCTCCCGGGAGCCAAATTGAATTTCCGGAAGATGTTGGAATTCATGGTGGGCTTTAGGCTCATAGACCAAAAAGTTTCTAGAAAATAGATCCAATCATGCATGGCAAGATGCAGCAGGGCAGAGCTGCACCCCGGGAAATAGGGGTCATGGCTTGGGTGCAGAACTTCTTTTACCTATATATTTGTGAAATAGTTGATTTAACCTAGCACTTAGCCTAACTATAACATGAAATTCAAACTGGCCCACGATTTGGTTCGATCCTGGCTTCACCCCTGGCAAGAGTTGAGAACACTGAACACAACGCTTCCCTAAGAGACGACAAAAATATAAGACCTTAGGTGAATCGAGTTGTAAAGGCAAGATGAGTTGTTTTGAGCATAAATTTGTGAAACCCACCATGAGATCTAACCTATGAAGGTCACACCGCCGTCCAACGCCTCGTATGCTAATGCGTAAAGCAACTAGCTGGTCCTTTCAGGAGTAACTCAAAACTTAGTAATGACTTGCATCTACTCTTGATTTCACGCCTTATGATGCTTTAGAGTTTTGAGGAGCATCTCTGACATCAGATGCGCACGGCAAAGGAGGAATAATTTGTACGTGTATGCATTGTTTCATCTCGTCCAACTCCCAGTGCAAGCGCTGGAAATTTACTCCCACCATTCCAAACTATCTTATGTTTTTGTAAAACTCAAAAGTTTTACCTACTGTATACGGAGAAAATAGTGTCAACAACTCCAATACAAATGCATACAACGCGAAATATATTCCATGATGGTTCTAATAATATGGATTTGGACATTATAGACAAAGATTTCTTTCTATATACTTGATCAACCTTTTTGATTTATTTTTGACCTAACCTAAAGAGTAAAAGGACTGTGCGGTCTATGAAGTTGCCAAGAAGTAGCGTATTGGTCACAAACTGGGAAAACGCTAACTATTGGTCAGGAAGTTGCGGAGATCCGACTCATTCGTCACTCCCGCCGTGTAAAAGCTGACGTGGCACCGTTAGTTTTTGCAGAAATCCCCCTGAAGCTGAGCAAAAGTCCACCATGGTCTGCCCGGCGCCCGTGTGGTCCGGCGCGAGCACCGACGCCGGGATGGGCAGGTGCTTGGCGTCCACGCGGATGCCCAGGAGTAGCACGCCGGCGTCGAAGTAGGGGAGCGGCAGCGCCGGCTGGTACAGGGGCGTGTAGTTGAGCGGCAGGAATGGGGGGAGGTCGATGGGGCGAGGAGTAGCACGCCGGCGTCGTCGCGGTCGGAGATGCAGTACGAGAAGCGCCGGGTGCTGGCCTGCGAGACGAAGGAGAGGGCGCCCCTGTTCATGCCCAGCAGCCCAGCGCTCGCCACGCCGTCCGGGGAGGAGTCGAACGCCGCGCGGAGCGGCGGCGCGCTGCCGACGGCGAAGACGTCGGTCGCGAGCGCGCCGTCCGAGGACGACCCGTCCGCGTAGGAGAGTGACACGCTGCACCGGCGCGAGGCCCCGTCGCACGCCGGCGGCGACAGCAGGTCCCGCGAGCGGCAGTGCGCGGAGGCGCAGGGCACGGCGGCGAAGTTGGATGAGGCCCTCGGGCGGAAGGACGTCACGTTGTTCCTGGCGCCGCAGAGAAGCCAGGACAGCTCGCTGCCGGTGTCGAGCACCATGGTGACGTTCTGCGGCGGCGTGCCGACGCCGAGCGAGACGGTGAGGCTGACGTTGTGGTGGAACCGCAGCTTGCTGGGATGCCGCGGTAGCGCCCTTACCGGCATCTGCCGCGTCCGCAGAGCCACAGCAGCGGCTTCGCCCGCGGCCTCGCCGCCTCAGACGACCATGGCACGGCGAGCAAGACGAAGAGGAGGCAAAGGACCGGTGGGGGACCATGGTGGACTTTTGCTCAGCTTCAGGGGGATTTCTGCAAAAACTAACGGTGCCACGTCAGCTTTTACACGGCGGGAGTGACGAAGTGACGAATGTGTCGGATCTCCGCAACTTCCTGACCAATATTTAGCGTTTTCCCAGTTTGTGACCAATACGGTACTTCTTGGCAACTTCATAGACCGCGCAGTCCTTTTACTCTAACCTAAAACTCATGGTACTTTGAACTAGATGAAGTAGAATAATTGTTGGACGATGCTTAGATCGATCCAGCATGGACGGTCGATGGGGCGAAGGGAGGCCCACCGGTCATTCGTGGCCAGTCAAAATGCTAGAGTACCTCCACAACTAACCACACCACGTACAGTCGACCTGTCTCCTTGTGCGGACATCAACGTCATCTTTTCAGCCCCTGTGGTGCTCACCGGCACTTCTTTTTCAGGCTAGAACAAAGACAATCTTCTAGGGCCTCGCCGAGATCCACCTCAAATTCTACTCCATGAACAGCGCCATAGTTTGGATTTCATTATGTCTTATCACACTCGATTAAATGTTCCAACTGAGCTGAAACCTGACAGGAAGGAAGGAAGGAATAAGAGAAAGCGTGTCACACCAAATAAATAGATGGGATTCAAGTTTAGGCTCCAACCAGGAGAGACTTGGACGCAGGAGCTAGGCACGGTCCAACGTCCGTTCCATGAATGCTCTTGCATGGCAGCGCTAGCTAGTACTCCCTCTGTCTTGATGTTTTACCATTTGTCCATATGCACATGTTTTTTTAGAAAAGGAGGGTGCGAGTCCCGGCCTCTGCATCGAGTGATGCACACAGCCATTCGCACTTATTAATTCCAACCAGATTTACAGAGTACAGTATTGAAAAACAAAACTGAAGTCAACCTCTCGACAACAGGGTCGCTACCACTATGATGGGGGTGACTAATCACCAACGCACATCATCTAAAACCTTCAGCTAAACACTCAACGCACACCTATGCACGCTTTAGTCGCTGCCGCCGTCTTCCACGAACCCATCTTCAGAAAGGATCAACACCATGACCTTGCAAAACCGGTCTGCCGTCGGCATCGCCACGATGCCAGACAGCGCCACCATGCGCGAGTCCATCAACCCGAAGTCGAGACCCCGCAGCGCCACGCCGCCGAGACTCACCGACATCGACATCCGGCGCCGCTCCACAGACGATGCCCCCAAGAGGGAACACGACACCACAGCGCCGCCATCGTCCGATCCGTAGATCTTAGGGTTTCCCCCGGAGCATTGCAAGCGAGAAGACGTGGACTGCTAGGACGATGCCTTCACCAAGGTAACGACGTCGAGACGTCGCCATCGCCCGCCAAAAGGCCAGCTTTCACCGGCAGCCGCGCCTCCGAACTCGCCGCCAGCCTGGCCGACCACTTTGGTGGAGAAGGTAGCCACCACCACCATGCCCGGGCCAAAAAGACCCGGACGTCCTCATGCGCGCGAAGATGTCCCAGGGTACCTCCTCTTGCCGTTACCGAAGTTGACTAGACGTGGTCGCCATGGATCTCGATCCAAACCCTAGAGTCCAGATTGGATCTCACCGCAGCCACGATCCAAGTCTTCCGCGGAGGACGACCGCCGAGATCCCTTGGCCGCCAAATCTCCGCTGCGCACCACCGTTGGAGGGGAAGAGGACGGGCGCCGCCGCCCCTTGCGTTTCCGTCGGCCGAGGACAGCGCCGCCGCCGCCGCCTCACCACATGGGTTTAGTCCAGCGGCGTCCTCAGCGGCGGCGGCGGTAGAGGGTGGAGATGTGGGGGAGGGCTGAGGGTACTGGGGATGGGACTCCCCGGGGGCGGCGCAGCGCCGCCGCCTCGGGGGAGAAGAGGCCCGTCCATATGCACATGTATACAAATGTATATAGATATTTTGTGTGTGCATGTTCACTTATTTTAGTGTGCATTTAGACAACATGTGCAATAGGTAAAACGTCTTATATTCATGCACGGAGGGAGTAGGAGTATATATTCTTCTACTGCTTTTCTTTCTGAAGTACTCCCTCCGTTTTTTAATATAAAATGTTTTAACTTTTGTCCATATTCACATGCAAACAAATATATGTAGACACATTTTAATTTACATGTTCACTCATTTTGGATATATGTATACAACATGCGTAACATCTAAAACATGTTATATTAAAAAACGGAGGGAGTACTCTCGTGCATGAGTGCATGACAAACCGTAATAGACCCATCATGAGAAGGACGTACCTACGTCTGTATTCTGGACGCGGCCTGGCCTGAGTAGGCTCTTTCTGTCGGACGTCCATCGTCGACGTCCAATTCCGGTGATCACAAACAGTGGCAGTGGTCGCCGTGCATGCAAATATGGATATATCGCTGGGAATTTCGCCCTCGAGAACGGGTGTTTCGAAAGGGAAGTACGCGTGGGAGAAGCATGAGGAGTTCAATTTTGATGATCGAGCCGAGGAAGATAATGCTGAGTTTTTGAATTCTTGTACCGTACCGTCGGCTTTTTTCCATTGGTGAATTGAAGTGTGGACGTACGTAGCTAATTGATGGCTTTGACGGGAACGTTTGAAGAACAGGCGGACATGCATGGTGTACTGTGCATACGCAAATCAGAATAAGTGCTTCTTCCTTTTACATTTCGGATTTTGATGGAATGACCGAAAACGGTATAATCTGGACAAGAAAAAGGAGTAAACCACATCCCTGTATATTGCTGCAACCCGTACAAGATGGGGCGTTGCTATTTGCCGCACCCACCGAAACGTTACTTCATGGGCCGCTTTGCCGGCCCGGTAACAGGTACTAATTATCTTTTTTATCTTCTTTTCTTTTATTTCGTTCCTCGGAAGTACTCCCTCCGTTATGAAATGTAAGGTGTTTTAGGTGTTCATGTTGTGTAAATGCAAACTAAAATGAGTAAACATATACATTAAAACGCGTCTATATAATTTGTATACATGTCAATGTGGACAAAGTCTAAAACATCTTATATTTAGGAATGGAGAGAGAGTATCTTCCGGAAGGGAAACCTTCCTGTAGCGTCGTAGTGATAAACGTTTCGTTTCTTTTTCTTTTTTTATTTAAAAAGTGTTCACGTTTGTGGAAAACGAAGAAAAGAAAATCTTGTTGTAAAATTAACATATTTATATAAAAAAGAAAAGATACATTTATCTTATTTGAACGATTTGTTAAATATGAACATTTATGACAATTGAGCGATTTTTCAAATATGAACATTAATGTATTTGAACAGGTTTTCAATATGACATTTATGTTGAAAACCTGTTATGTTGTGTTTCGCAAAAAAAAATGACATTTATGTTATCTAGATGATTTTTCACTATCTTATTTGAACAATTTTTTCAGTATGAAGAGAAGCTTGCCAACATCGTCTAACATGGTTTGGGCATATACAACACATGCCTCCAGAAGCGGCAGTGCATTACAAACGGATAAAGCGTGATGAGAATGTTAAAGGGGTCGTGGTAAATCAAACTTGACATGGGAGGATTTCGTTACGAGAGATCCGAAAGATTAGAATATCACAACCGAACTAGTCATGAATAAGGGTGCACTGAAGTTAGCCATCCACGTGACAGAACCATTACTTGGTTTCAAAATCTTATGGGTTTCAACTCTATCCTACCCAAATTGTTTGGAAATGAAAGGTTTTGTTGTTGTTATTGAACATTAATGTTATTTGAACGGTTTTTAACATAAACATTTATGTTATCTAGAAGATTTTCAGTAAGAACATTTATCTTATTTGAACTATTTTTAATAAAAACATTTTAAAATACAAAAAAAGAAGAAGAAAGAAATAATAGGTCGGTAAGGAAAAAAGATTTTTTATAGAATTTCAAAACTTATTTTATAAGGTTAGACATGAAAGCAAAAGGATATTGGTTAGCAAAACGATATACATTCAAAAGTTGTGTTTCACAATCAACCATAATCACTTGCGAATCTAGAATCTAGATATTGGAATGGCATGACTATTTGTATAATGTATGAACAACATAAATTTGGTACATCGGTTAAATTTTGTATGAAAAAAACATGGTTAAGTATATTTGTTTGTTTAAATATCATGTAAATTCAAGAAATAGTCTAAAAATACGATTTCAGATCTTGGGCAACTAGTGCTAAGCACATGCACTACCAAATATTGAAATAATTATGTGTGCCAAATGTCTTTCCTATCCGGCCCGCAGCTAACGCACCGTAGAATTGTTTGTGCTAACGGTCCATGCTATAAATTTTTGCATTCTAGAAGGGGCGGCGGCGCCATGTCCTCCATGGAAAACCCATAAAACACCCTTAATTAACCATAATACTAATCACAACTTAGAAAGAAGAAAATCCATTTTGCAGTTCTCCAAATCATCATGTTTTTTCATTGAAAGTAAAGTTCTTTGCATTTTATTGATAGAAAATTATATTCGTGCATATCGCTACATACAATTACCATGGTCGTACATTGAACCAACCAAGATATGAGTTCTCTAAAGAAGAAAGCTCTACATATCCTTTGAAAGTTGGTGAACTAATTAAATAATGAGCAAAGATACTTCACGCACTTTACTTGGTGGCAAACCACATATATACAATCGTGCCATATGAACGGGAGGAGTGAAGAACAAATTTCACATCACCGGTATATATAAAATGAGGGAAGTAGGGTAGACTAGAATGAGACATCATGTGACATGAGCAACGTGGAGCTGCAAACTCCAATAGAAACGAGAGGCATCAGAATCTTGTATTCTCGCCCGTCAGTTGTGATTACCAGTGGGGCTTAACAACATAGAGCAGGCGACCTCGTACCTCGACCTAACTTGAGTGAGCTCCTAGTACTCTACCGTTATTTCGTGGTGGTTGGCCAAAACGAGATTTGGAGGCGTACTTGCTAGCATGTAGCACTGGGACACAATGGGGGAGGGTGACCATGAAACCGAGTGAATGGTCATGGGCCTTTTTATTTGGGCGGGCTGTAGCTGGCTGTGGGAATGTCCAGGGAAAGCTGCTTTGTAAGTTTCTGTTTTTAGAAACCCAGCTGGCTGGATGTTAACAGTGGAATTGTCTGAAACACCCTTACAGTTTGCACATAAATAACAGCCACCAAATAATCATGCACGAAAAGACAGCATATCCATCTAGCACTAACCGGCACCAAAACTAATGCACTGACAGTAGCATATCCATCTAGCACTAACACGCACCAACTAATCTTGCACTAACAGCCAACAGCAGTAAATTAGATCAAGCAAGGCCAGTAGAAATTCGTGCAGGCAAAGCATCACACGGTCGCGTTTGGCTGGGATGGGGCACGAGAACTGTGCTCTGTCGCTGGTGTGTGCGCGTACTGGGAGAAAAAAAAAAAAAGGAGAGGCATTCGCTCTGTAAATACGTGAACGCAGAGGGCCAAAGTGGTATACCCACTCGATCTGAAGTTGCCAACGCTCGGGAAGCACCTCACAGGTGCTTTTTCCGTATGTAGGAGAACGACCGCTTCGGCAAAAGCCCACCGCGAAGGCCCAGTACCCTTTGTTTCGTCTAGGCTGTTTTTTTTCGCGGAAACACATAAAAGTCAAAACAAAGAGGCACTATGTTTTTTTAGATACACGGCGAATGATACAAGGTACTGATACAGCTTACAACTCTACGCCAACCCAAGCACAAGAAAAAGAAAATAAAGCACAACTCGAAGAAGGCGAAGATCTCCTCGCTCGAACGCAGAAACGAAGCAAACCAGCAGGACACTGCAACATTGGCCTGCAAGCCCTTGTAGAGGCGTCGGAACATGGCCACGGCCTGACCCCTGGTCAGAACCGGTGGTGACGTCGTCACCAGACATGCCCGCGTGGGGACGAACCCAGCCCACCGCAACACCGACAACGGCGGCAGACGACATCCCACCGACCACGGCCGCGTCGCTCGGCGAACATAGCACCGAGGTGTGTGGCGACTCCATAGGACAGACAACCTCACACGGACATAGAACACCTTGCTGCAACGAGCTCCTGCACAGATACAGCTTCAGACGCTGACGACCAAAACGAGATGGGAAAGCTTGGAGCTGCCGCTAAACAGAAGCCGCCAACAACCACCCTCCAAGACAACACCTAGCTGCACCACCGAACCTAAATGGCGCCTCCAAGGAGGGAACGACGCCCAAGCGCCGCCGCCATCCAATCCGAGATGGATTTGGGTTTTCACCCGGGACGGGTTTGGGGGTGGGCCGAAGGGGCTTCAACAGCGCCTCCAAGAAGGTAGACGGCGCCCAAAGAGCGTCGTCGCCGCTGTGGTCAACGACCAAGGATTTCTCCCGACCCAGTTCGAACCACCACCACACCAAGAGGATAAGAGGTCGAGAGACTGAAGACGAAGCGCTGCGACCAACTCCCGCCGCCTCCTCGCGCCCACGCGGCCAAGGAGGGCCACCAGCACCCGCGCATGCCACTCCGCCTAAACAATGGTTTGCGAAGTTCAGACAGATTGCATACGTTTTCTTTCTTTTAGCGTGTGCAAAGTTTTGGCCCGCAACCGTCGTCCAATCCATAACAAACGCCTTCAAACTGTAAAGGTAAGCGATGTGTGATAACGCACACGGGACGCTGCAAGCCGTACAAAATCCATGTGGTATGACTCTGTTCCTGATGCTCTCACTGCTGAAGCTTTTGCTTGTCGAGATGGCATTTCTTTGAGTCTTGTGTGTTCAAGCCGCAACATGTCACTGCTAAACAAGTTCCAGTGTGAGTCCGGATTGTGCCTAGAGTTCCCAGGTGCCGGCGTTTCTATCTCCCTGTATTCAGCATGACCTCTATATGCTGGGTAAGTAATGAATCTGTTCCTAAAAAAGAGAGAGGCAAAAATACAAGGCTTTGCAGGACTCATATGAAGCAAATATATATATAGAGAGAGAGGGGCTCGATTTGAATACTTTGCTGCCATTCATGTATATAGGATAAATAAAATGTAACGAAAAGAAACATAAAAGAAAGTGGAACACTACAAAGAACAAAAAATTCAGACCTATGAAAAAGTGTTATCTGGCAAATTATTAGAATTTACTAAATTATCAAATGAAATGGGCGTTGAAAGAAAAACGACAAATTTCAAATTCTGATCAAACCAAAAGTTACGTCAACAATTTTGTGAATTCGTCATCTCTAGCACCATTTCTTGCATCTTGGCGTTAATTACTTTATACCTCCAGTGAAACAGACTTTAGAAAGAAAAAAATGCGACCCATGGGCACTAGCACACAGGGCTTATTTTTATAGTAGATGGCACCCAGGTGAGAGAAACCAGAAATTCGGTCCTGGTAGGACTCGAACCCTGGTCTGCAGGGTAGCACCATTGTGCCCCTACCACTAGGCCTCTGCCTTGTTCTCGAAACAGACTTTAGAAGAGTCTACACTCGTACAAGTTCGAAGCTTTTTTATTTTTATTGCAGGAAAGACGCTACACTAACCATAAAAGTTAAAGATTAGAATGAGCACCTATTCGATTAAAAAAAATAAGGGATTGTAGATTAAAGCCCAGAGACTAGGGAGCCAATATGCGTGGAAATTTAGGGTTCCCCTACCTATCGCTGTTTGCGAGGCGAGACATCCGGCTCGCCAACAGGAACCGTCCCCCGACGAAAGCCCAATAAGAAAGAAGCCCATCCGACTCGAACGTCTCGCCCGAGCGCGTCGCACATGGTACGCGCATGCGTCGCTAGAGCTCCATCGCACGATCGCTAGCTAGCCCCAGAGCTCGATCGCACGTTGGAGCCACGCGGCTAGGTATGTACATAGTCACATAGAGCGTGCACGTAAAAAGCAGACAGAAGTATAACCATAATTCTTTCGAAAAGAACAAATGAAAAATCAAAAGTACATGTACACAAAAAATGGTTCAGATTTTTGAAAAATTATCATTTTCGAAAATGGTTCACATTTAAAAATGGTTCATTTTTGGAAATGGTTCCAATTTTGAAAAATGTTCATATGGTATCATGTGAGTAAATTTTCTTGACTCTTCTTTCGGCAGTTTCTATATGATTTTCTAAGAAAAAATAACAGTGCAATATTGGATGATTTCGTACGATTTGTAAGAAAAATGGTTCCAAATTGAAAAATGGTTCCAAATTTGAAAATGGTT
This sequence comes from Poa pratensis, assembly GCA_947311845.1. Classification (NCBI taxonomy): domain Eukaryota; kingdom Viridiplantae; phylum Streptophyta; class Magnoliopsida; order Poales; family Poaceae; genus Poa; species Poa pratensis. The sequence continues at coordinate 15,627,831 of CAMZMU010000070.1, read as the reverse complement.
CCATATTTGAAAATGGTTCTAAAATTAAAATGGTTCCAATTTCGAAAAGGTTCAGATTATTAAAATGGTTCCAAATGTGAAAATGGTTCCAATTTCGAAAATGGTTCAGATTTTAAAATTTGTTTACTTTGAAAATGGTTCCAAATTAAAAAAAATGGTTCCAAAAATAAAAAATGGTTCTAAAATCAGAACCATTTTAAAAAAAGAACCATTTCAAAAAAGGAAGAATTTTAAAAATTGGAACCATTTTTAAAAATCTTTTAAAAAAAGAACCGTTTTAAAAAAAACACAAAAAAGGAACATTTACAAAAATCGGAACCAATTTTGAAAATCGAAACCATTTTCGAAAAAGAACCAATTTGAAAAAAGAACCATTTTAAAAAGAACCATTTTAAAAAAGGAACATATTAAAAAATCGGAACCAATTCAAAAAAATAACCATTTTCAAAAAAGAACCATTTAAAAAATAACCATTTTTGAAAAAGAACCATTTACAAAAATCAGAACAAATTTTGAAAATGGTTCCAATTTTTAAAATGGTTCTAAAATCAGAACCATTTTCAAAAAGAACCATTTCAAAAAAGGAACAATTTTAAAAATCGGAACCATTTTTAAAAATCAAAACCATTTTTAAAAAGAACCGTTTTCAAAAAACCATTTAAAAAAGGAAACGTTTAAAAAAACCATTTTAAAAAGGGAGCACATTATCTAATCGGAACCATTTAGGGCAAGGAAATGTTTAACTTTGCTGGATGAGTCATGCGTGGAACAACAAGAGAATGACCTTAGCTAATCAGATGTGGGCAGATTATCAAGTGAGACGTGGGCAAGGAAATGTTTAACTTTGCTGGAATGATTTAGATTCTTCTTTATCTATGTTTGCTAGTTGGTATGTTTCATATATGTCAAATTAGTTATTTTCTTTGTCAAATTATCAAATGATGTCATATAACTTTAGCTAATCTGATGATTTTCTTGTTGCTCTAGGTATGGGTTCCAAAAAAAAAGGCAGGAGCTACTGTGCTTGGACTGATCAGATGGACAAGGCAATGCTAGATGTCTTCATCGACCATTACAACAAAGGAGACCGTGCTCAAAATGGGTGGAAACCTCACGTCTACACTGCTGCTGTCAAGAATGTGAGAGAGAAGTGTAACAAGCAAATTACGAAGGAGCACATTGTTTCCAGAAGTAAGACGTTTGACAAGTACTATGTTGTCGTCAACAAGATGCTTTGTCAAAGTGGCTTTGGTTGGGATTGGGACAACATGATGATCTCTGTTGATAGTGAGGATGTTTGGAGGAATTATGTCAAGGTAAACGTATTGCTTTTCTCATAGCTACTGCCCCTGAATTATGTCAAGGAATTATGATCTTCTGTTGGTTAATGTTTAATCACAAGAGTACCAACTGATAGCATCATTACAATGTAGAAAACTGGCTGTTGGTAGCCAACTGGATGGAAGTAATATCATGTTGGGGTATTGTATCCTGTAGCTTGTTGGAGGATCTCTTTAGTTTCTCTGTATGTTATATTATGTTTGTAATGCCCTCGTGATGTCTTGCAATGATATCTTGCAGGTTTATACATGCACTCGTGATGTACTTCTCATACCAATTCTTGTTGTTTGCAGGCAAATAAGGAGGCTGCTTCCTATAGGAACAAAGTTATACAGTATTGGGACATGATCAGTGTTATCTACTCAAAAGACCGTGCTACTGGAGCGGCTGCAAGGACTGCGGGTGAAAGTGGAGCTGAAATGGCAGAAGAGAATCCTAACAACAACAAAGACACTGATGATGCATCCTCTACCCAAACTGGTGAAGAAAGGAAGAAGAAAAGGTTCAGGTCAGATGACTCGGTTGCTATCATGCTTGGGGAGAAGCTGGACAGCTTCACTGAAGCCTTTCGAGCTGATGTTTCCGAGCCCCCTCCAAAACAGACATCTCCTGAAGACATACTTGCTGCTCTTGGTTCACTAGGATTAGAAGAAGATGATCTTTTAGCAGCGTACGATATTCTCGTCTCTGATGACCGCAAGTTCAAGTCCCTTCAAGCTCTGCCCGAGGGATTGAAGAAGAAGTGGGTCATGAAGCAACTGAAGCATTAGCCTCTTCTCTGTTTAAACAAGCAAAAAAAAAAACTGAACTTTGTGCAACTTGACTGTTTCTTTCCATCTGATCATAAGTTATAGCCTTTTGGCTTTTATGTACTGTGTAGCTCTATGTAGACCTGGACATGGCACTTGTGAACGTAATGTTGGTCTGTGGACCTGGACATGGCACTTGTGGACCTGGACATGACAGTTGTGAATGTAATGTTGGTCTGCGTTTACTCATAAGACATTATCATTTTTATTCGATATGCTGCAGTGTAAATTAACCCAATTTTGGTAGTAATCTATGAATTCATGCAAAAAATGGCAGCCAAACATGTTTTTGGAATTCATTTCAGTTCAGGATTCTAAGGGGTTGCCAAACAGGAATTATGGAATTCATTTCAGTGGTTTTTGCAAATGAAATGATCTAGGAATGTCATTTCAATTCATTTGCACCAAATGAATTGAAATGAGGGGTGCCAAACGAGCCCTTACAAAAATCGGAACCAATTTTGAAAATCAAAACCATTTTCGAAAGGAACCATTTTCAAAAAAGAACAATTTTCAAAAAAAGAACATATTAAAAAATGGGAACCATTTACAAAAATGGAACCAATTTTGAAAATCAAAAACATTTTCAAAAAAGAATTGTTTTCAAAAAAGAACCATTTAAAAAAAGAACCATTTTTTAAAAAGAAACATTTACAAAAATCGGAGCCAATTTTGAAAATGGTTCCAATTCAAAAAATGGTTCAGATTTTGAAAATCAAAACCGTTTTCAAAAAAAAAAGAACCATTTTGAAAAAGGACTATTTACAAAAATCAGATCCAATTTTAAAAATGGTTCAGATTTTGAAAAATTTGCATTTTGAAAAATGGTTCAAAATTTGAAAATGGTTCCAATTTTGAGAATGGTTCATTTTTTAGGTATATACAATTTTGGTACCACAACTTGCACGCTAGGTGCAGATTAGTCCCACATCTTGTAAAACATGCACGTGAGGTACCAAAACTTGTATTGAGGGAACAAAAGGTCCAAAGTCGTTCTGAAGCTGGCACATGGCGTCGTAATTTGCGAAAAGACCCATAGATATTTTTTTCTTACATATGTGGACATGCGGTCTTACATGCGGGTCCCACTTATCATTAAAATAAGTAAAATCGAAGGCGCTAGATAGGGACTCGAACTCAAGACCAAATAATTGCTACCTCGCGTATGCCACCACACCAAACAATGTTTTATGATTGCGTACAAGCATCATCCTTTTATAATTTAGACCGCGCAATGGCATTGCCCGCGCGCACATGGCTCACGACGTCGCTCAACAAGACCGCGTTCTTTCCCTCCAAGTTTTGCATAGTAAGGTTCAGCACAATATCAACGATTTGCTGTGTGGCGAAGTCATGCATGGTACCCGCACCGGCGTGAACGATCGTGTTCGCGGTGAGATCTGACATGTTATGCTTAACACCGTGCGCGGCATCGTTCACGGCGTTTCCCTGTATGGTGTGGGTGCAGAGGGCGAGATGAGGAACCACGACGTCGTTCATGGCGTGCGCGTCCGCTAGACCGTGGGCTTGTAGCCTAGCCATCATGCCATGGTGCCCACATTAAACGAGCGAGGCGTCCTAGCTGAGGACGGCGCACAGGTCGTGCGGCATCCCCAAGAGCTCCAGTACGTGCTCTACATTATAAAAGAATGATGTTTGGATACATTAATAAAACATTGTGTGGTGCGGTGTCATACGCCAACAGGTAGCAAGTATTTGGTCGTGAGTTCGAGTCCCATCCAGCTCCTCCTATTTTTTCTTATCTTATTTCTCCGCTACTGACACGTGGGACCCCCATGTAAGAACGCAGCCCCCTAGTCCACATATGTAAGAAAAAATATTTAGGGATTTTTTCGCAGAATTTACGATGACACGTGTCAGCTTTAGAACGATTTTAGACCTTTTTGTTCGCCCAATATAAGTTGTCGTACCTCGCGTGCACGTTTTGCAAGATGTGGGACTAATCTACACCTAGCGTGCAAGTTGTGGTACCAAAACTGTATATACCTCTTCATTTTTTAAAACGGTTCAGATTTTGTAATTTTTTATTTTTGAAAACTAAAATAAATAATAAAACTAGAAAAAAATAAAAAGAAAGAATAAAACGGAAAACAAAAAAGAAACAGAAATAGAAACGAAAACTAAAAACACGAAACAAATAGAGTGACAAACACGTAAAGTAACACGAACTTGAACATAGCGCAGTGGCTATGCACACCGTCGCGAAGGTAGAGGTTCCGGGTTCCACTTCGTCCGCTGCATCCCATTTTTAATACTTCTTCTCTGCTGTGAAATGCAAATTGGCCGGCCCAGTAAGAAAACTTCCGCGGACGAGCTGAAGTTATAGCTCGCAAAAGGCGATATATAGGGTTTGCGGAAATTTACGCGTCCTCCACAAAGCACACGGTATGAGGACTTTGCTAAGCCCATGTTTGTTATAGCCTAACAGTACCAGCCCGGAAAAGTACGTTCCAACTTCAACGAGAAGCTGAGGCCTATTTTACTCTCTCCATTTCTATGAATAAGACTCACACGTTATTTCAAGTTTTACTTTTGACCAAAATTTTGGGTAACTATATTCGATTATGTTGCACAAAATTGACTATGTTTGATTATGTTGCACAAAGTTGACCCGTTGGATTCATATTGAAAAACACTTTCTAATCATATTAATTTTCTACCAAATAATAATTATATAGTTAGACTAATTATCGATCAAATATAATTCTTAAAGAGCGTGTGCACCTCATTCATAGGAATGGAGTCTTTTTCAAAGTTTGTCTGAACCCAGAGTTAACTATAAAGGACGACTATATTGGTGTTCAATTTGCACAATAGTTAGGCCATATTCTAGAGGGTGGGCATATTTCCCGATCCCGAATCCCAAAAATCCTGATCCCGATCCCGAACAACCCGATCCCGAAAATCCCGAGCACCTATTCGCGAGTCAGATCAAGAAACCCGAAATTTATACAGGAAATTCGGGATTCTACTCCTAGAACCCGAACAACCCGAAAATCCTGAAATACACACGAAATGTTAGCCCACCACACACTTCCCCACATTCCCGCAGCCCAAAAGCCCATAAACCTATCGCTAACCCTAACCTCTGCAACCCAAAAGCCCAACACGCTATCGCTAACCTGAGCTACCCTAACACCTGCAGCCCGAGCCCCCAGTTCCCAACCTGGCTGTCGCCTGCGACATGGTCGCCGGTCACCTCCCTCGTCGCCGCCCTTGACGGCTCCCACGCCGGTCGTACGCCACCCTCGCCGCCTCCCTTGGACGCCTCCCTCGACGCCGCCCTCGACGGCTCCCACGCCGGTCGGACCCCGCCCTCGACGCCTCCCTTGGACGCCGCCCTCGACGGCTCCCACGCCAGTCCGATACCGCCCTCGACGACTGCCTCGGCGCCGCGCTGGCCGCCTCCCTCGACGGCGTGTGGTGGGGGAGCACCGCGCTGCGCCGGCCGCCTCCCTGTTCTGCCTCCCTGTTGTGGTGGAGCGCCGCGCTGCGCCGCGTCGGTCGACTCCCTGGATTTTGGTTGTTCTGCTGAAATGCGGGCAATCCGGGAATTCCCGATCCCGAATTGTCGGGATCCCGAATTGTCGGGAATGAAAATTTCTCAGAGAAAATCGGGATTCATTTTCTGAATCCTAAACTTTATTTTTCCCGAATTTCCTGTCCCGAAATTTCGGGAAATCCTGAACGCCCAGCCTGAGTCTAGACAGAATTTCCTTGACAAATTAGTGTGATATTGCCCTCATAAAACTAATATACACGGTTGCTAAACTGAAATGTGGTTTATTCTTTTCACATAATTTAAAAATTATTTTATAAGGTTAGCCATAAAAAAAAAATAAGTTGGTTAGAAAAGGGATATATCGTCAAAAGTTGGTAAGCCAAATTTGTATTCACAATCAACATAATCAGTACCGAATCTAGGACCTAAATTATGGGGACACAAAACTATTTGTATAATGTATGAACAACATAAATTCGAGACATCAGTTCAAATTTTGCGAAAAATGCATAATTAAGTATTTTTTTTAAATATCATCATAAATTCAAGAAATAGTCTAAAAAGACGCTTCAAGATCTTAGGCAACTAATGCTAAGCACGCGGCATAATTTTTGAATTTATGCCCACTAAAACCGCCCTTCACCATAGTACCAATCACAACATTGGAAAGAAGAAACTCCATCATATAGTTCTCCAAAATAATAAAAAATTGACGAAATTAAAACTCTTTACGTTTTACTGGTATAGGAAATCCGACCTTGCATTCCTCCTACATACAATTAATTAACATGGTCGTACACAGAACCAACCAAGACATGATTTCTCCAATAAATATAGAAGCAAAGGTCTAGTGATCCTATAAAAGTTGGTGAACTAATAACGGGTTGAATAATGAGAGAGCATACTTCGCTTGGTGGCAAACCACTATATATACACATCTCCAAATAAATTGTACTAGACCAACGGGAGGAGTGAAGAACAAATTTCTCATCAGCACTAGATCAGGAAGTACCAAAGGACTAGAATGGAAACAATGAGTGACATGAGGATTGTGAAGTTGTGAACTCTAATAGAAACGGGAGACATCAGAAAGTTGTATTCTCGGGCATGATCCCTTTGGACAGCAAGCTTGGTTCCTCGACCTAACTTGAGTGAACTCCTGGTACTGCAGATGGAGATAGCTGGTAGGCCAACACGAGATCTTGAGTTGTAGTTGGTGACATGCGGGCCACATAGTCTCAGTGACGTTAGGATGGGGAGGACGTCCATGGTCCATGAAGTAGAACGAAGGGCTATGTGACTATGTCATGAGTACGACATGAGGGGCGATCTAAGCGATGGAATATATGTTATATACTTTTCTAGAAACGGGATTTTGACCCGCTTTATAAATAAAGCCACACATGACCGAACCGATATAGTGTGATGAGGAACCCTCTTACAAAGCAGATCAAAGAAAAATTAAAGTAAACAGAGTAGCGACCTTTAATAAAGTGCCCCTTTATCGAAAAAGGAGCTAGTAGCAACACCCCACATAAGCACTCAAAACTACTAGCTAGAGGTCACACCAAACCAACCAAATTGCGTCAGAGAGCCGCCTGCCCTCTCGCTCCGGGTCGTGGTGTGCCGATCCTGCCAGCAGAGAACAAGGACGGAAAGAGTTGAAGACGGAGTCACGTATATAAAATAAGAGGTCACCGAGAATGCCTGACACCAGCGCCTAAAGTGACTCGATACATGATCCGAGTTTGCTTATCCATGCCACTGGGATGAGACCGAAAGGTACCGAAACTCCATGACGGCGCCCCTAAGAAGGTGATGGCGCAGAACGACGCCGTCGTCGAGAGACCAAAAAAGTCAAGATTTTTTACCCAGAGCAATGATACGGGGAAGCTAACCACAACGGTGCCCCAAGAGGGTTACGAGCCCCGCTGGTATCGCCGCCGTTGGCTCTAAAGCACTGAGTTTTCGTTCGGAAGAACCTTCACATCACATTGTATATATTATATACTTCGAATGAAGAAAATTAAAAACAATACTAGTCCTATGTTGTATATTCACTCACACAATTTTAGTTACGGTTAGAATGAGATAATTCGTTCAGATGACATAACCTGGCTAGATTTCCACAACCTATTGGCGTACATTGTCTTCTTAAATAAATATTCTACGGTTCTAAGTTATATGATGTGTGTTCTATTTTATTTTAGCTAAATTATTTGACTCCTCCGACCGATCATGATGCACAATGTATCGCACGTTAGACGTCCAATACCTAAGATCCATCATTTTTATTTGATACTCATCCCTCGAATGTTGTCACTGTTTGCTTCCATTCTGCATACAAAGTATGGCTCTTCTCGACGAGTTTCGACAGCCAATTAATGATTGTCACAAAAAATTGTTGCATGTATGTTTTCAAAATGTTGAGACTTTTCTTGTTTTTAACTCGAGATTGAAATATTGTGACGATGTTGCAACATGTGGTAATATGTTTCCTAGATAGAAGGAATGTTGCAACGGTCAAACGATCCAGCTCTTACATTTAAGTGATAACTCATGCTGGGGAGGCACTCAATGTCGGGGTGACGCCGCTAGCACCGTCATTTATTCCACAAAATTTTCAAATTTTCTTAGAAGTTGTCGTGAAACAAAATTAAAGAAAGGAAATTGGTTAGCCAAAGGAGGATTAGTCGAAACTTGGTCAACAAATAGTGTTTCCCTTTTCATCATGGTCGTAATTCCAAACAGAAAATAAAAATAAGAAACCAAAGAAGTTCAAAACCAGGAAAGTCCTACCATTTTCTTAACACGACCCTGTTTTTCCCGAACGAATTTAAAGTTCTTTACATTTTGCCGGTGGCAAATCAATCTTTTCAACGAGTCGAGACTTCACATATCCCCTTAGCTAGGATCACTCTTCAGTCTTCAGTAAGTACACGTGAACGAACGAAGGGACATCATCATATTCTCCCGATGGGAATGATGCACTCGGTAGGGAAGGCATGGGGATAGCGCTTCCGGTCCTCGCAGTAGTCGTAGGCCATGTAGTTCATGCGCACCCAGTTGAGCGTCATCCAGCTCCACCAATCCAGCTTCTGGCCTATCCACGACGACGCCGACGACGGCAGGTGGTCGCCCCGCACCGCGTCGTCGCTCCGTCGAGGCCTTGCCACACGCAAGCGCTGCTCGCGTCGAAACGACGGTACGCGGCCACGAAGGGCGCCTCCGACCAGTTGGTCTTCACTCGTCCTCCCTGCGTCGCCCACTCCTCCGCGTTCCAGATGCTGGCGAAGACGTGCACCGGCTGCCGCGTCGGGAACGGCACCCCGCTCGCCTCGTTGTTTCTGAACACCCTGATCGGCGTCCCGTCGATGTACATGCTGCAATGGACAAACTCATGTCAGGATGGATGAATCATGGATGGTGCGGTGGAGAAGGGAAACCGGGGGCGCACGTACATGATGTTGAATGGGTTCCAGAGGATGGAGTAGGTGTGGAAGCCGGCGGTGGGGTCGAACCAGAGCACGAACTGCTGCTCGCGCTCGCCCTTGCCGTCGCTGAAGATGTTGGTGTGCAGGAGGTAGGGCTCGCCGCTGACGTTGCCCAGGAACTCGAAGTCCACCTCGTCGTGCCGCGCGCCTCCCGTGCAGATCTGCACCGTAGGTGCATCTTCTTCACTTAGGTAGAGTAAAAGGAACAGAAGCAGCAAGACTGCGTATAATACAGGTTTCAAAACAGTAAAACGTGGACACCATGACTATGTTTGCTCGAGATGGTTATTCTTTTTTCCCTATCCCAGAACTCCAGAACACAAGAATGCAGATTCTATCTTAGGAATATATAATTCAGATTCAATCTAATGAAGAATATAGGATGCAGACTGCATTTGGCTACCACAAGTAATCTGTCTTACTGTTTCTAAACAGAGTAATCTGCCTTAGTGGAATTCACGTCTAAGAAAGAATTGGCTAGTAGAAACCCCCACAAACATTTCTTTAATGCATGTCCTTACTTAATTAAGCCAATGCACGTCATGCATTAGCAGCTGGCATATCTGCGAAGATGATGGACGCTCTAATTTTTCAGCAAAAGAAAATGAAATGCTCTCGTATATACCCTTCTGCTTTCAGCCATTCTACATGTACACAATAAGTGTAGCAGATCTGTGTGTACCTACTGCTACTTCGCCCATTAATAGCGAAGGTCCAATGAGTTCATCAATTTGTTGTCAACTAGTACAAAATTCACTGCAATGGAGCGTCAGTTAACCTCTCGACCAGCTAGGCGGCGGGCTTCAGTGTTCAGAGTTCAGACTCGTTTACTCGGGGCTAGCAGCGACAAATGCACGAGCCTAAACAAGACATTTTTCTCAGCTTTTTTCAAGTTTTAACATTCTAGTTTCTCAGGCAAAATTCACTCCACGAATGACAAGTGTCGAACTCGTTAAGCATGTACCCTTAGACGTCTGTAAACAGTCTGAACCAACAGGGAACGAAATGGCCAAACAAGAACAGAAATGCAATTGGGCGAACCAAGATGAACCCGCAGATCTGGCTGTCAGACTTACATAGAAGGAGGTGATGGTCCCCGCGGAGTCGCCGGCGACGAGCCTGATGTCGAGGTCGAACCTCCCGAAGAGGTACCGGTCCTTGGACTGCAGCCTCGACCCCGTCCGCTCGTCCAGCGTCAGCTCCACCACCCGCCCTTCCTCAAAGAACCGCGCATTGCGCTTCCCCCACACGGCGTCGAAGTCCCGGTGGAAGCTCCGGTCGACCACGGCGGCCGCCGCCCGCGTCACGGCCAAGGCCACGGCGAGCGCCACCACCAGCCGCCATAGAGAGCCGCTCAGCATTTCTCGTGTGATTTTAGAAATGGATCGATGACTAGATGTTGCAAGAAAGAGTGAGGTGATGAGGAGGAGGCTCACGTCCAATTTAAGGGCACTGTAGTGCGCGCATTCGCCAAGTGCCAGGGGTCCAGGGACGAACCGGGCATGCGCACAGTTTTCTGTGGCGACGCTCGTGAGGCCCGGCCGTGCGAGCGTCCGGCACATCGCGTGTGTCTCTGCAGATGCGCAAGCAACAGGATGAGGTGTAGAGTGGACGACAGCGAGGGATCCGTGAGACGTTCGTGGTGAACGTATGGGTCGCGCTGATGATCTATCGCTCCGGCAGTACGATCGGAGCTGTGGCAGCATAAATTATGTCTTGACCGTGGTGCATTGCTAAAACGGACAGGCCGGCCGCGTGAGTGCGGCGGGCTGTGTGAACCGGCCAGCTGCGGCGGTGGTGGTCGTTAGTTTGGAGCTTTGAATCCAGCGGAACGTCTCTGTAAAGACGGTCTGTGAGTAGTTTTTTCTTGGCATAGATGGTTCCATGCCGATCGAAGGCTTTCCGTAAAAACGAAGAAACGGCTTAAGCTACTGGCCTCGTTTATGGAAAAGTCTACTGTTCCCCCCGGGGATCCAACGCAACGATCCTCCGGGTCGCCGGGACGACGCGTGTCCCTCGCCAGCTTACCTTATCCTTCTCACGACCGCCCGTTTCCTTTCTAGTCTTTCCCCTTTGACTCTTCTTCCCCACCGAGAAAACACACGATAGCCACCAGGGACACAGTGCGCCGCCGCCACGCCCACCTTCTCCAGCCACCGCTTCGCCAGAGCCCCTCCCCTTTCTCCGCTCCGAGGCGCAGCCCCTGGTTACCTCCAGGACGCGCGCGCCCGACAAGGTCTCAGCACCGCGCTCGTGTGGCCCTTCGGCCACGCGCTCTCACATCCATGGCGGCGTGTGTGCTGCGAGGGTCCCTGGCGCGGCGGTGCCGTGGTGCTGCTGCGAGGGGTCCACCTCGCTGCTGCGGAGCCCGAGCTCGACGGCCAGACCGCGCTACTGTCCGACGCCGGCGCCGCTCCTCTCTCGCCCGATGGCCCCGACGCGCCACGCCTCTCCTCGGCCGCTTTCTCCACTCGACGTCGGCCGACCTCACCTCAACCTCTCGCTGCCCTCTCTCTCACGCACACACCTCCGGTGCTCCTCACTCGGCCGACAGCCTTGCGGCGCCACGGCTCTCCTCGGCCGCTCCTCCGCTCGATGCCGGCAGCGTTCCGTGGGCGCCCCGTCGACGCCGTTCGCGGACGGCCTCCTCTTGTTTCTGAGCCTCTGCCCGCCGGCGCTTGTCCGCCATGCTCCACCTCTGATGTAGCATGCGGAGGAAGTGGCGGGAGGCGGCGGCAACACTCAGGCTACTGGAGCGGGGAAGAGGACGCCATGGCCATGCCTGCTTCGCTCGTGATGCTGAGTAGCGACCCGCTGCTAGCTCCCCAAATTATGGAAAACGCAATCTCTCGTAACTGTGATGCAATTTTTTTTCAGTGTATGTAGCAGATTGTTTGTACTTATGAAGCAATTGCATATAACTTTTGTAGCAAACTTCTACACATATTCAATATTTTTAGTTTTCTGACTAGTTATATTTCTGTTGCTACATTTCTGTTCTTGAAATGCTGCATTGTCATCGACGGCGGTGATGCCGCAAGCGGATGGTACCGACGTCCTACGTTGTTACCGACGAGCCGGCGATGCTACTGACGACGCATGACATCGCTACCGACGATCTGGCGATGCTAACGGGGGCGCGCGAGTTGCTACCAACGGCACGCAGCGTTGCTACCGACGGCTCAGTGCGTTGCTATCGACGGCGCATGGCATTGCTACCGACGAGCCAACGATGCTACCGTTGGTACCCGACAATGCTACGATCGAACCAACGATGCTACCGACGGTATCCAACAATGCTACGATTCAGCCGATGATTCTATCGACGGTATCCAACAATGCTACGATTCAACCTAGGGCGTCGTTGCTGCTGTCGTGGCGGCGCGATGCTGCCATGGCCCGGAGGCGCTGCTACAGTCGTGGTGGCATAGTGCTGCAGTGGTCCGGAGGCGCTGTTGCCGTCGTGGCGGCGGTGCTGCCATGGACCGGTAGTGGTGCTGTCATGGTGGCGGCGACGCGTCGAGGCGATGCCTCCAATGCGTTTGCCCTTGCTACGAGAGAGCGGGGTCGTGCTGCCATAAACGACGACCGATGCAAAGTTTTGCTACCAAAGTTTTGTTATTTTTGCTACAACACCACGAAATTTGGCTACCAAAGATTTGTTATTTTGCTACAATAGTATAAATTGTTTTGCTACAATAGCACAAAATTTGCGAAGTTTTGCTACAATAGCACAAAAATTTGCTACTCTTGAACTGACGATGCTACCGACGGTATCCGGTAATGCAACGAGCGGACGCTACCGACGAGCCGGTGATGCTACCAACGGCGCATGTCATTGCTACCGACGTGATGCTACCAACAGCACATGTCATCGCTACCGACGAGTCGGCGATGCTACCAGGTGTGGACGACGTTGCTACCGACGACGCATGTCATTGCTACCGACGATGCTACCAGGTGCGGGCGCGATGTTACTGACGCCGCGCGGTTTGCTCCCTAAAAGTATCTAGGATAGTGTGAGCTGGCGATGCTACAAATATAACTTTTTTCTCCATAGAATCATTTGTTACGAGCAACACAAAAAATTTGCTACGAATGAAACTTTTTGCTCCGTAGAAGAATTTTGTGAGATTTGAGAGAAAATTAGACTTTTGCTACAATAGTACAAAATTCGTGTTACAAACAACCCGTTTTTTCTTCGTAGAAATATTTTTACGAGATTTTTGGTGAAAACTGGACATTTTGCTACATTAGCACAAAATTCTTATTACGCGCGAACCGTTTTTGCTTCAATGAACCATTTGCGGGGGATTTTTGGTTGAAATTGGATTTTTGCTGCAATAGCACAAACTTCTTATTATGTTCGAACCGTTTTTGTTTCAGTCGCTATTTGGTGGGATTTTGGAGTCAGTGAGAAGGACACGTGTCGTGCAGGGGACCCGGGGGATTTTTCCCCCAGATACCCCGGGGGACGCCTAGCGCTCTCCCTCGTTTATGTGGTTGTTTAAAACCATGGGCGGATCGCAGCCTAAATTTCCACTTACCATGTGTAAAAAAACAAATGTGGCCCGGGGCGCAGCCAGGTCTGGCCCAACCAAGCAGGGCTCAATTCGCTGCCTAACGCTGTAACGCACGCAGGCTACGCTACCTCGTCGGCCTCCTCTCGCTCGTCCACGACTCCAGGTCGCATTCACATGCCACTTGCCACCCGCTCCAGTCCTGAGCTCGCTAAGTTTTTAAATTGAATTAATTTCCCTCGGCTAGTCGGCTGTGAATTGAATCATTGATATAGAAATTTTTCTAAAAATTTCAGGTTTTAGGAACAAAAAATGAAGTGATTTTATTCCTCGATCTCAAAATCGAACCAATTAACAAATGCAAATCCTCAAAGGGAAGAACCTCCTCAAACCGAAGAGAATCCCCAAACTGAATCGCCCTACTACTATTTTTTAGATTATACTCATCTCTTATGTACATTCTTGCACAGTTAAACAATGGATTTGAAAATATATGTTCAACTTTGCAATCGTACAAATCTTTTTCTATTTTACCAGAGTTTTTTTAGTAGTTCTTTTTTTACACTTAGTTTTTGGCCTTGGGCTTGCTCTGTAAAAGATTGGTTCTAGTTAATTTACTACTAGTCAGTATGGTACATTATATGGTTAAGCTTTCAAATGTTGATTGCACTCATACTTATGCCTCTTATATTTCCAGGTGGGTGAGTACAATGTACAGTTAACATGGTCGTAAATAGAACCAACCAAACCATGGCTTGTCCAACAAATATCCTTCGGCAGCTAGTGAACTAATAACTTTTGTGGAAGGCATCAGAAGCTCATATTCTCCCCGTCATTTGTGTCAGGTGACGCACATATAACGGACATGGCTATGAGAGTGCATCTGGCTCTGCACGTACCTATTAGAGATCATGCATTGCCTTCAATCCGATGCACACGAGGTGGTGCTTGCACTGGTCGAGAATTCTCGTGAGAACTCTCCCGTGGGTTATAAACAATAGAAATAGCTTGCAACATTTGACCGAGAGAGTCTAGTACTAAGATGTACTCATACGGTCCAAAAATAGAGTAGATTTCACATTGCATAATCCGTTCTGACAATGTTCACCTAATTTAAGAAACAATCAAGACAGTATTACCATATTTTATCTTTTCCCAAATTGAAAAGGTCCACCTATATGTCAGGTCGATGTGGCAATTGACTAGCAAGCTAACGAAAATTAATAAATGGGCTAAATGAAGTCATAATATCACAACTAAGGAGTAAAATGGGGGCAAATATTTTATTTGGGCTCAAAGTTGTCACAATGTTGGAACTATAGAAGAGAAGGTTCAAAACAAATGTTCAAGCATAGGGTAAAAGTTGGAATTTACAAAATTATAAAATGTATTTGGATAGAAACTAACAGTATTGCTTCAAGAAATGTCTAACAGTAGTAAAATAATTTTAACAAGATGCATACGTAATGGATAGAAACTAATTTACCAACATATACATGACAATATTATTTTTGCATCCTCATTCCATGTCGTAGTGGAGATTAAGGTTAAAAATATTTATCGCACTCATACAACCATGCCTAGATTTCTAGACGGACTAAGTTCAGTGTACAACTAACATGGTCATATATTGAACCAAGCAAATTATAATTTGTCCAATAAATAGAAGCAACCAAACTTGGGAAATCCTTCCAAAGTTGGTGAACTAATAATGATTTGATTCCCCTTCTACAGTAAACAAGGGAGGCGACCGGCGGGCGATTCCGTGTTCTCGCCGGCGATTCCGCCGCCCTCCTCCTTCCCGTCGGCTTGCTGCCGGCGGTGGGGGGAGGGGGGTCGAATCACCGGCGAGATTTGTCTGCTTCTAGTTAGGATAGCTAGGTAGCCTAGGTCTTCGCGCTGGTCTCCTCTGCTGTTGATGGCGGAGAAGGCGGCGGTGAATAATCTTGCTCTGCTCCTTCTGCTGGTGCTCTCCTTGGCGAGGACTGGCGGTGGTGCTGGAAGCTTGGTGTCCGGTCATGGCGGTCGCTCCGGCGGCGGCCACCATGTGGTGGATTTTGTGCCTGTTCCTCGCCGGCCTGGCGGTGCGTCCTCCGGCGTCGTCGGGAGGTTCTGGGCCCTGTACAGGAGTTCTTGGATCTTGGAGCTCTTCGCTGGCTGTTGGTGCGTCGTGCAGGCTCCTCCGGCCGGCCTTGGTGGCGAGGAGAGGAGTGGCTGTCACGGCGTGCTCTGTTTCTGGTGCTTCATCTTCGCCTTGTTCCGTCTTTCTCCGGCCGGCCGTGGTGGCGAGGGGAGAAGGTGTGGTCAAGGCGGGTTCTCGGCGGTGGCTCCGGTAAGCTGTGTTTGTGCTCAGTGCAGGGGTCGACGGAAGAGGGGTGGCTGCGGGATGGAGGAGCTTTGGCCGTGTTCGTTAAGCGTCCTTCGGTTCCGTCGCTTGCGGCGGACAGCTTCTGCGGCTTTCTCCATGAGTGGAGTTCTTCCTTCCCGGGGTGTGCGGCGACCTGGTGGCTCCATCTCCGGCGGTGCTCGGCGTTGGAGCTTTCTTCAGGCATCTGCGGTGGTTCAGCATCTTCTGTTGTTGTGCTGAGTTCTTCAGCTTGCTTCATTTGCGTTTTCCTGTACTTATGTTGTTGTATGCTGTGTTGATTTCGCAAATGAAGATCCTTGTCAAAAAAAAAAAAAAAAAAAATGATTTGATTCATTAGCTCGCACACCTTTGCATACAGGACGTGGTGACAAACCACATATATAACTCATCTCCCGGTGTAATGGAGCAATACAACAACTGAAGAACAAGTTTCATGTCACCACAATAAAATTGAGGCAGTGGCATGCCGTGAATGGAAACACCGAAAAACATGAAAAATGCGCAAGCTTGAACACCAATAAAAATGGAAGGCATCGGAAGCTCATATTCTCACCCGTCGCCTGTGTTAGGTGAAGAACGACAAGCCATGGCTGCCGCAGTTCATGGAAAGTCCTCTCTGCACCATTATGGCCCCTGCATTGCCTTTGATCCACCGCACACCAGCAGGCCCTTGAACTCGTCGAGACGCACGCGAGGTCTCTTCCATAGGTACATTCGTGACGGTGATCGAGGTTGCCTGACTAATTGGGTCTCTGGTACAACGTCTTGTCGAGATCTGGTTAGATAGATGGACTCGAGCCGATGTTACTGTTTCCTCGCTGCTACACTCGCAGCGCCTCCAGCACGGTGTGCTGATGCGAACAATCGGTCACATACGAGATTAGATATTGCTTCATAGACAAACTGATTGATCAGCGACTCTGTCTATCTTGTGTGTTTTGTCACAGCTTTAGCAAGTTGCTGTCGACGATGCAAAGTACATGGTAAGGCAACGGATCCTTCAGCATAAAGCCGGTCCTGAAATCGTAACATTAAACCGTGATCACCTTGTTTCTCAGCAGCACTAGTGAGGAGTTGCGCCATTCTTGTATGTGCTTCAGATTTTCTAATCGGTGGATATGCGATTCTACTTACGACGCCAGGGCGTGCATATGGTGTCACCGTGGGTGTGACAGGAATCGGCCAGTTGTTTTGAGGTACAGACGGTGACGAAGCATAAGCGCGTGGAGAACTTTCAAATTTGGTGAAAACCGAGGGTCATGAGCTCCGTTTGTTTAATTACTGCCCCTACTACTTAATTAAAAATGCCTCGACGTTTTGGGTAAAGGTTGTATAAATGCTGGTATTTCCTTTGGTCCGAATCTTTTCTTTCACGCAGCACGCGTGTGGTTTTTCTTCAGTTATTTAAATTATCTCGTAGTGGTCCAAATTTACAGAGTGTTTGTCCAAGTGACCAAGCATAAAAAAAAACTTGGCTGCCCACTGGTCCAGTGGCTCCATTTTTTTTTTTTTTTTGATAAAGGGATTTTATTACTTAAGAGTTTTAAGCATTACACCCGGCCTCTGTATATCTAGAATGCACACAGCCAATAGTTCACGATCTCACAAGTATCCAATGCTGAAAGTAAAAAAAAGGCGAATTACATATCAAATGAGAAATTGTAGATCCGCCTAAGCTGCTGGTAGGTCGATCCGGAGACTATGTTGCCATCCATGCCGGGGAAAATAACTCTTGGCCGCAGCCTCCAAACGTGACGCCACCTCAAAAACAAGTCCCGGTGCTCCACACGTTGCAGGGCCGACCATGCCCGTAGCAAAGCTGTACACCGGTAGATAACCTGCATAAAAGAAACATTTTTATCATTAAAAACCTTGTCATTTCTACATAGCCACAGCGACCAAATAACAGCAATCGCTCCCACCCTACTGAATAGTTTAAACCTATGATCAACCCCATTTAACCAATTGCCAAAAATATTAGCAACGGAACGCGGGGGATGTAAGGTAGAACCTATCTGGATGGCTGACCATATAGACCTGGCAAATTCGCACTGAAAGAATAGGTGTGTAATAGTCTCATCATGATGACAGAAGACACACTTTTTGCTTCCGTCCCAATTGCGTTTGGCAAGGTTATCTTTCGTAAGAATTACACCTCGACGTAGATACCACGCAAACACCTTAGTTTTTAGTGGTATCTTCATCTTCCAAATTTTGTTATTATCTTTAATATCGACCGGTCCTACGGGTAAGATTAATGCTATACATAGAATCGACCGAGAATTTTCCATTCTTCGTCAGATTCCAAAGAAATTTATCTGGGCCTTCCGATAGATTGATGGAATCCAATCGGTTGAGCAAAGCATTCCAAGATTGCCTCGTGCCAAATAAACTTCTCCTGAACGAAACATCTGGTGGGGAGGTGCCCAAGACCTTAGCGATTGTGTCGCTCTTGTTTCGTACAATAGTACAGGCGGATACTGTTCTCTGAGGGTGGATTGGCCAAGCCATTTATCCCCAGAACCGAATTTCCGATCCATCCCTAATTGAGAAAGATCCATGTGGGAAAAAGAACTTCTTTGTAGCCATAAGGCCAGCCCAGAAGTGCGAATCACCAGATTTCCAGATAACCTGGAAACGGCTTGAGATCCCACATACTTCCTTCTTAGGAGGGTTTGCCAAATTCCATCTTCAGACAGAAGCTTGGACAGCCATTTACCAAGTAGAGCTCTGTTCTTGACTCAAGGTCATGAACTCCGAGCCCTCCTTGGTCTTTAGGGCAACAAACCACACTCCATTTAGTTAGCCGATATTTCTTCTTCTCACTATCCCCTTGCCAAAAAATCTAGATCGGAAGTAATCCAATCGTTTTAAGATTCCTTTAGGTATTGGAAGAATGATATCATATACAGTACCATTTGTCAGTACCGAATTGATGAGAACCAATTCCACCCAGGGATAAGAGTTTGCCTTTCCAGCTATTTAATCGAAGTTGAAGTCTTTCCTCCACCTTTTTCCACTCAGCATTTGTCAGTCTCCGATAGTGAATCGGAATACCCAAATAGTTGATAGGAAATTGACCTTGCTCGCAGCCGAAAAGTTCAGCGTACAAGGCGGCGTTTTCTTGAGCCTCGCCAAAACAAAACAATTCGCTTTTATGGAAATTTATCTTAAGGCCCGACAGTTGCTCAAAGGCTGACAAATCAGCTTCAAGTTGCGAGCTTTTTCGATGTCATGTTCCATAAAGAATTGTATCATCAGCGTATTGAAGGATCGATAAGCCCCTCAACAAGATGGGGAATACTCCTTCAATTTGACCCACAGATTTAGCGCGTTCAATCAAGATAGCCAACATATCAGCCACTATATTAAATAGTATGGGCGATAGCGGGTCACCTTGCCTGAGACCTTTTTTCGTTTGGAAGAATTTGCCAGTTCATCGTTGACTTTAATAGCAACTTCCTCGCGAGACAAAGTTATCTATTAACGCTCTCCACTCAGTTGAAAATCCTTTCATCCTGAGGGTCTGTTGGAGGAAAGACCAATTGACTTTATCATAAGCTTTCTCAAAATCAATTTTAAGGATTACCCCATTCAGCTTTTTCCTATGTAGTTCGTGAACTGTTCATGAAGGATCGCCACCCATCCAGGATGTTACGACCTTGCATGAAAGCGTCTGAGACGGGCGAACCACATGATCTGCTACACTATTCAGCCGGATCGTGTAGCAACTTTGTAAATTTTAAAACTAACGTTAAGAAGGCAGATAGGTCTGTATTGTTGAATCCTTTCTGCCCATTAACCTTAGGTAGTAAAATTATCTCACCAAAATTGAGACGAAACAACTCAAGTTGTCCATCATGGAGACAAGCGAATAGTTGAAGCAAATCTGACTTGATGACATCCCAGAAGTTCTGGTAAAACTCGTCGGGAAGCCATCAGGTCCAGGAGCTGTATTAAGTTTCATTTGGAAAACTGCCTTTCTCACTTCCTCTCTGAGTAGAGTTTAGTGAGTAGACTATTTTCCTCCTCTGAAACCTGGGGAATATCCTCTGTTCGAGACTCATCCAAAGTGAAGTTCCTTCCTCGGGAGCTCGAACAGACCTTTATAATAGTTTGTGATATACGACTTTAGTTGTTCATGGCCCTCAATCGTACCCTCCTCCTGGACAAGAGAATGAATCGCTTTTTCCTGTGTCTGCCATTGGCAATACTATGGAAATAGCGGGTATTCGAATCTCCTTCTAGGATAAATTGGGCTTTGGATCGTTGGTACCATTTCAACTCCTCCTCCCGCAGAAGTTTCGCAATCTGTGCATTTGATTGGCTTTTTAGCTCAATCTCATGCGCGGAAACAGCGAACTTCTGCTAGTGCCTCAAGAGCATCTATTATCGAGGAAGTCGTATCTTTTTTTTTTAAGTAAACCAGAGGTATGACGAGCCCATCCAACAAGGTGTGTGCGTAGCGCACGAATCTTATTGTTCCACCTCTGAATTGGCGTGTCACCAGCAACCGGTCTTTCCCAAACATTTTTAACCATCTCATGAACCTTCACGATGTAACCACCCAATTTCAAACTTGAAACGTGGTTTACATTGTGGTCTAGGCAAACCAGTGGTCAAAAGGATGGGAGCATGGTGACATCCCTCAATACGTTCGAGCGCGTACCGACACCAATGGGAATCGAGATTCCCACTCCGTATCCATCAGTACACGGTCTACTTTTCGTATGTGGGTTCCGGGAGAGAATTAGCCAAGTGAATTGTCTCCCGACCATTGTGATCTCTCTTAAGTTCAAGCTCAATGACAGCGTTGAACAAAAGAGGCCAACGGTTGTCAAACCGACCTCTACTTTTCTCGAATGGGAAACGAAGCAAGTTGAAATCCCCTCCAATGATCAAAGGATGGGGTTATCTTTTGCCAGGTTTACCATTTCACAGAAAAGCAGTCTTAGCCGCCTCCTGGGCCGGCCCATACACGGTAACAAGACTCCAAATGAAATTTGGACTTATTACGGATGTGCAATTTTATATGAAAATCACCATCTGTAACATCCAACACTTCCATAGTTCAGTCCTGATACCTAGTAAAATGCCTCCAGAGCGACCATGGGGGGACGCGAGTACCACTCAAAATCTATACCGCCTGAAAGTCGGTTCAATAGAGATTGCGAGAATCGCGTCCCGTCTCAGAAATAGCTAGAAATCCAAATTATGGTCCCGAATGAATCAGCAAAGTGCAAATGTTTAGCCAAGTCACCAAGACCTCTGCTATTTGCAAACATGCCATTCATGGGAAACGTGGGGGATTTGGATACTTTAGCCCGTTTCCGGGACCTTGTTGGAGTTAGATTTGGATTTCCGACTGGATGCTTTTAACTCATACAATGAGCTCAAGCCGTCGTCATCCAAACCACCCTCTAACACTTCACCAATTAGATGAGTAAGAAGCTGACCATCTGATGTGGCAATCGTCTTCCTCATCAACATAGGTGGCTGACAACCCAGTCGAAACTTTAGGAATAACCGTGAGACGGTCAAATTCCATGTGTCTCAAGACTTTAGTTGAAACATGAATTTGATTTTTACAATTACCAAGACTAACACCTACGCTACTAAGCTTAGAATGAATTGACTGAGGCGAAAAAGAAAGAAAAGATTTCGAAATAATTCCGTACCGGAGAAGTCGAGGTTGCGCGCCGCTTTGAGCCGCATGGCCTTCGTCATCGAGTCTTCGTCCGTCACAGAAGCGCCGTCCGTCTCCACCCCAAACCTCTCGCTACGACGGGGCGGGTGACCCCGTCAAAGGTCGAAGAGGTCGGAGGGTGATGAGGCCACCCTCCAAGACCGGACACTGTAGGGGCAGTAGTCCGGGTCGGCACAGGTGAAGTAGCAGCCGACCCAACCAATGCCCCAGCAGAGCCAGAAGCCGAGTGGGGCGGGCTGGTCAAAGTCGGCGTCGAGACCAGCACCTGAACCTAGTCCATCCAGGGGGGGGTTTGGCGGAGAAGAGCCCTCCCCGGAGACAGGCCCAGCTGCAGCGACCTGTACTGACGGCGAGGAGGCATCAACGTGGGCAGCCACGTCCAGGCCTGACTCCATGGCGACCTGGAGAGCAGCCGGCCCAGCGAGGCTCCTCTGCAGCCGGCCTTCCTGGGCCATGGCGGCCCAGTTGGGCCGCAGTCCACCGCCCTCCTCGCGGAAGCTCTCCTGGGCCGAGCGCAACCCAGCTGGGCCAAGGTTCCAGTCCGTCGCCTGGACGGCCTCCTCAGCCCGCTGGGAAAGGCCTCGCTAGCAGGCTGAGGGATCACCGCAAGGGCGAAGAGCTCCCGCTGCTGCCTCCACTGCGCTCTGGGTGCGCGCAGCCTCCAGGACCCCTGTGTCGCGAAGAAGTCCAGGCGAGGTCCTCTCGATGCTAGCAACAATCTCAATTCCGCGAGTGGTTTGCGCGAACGGATTACGGAGTGATAGCAAAACTAGGGCCCTGTGTAGTGCTGTGCAAAGTGGCCACAGACTTCCCTTTCACAGCCGCACCCGACACCTGGCTCGTGTCCACGTCCATGCTAGTACTCGTGGACGCACTCGTGTTGGGATGATGCGAGGCATCCTCCAAGCCATCCTCAGCCCCTCCGAACTCGTCATCCTCATCGTCTCCCTTACGGCGCCAGAAATATGGGACGAAGCCGGAATCAGGAACGAACTCTGCTGTCTCGCGGCGGAAAATGAAGGCATACTCCCTCAGCCTCACCACACATGCTGTGCCAAGATACGGCCCAGCCGGGTCCTGCTGAGTATCAAGAGGACTGGAGCTAGGCATCCCCACGAGGATACGCACAATGCCTCTGCTCCTCAATGTGACAAGATCAACATCGATAATAGTCCCAATCAGTGAACCAACAGCCCAGATACCAAGAAAATGCCTGAGTGGGTATGGGACCCCCTGAACATGCACCCAAACCTGCTCGAGCACCCTGGTCGGTAGAAAATCTTTTTTCTTCCACGCCGAAATAGTGGCTTGCGCATCGAAAGAGGGGATACGCATCTGCATGCCATCCATCCGCTGGAGATCCTCGAAACTCGGGAACCCGATCAGAAACGCATCCGTGCCGTGGGGGACAGCCTCCCAAGTCCATGTCGCGACGACGGGCACAGCCTGGCTATCAAACTCTGAACAGCTGACGCAGGCACCGGCACTCCCACTACCTTTACCAACGCTGTGGGAGAGCTCGAAGGTATCAGGTGAGGCTTGTACACGCTGTCAGGGAGCTGCACGAAAGTCGTCTCCTCCTTGGCAAAACCAGCCGTGAAAGTCGTGGGTCTCGGTAACCTGAGAGTGGGGCACCGCATAGTCGGATGTTTCCGGTTATCACAAACCAGACAGTAGTGCTGCACGGGACACCCCTTGGTGGTATGGGTATCGACCGCGCAGTTCCAACACTTCGATGCCTTCTTTGCTTTACTATTACCTCCAGAATTAGTCTCAACCAGCACCTCGGGACCGGCGGCCTTCGGCACCGCAGCCCCATTTACCACAGAAGAAACAACCATGGTGTCCGTGACGGAGAGGGGCACTTGCTGCTGCTGTCCTGCAAGTTAACATGTGGAGTCACTGCGAACTGCCCCGCCATTGGAGGCTGCTGAAAACCAGGCGCCGCTTTGTTCTTCTTCTTCCTCTTGGGCCGTGGTGCCTGACCCGCCTGGGGAGCCGGGTTGGCGAGCTGCTGCTGAACTTGCTGAGCCGGGATGGCGAACTGCTGCTGAAATTGCTGAAACGAAGGAGGCGTCATCGGAACCAACGGCGGGAAGAGCATCTGTTGCGGCGGCGGCATGTAGGCAGGAAGTCGGCTGCCGGGACGGGTTCTGCAAGGGGCGGAACGGCGGCTGCCAGTGGCTCCATACATGTGCAACCAAATGCATCATGTCTGATCTAAGAAGAACACACTAAACTATAAAACTTGGTAGGAGCAACTCTAATAGACCCTGCAAAAATTCATACGGCAAAAGCTGTTTGCGGTAAACAGCATACCACTTTTACGGTAGGGATTGGGTT
Organism: Poa pratensis; assembly: GCA_947311845.1. Classification (NCBI taxonomy): domain Eukaryota; kingdom Viridiplantae; phylum Streptophyta; class Magnoliopsida; order Poales; family Poaceae; genus Poa; species Poa pratensis. Next base: position 15,603,726 of record CAMZMU010000070.1, on the reverse strand, counting down.
CCACCAGACTAAATCGTAAACCCATACGCTATAATCTTTTTCCCCTATTTCCATCATTTGTGTTCAATTGATCTATGACTTCTGATTAAACATGACTAGCCCATAATGAAAGATTGTTACGTATCTTAATGTTCTGGAAAACTCAATACAGTAATAGAAATATCTTGGAACATTTGACTGCGAGTCATAATAATAAGATACTCACATTGGTTCAGTAATAGAAATATCTTGGAACAGCATGTTTTTACGTTCAGGACACGAAATAGATTTTTCAGTGACGAAACTTTGCACTCACATTTGAAGACACGAACATTTACTGTATAATGTCAAAAGAATTCCGGCTCTGCTGAAGTTTCTAAATATCTTCATGATTTTTCAGTCCGGAGCTGTAGCATTATTAGTTGTCGGTGTGACTGGAAGCATTCTGTTGTTTTGTGGTAGAAAGTAGGAAAACCACGAGCATTTTTACCTCTACAGAGAAAGCAAAACCGAAACGTTGTTTCTGATAAGCATTCTCAGTTAGAATCCTGATAAGCTTTTCCCTCGCAACGGTCCAGATTTACAGGTGTCCATATCTGACCGTCCCCAATTACACATGAGCAGAAAACACATCAAGTAGGCTCGAACTCTTCAGTAATATAGAACTTGGTAAGCACATTGATCGATCCGTGATATTACAATACAAATGAAAGAATGCGATATGCATACTAGTACTAGTACATTTACACCATCATCACTTCCAAAACACTATCCGCCACCATGTATGGTCGGAGCTCAGCGGAGCTTGCACTCGGCGGGCACGCCCTGGGCCACGCGCTTGGGTCGGTACAGTAGTTGTAGATCATGAACTTCCTCTGCACCCATCGCATGCGGCGGTAGCTCATGCCGCTGAGCTCCTGGTTCCACCAGCTGCTGCTGCTCGCGGCGCCGGTGGCCTCCATGGTGCCGGCGCCGGCCGGACACCGCTGCGCGCCGCCCGACATGACGCACGCGTCGGCGTTGAAGTTGCGGAAGGAGGCGACGAACGGGGCCTTGCTCCAGTCCGCCTTCACCCGCCGCCCTGCGTGGCCCAGTCGTCGGCGTTCCAGAGGCTGGCGTAGAGCCGCATCGGCTGGGTCTTGGGGAAGGACACGCCGCGCGCCTCGTGGTTCTTGAAGTCCGGATCGGGTGCCGTCGACCGCGAATCTGTATTGCACGGGAAAGTTCTCCATTAGCGACAACCAAAACGCCATGCGGCTCTGTCTCCCAAGAAAGAAAAGATTGCATATTTTTTGGGGAAGAAGAGGAAAGATGGCAAGATTGAAGGGACTCACATGACGTGCTGCGGGTTCCAGATGATGGAGTAGGTGTGGAATGCCTTGGTGGGGCGAACCAGAGGCGGAACTGCTGCTCCGCTTGCCCTCCCCCAGCGCGAAGACGTTGGTGTGCAGCGTGTAGGGCTCGCCGGTGACGTTGCCCAGGAACTCGAAGTCGATCTCGTCGTGCGCCGAGCCCTGCGACGACAGCTGCACGGACGGACATACAGAGAAAGAGATCATCAGCTTCACACTGACTACCCGAGTACTCGACTCTGAAAAAACGTACTCTCTCCAATGAGAAACGAGAAGTGAAGAAGCTGACGTACGTAGAAGGTGGTGACTGTGCCGCGGAGTTGCCGGGGACGAGCTTGATCTGCATGTCGATCTTGCCGAAGAGGTACTCGCTCTTGGACTGGAACCCGGAGCCGGAGGTCTTGTCGAGCGTGAGGTCGAGCCCGCGCGCCGCCGTCGACGACCTTGCCGCGGCCGTCGCCCCACGACATCTCGGCGTCCTGGAAGAAGTTTCCAGCCTGCGCCACCGCCAGGAGGCAGGCCACTGCCACAATGCCGAGCGCGACTGCCGTCCTCATCGCGCAGACGATCTTTCTCGCTACTATTAGCTGCTTGCTTCTACTGAGTGAAGTGTGGGAGAACTGAGCTCGAGTGATTGGGAAGACTGAAGAGGTGGATGGATTGGCCACAGGGGGTGGTGGTATTTATACGGAGCGTGTGTGGTTTAGACAGGCTGTGGTAGTGGTAATAAGTGGTGTCCAACGGGCAAGTGCCGTAGGTGCCGGCTGGCGCGTCTGTCCGGCCGGCCGTGCTTACGGGCGAAGTAAATGCGGCGCAGCGGAGCTGGTGGATTTGTGTCTCGTCGCGCGCGCGGCAGCTGGAGGCGCGCTGGATCCAGCCTCCCGAGCGCACGTCCGGGAAGAAATGGTGGGGCCACGCAGTAGACTTTACTTGACCGCGTCCGTCCATCCGCGAATGGGGCGCAAGTAGATGAGACCGGGTAGATGGGAAATGCGCAGCTTTGGTTTGCCACTTTTTCGTGGCTTTACTTTACAGTTCACCGACTGCTAGATCGGGGGCTGGCCACAGCTCGTGCTTCCAGTGCCTGCGATCTGATCCGGCCATGGCATGTGCGGGCAGGTCTGGGATTCAGGGAAAGGTTCGCTCGGTTTCCCCATGGACGAAGGAACGACGCGGCTCGCCGGCCTTCCGTCTAGGGCACTGCAGATCCCACACTACCCCGAGTGTGCTCGATTATTGCTGTGAGGAGAAAAAAAACCATCTAGAAGACGGATGTCGTAGACTCGTAGCCGGTGAGCTCTCATTAGCTGCTTGCTTTTTTTTTAGAGCATCTCCAGGGTCGTCCAAATGGTCGCCCAAACGCCTTTGGGCGTGCCGGACGGATTTTCGCTCCCACTCATGGCGTCCAAACTCGAATTGTGTCCGGCGCGGCCCAGTTTTCGGTCCGGCACGCCCAGCCCACGCTCTCAAATTGGGTACGCCTCGGGCGGCCCCGGACACTACGGCGCGCGACGCCACGTCTGCCTCCGACGCGCGGGCCACGCCTGTCAGCGGCACAGGCGACTTCAACCGACGTTGGTCAAAGCCGCGTGTCGCGTGGCCGCGCCTCGTTTTCACAGCCGGCGGCCGCCAGTGAGCCGTCGCGTCCCATAGCGGCGGCGTCAGTGCGGCGCGCCTTTTCGAGGCCCAATTGGGGGTGCCGGCGGCGTTAAGAGCATCTCCACCGGGGCCTCCAAATATGTGTCCGGCACCCTCCAATCGAGGCCCAATTGGGGGTGCCGGACATGTGTCCGGCCAAGTTTTCGACCACGCCCACAGCGACGCACCCCAAAGGTCCGCCCTCCAAACGGTCCGAGGTGCCGACCAAACAACAAACACCTTGCGGGCGGAATTTATTAAACAAGATTTAACAAACTTATAATTTAAAATCTAAACGAGATTTAACAAACTAAACCTAACCTACGCCGTTAACGGCTACACGCTACAGCGTCTAGCCAACCACTACACGCACCGGCGGCGAGAAGATGCCGCTTCATGGCCTAGCGACGGGGAAGAATATGCGAACCAAGCGCCAGGATCATCAACAAACTTGCATGTCTCGATGATCCGGCGCCGGAAGTTTCATCTGCTATTTGCCGTCGGCTACGGCCTTTAGAAAACCTCGGCCGTGGCTGAGGCTTCGGGTTTCACGGCCGCGCATGGTGGGATTTGATCTACCGGCGACACGCCTGATGGGAAGCCTCGCCGTCTTCTCCTGGTGCCCCCTTCCCGCGACGCTGCGTCCTCGAGCCACCGCTCGCGTTCATACGCCTTGGCCATCTCCGCCTCCTCGTTGCGGCGACGGCGTTCCTCCATCTGCTCGCGGCGTTGCTGGCCACGACGCTTGTTGCAGCGGCGAGCGCGTTCCGCCGAGAGGAAGTCGCGATGACGCCGGAGCTCGCGCTCCTCCGGCGTCTCACGGTTGCCCGCCATGCTTGGCGGCCGATCTGCTGGTGGCGAGTTGGGAGAGGGGAGAAGAAGTGGTGTGGGAAGAGGAGGGCCGCAACAGGCCGCATTATAAAGGCGGCTGCAGGAGCGGGGTTGGGTGGCCTGCATTAACGCCGAGCAGCGGTTCGGCTGGCCACGCATTGACGCTCACGACGCGTGTGCAGGGCGCCACCGCTGGAAGCCGCAGCGACACCAACACGTGGACGGCGCCGCTCGACGCATCGCTTCGGTCTGCGCCATGGCGTTTATTGCGTCGCATCGCTTCGCTCTGCGCCCGCTAGGGAAACGGGCGGGGCGTTATTGCGAGGCGTGCTGACAGGCGAGCCGCCGTCTGCTGCATAGCCCAAGTTAACACGGGCGCGGGGCGTTGTGCCTATGACGGGCGGGCCACCCCTATCGGAGCCCATGTCGCCCCATGTCCGGCACCCCCGAGAGGGCCTCCAAGTCCAAACTTGGAGGCCCTTTAGGGGTGCCAGACACGAATTTGCTCGGGGCGACCCTTTGGGGGTGCCGCTGGTGGTGGTTTTTTGGCGTCCGGACCCATTGGGCCTTTGGAGGGTCATTTGGAGGCCCCCGGTGGAGATGCTCTAATGCCACCGCCCTCCGGCGACCTTAAAAGGCATGGTCCGCCGCTCCCAACCGCACACCTCTTCCTCGCCCTCGTACTCGCCAAACCTTGCCGCCGCACCGCACCGGAGAACATGGCCGGCACGTGGAGGCGCACCGAGGCGCGGCAGTGAACGGCTTCGCGCCGCGCACCCTCCTTCGCGAGCAGTTGGAGGCGCTACGGGAGAACGGCTATCCGGTGCCGCCCAACATGCGCGTCGGAGGCCGCTTTGCCATCTCCGTCCGCAGGATCCCGGTGCCGCGCCCGCTGACGCAGGCGAACCGCGACTTCCGCGCCGAGGTCATCGCCCACTTCTAGCGGGAGCTCAAGCAGGAGGAGCGCGACGACCCGCGTTGGGAACCAGAGAACCCGACGAACTTCGCCCGCTACGAGGCGGCGTTCCAGCGGCTCTTCGAGGAGGAGATGAGCCGCTGGAACGGCCCTGGGCCGGCGCCGCGCGACAAGAACGGCGCCGGCCGCGAGGCGTTCTGGGGCGTGCCCGGGCGCACGCTCGACGCCGTCATGGAGCACATCCGCAACGGTGGATCGCTGCTCCAGACGCCGGCGCCGCCTGCTCCGCCTCCACCTCCTCCAGGAACCGAAGGGCGCCACGTGCGTCGGCCTCGGCGCGCTCGGCGTCCTCGTCCTCGCACTCGGCGGCCTACTCCTCCTCATGCTCTCGCACCTCGCCTCTGCTCATGCGAAGCCGGAGCAGATGAAGGTCAAGGCGGAGGCGGAGCTGTCGCCGCTCTTGGCCGAGCTCATGGTGGCGCAGGCGGGCGCGGACGACGACGCGATCGCGCAGGCCGTCGTCGCCGCGTCCCTCGACGACATTCCGCCGCTCGACGGGCCGGCGGCCTGCGCGTGGTCGGCGGTTCGAGCACGCCAAGTCGAAGGGCGTGCCCTTCTTCGACCTCACCGGCGACGGCACAGGACCCAGCCGCATCAAGGAGGAGGACAGCAGCGCAGGGACGAGCAGCGGTGGCGCCGGCGTGAAGAAGGGGAAGGACGAGGACGCCTTCAGGTGCTGCCAGTAGATTAGGTTTATTTAGATTTCATTCAATTTGTAAAAATTTCCTAATGTTTGAATGAAATTCGTCGAAGTTTCTTATTTACAAATAACTATTTGGGCGCCACGAGTGGGGAGCGACGCCGCCCAAAAGCATCAGGTAGTCCGGACGGCGTCCAAATGGCCCGTCCGGAAGGCCTTTGGGCGCCGCGACTGGAGATGCTCTGACGGAGCCACTTGCAGCCGAGTGGGTGGTTTCTACGGTTCATCATCGTGTGGCGAGATTGAAATGGCAACAGGATGCTAACATTTGATTCAGTCAATCGGTTCATGATTAGAGCTGATACTAATGTATCACTCTCCAGCGCTCCGATCGACAAGCTGTCGTTGGTTTACGGTCCGGGTACCCTGGTTCAGACGACTCTCCTCCACGAGCGGAACAGTCTCGCCGTTGGACGAGTCTAAGAGCATCTCTAGCAGTACCCGCAAAACGGCCGAACCCGCAAAATTCTGGCGAGTTTGGGTTTGGGGCCATTTTTGGCCAGACCAGCGCCTGCATATTTGCGTCGGCCCGCAAACGTTTTGCGGTGGCCCGTGAATCCGCACCGCCTACCCCTATTTATCTGGCTTCCCACCGCATTTGCGGATTGCAATCCCCAATCCCACACCTCCTCCGGCGAGCAATCCGCCGTGCGCTCCGCCGTCGCCGACGAGCAATCTCGCCTCCCGTCAACAGATCCGGCGACGCCGAGCCATGGCGCCGAAGCGGGAACCAGAGGCGGCGCTCCCCGGCGACGACCGGTTCGGCCGAGCCATGGCACGGAAGCGCCGCGCACGGAAGTACAGCCGGAGTGTGACCGGCTCCGGAGGGAGCGGGAGCGGGAGATCTACCGGCTCCGGAGGGAGCGGGAGCGGGAGCTCATCAGCCAGCTCCCGCCTGTCATCGACCTCGTCTCCGACGAGGAGTGAAGCTCCTCCACCGCTGCATCGCCGCCGCGCCCGTGGCTCCGGTGAGGAGCAAATTTTGTGTAGTTCTAGGGTTTGGGCGGCGACGTGTAGTTCTAGGCTAGTATCTCGGGTTAGCATTTTGTGTACAAACAATGTTGAAATCTATCTGTACAGAAGAACATCTATGAACTGAACTTTGTTCTCGCGAAAATCTGCATGTTGAAATTCAGATTTGCAGTTCCGTTTGCGGGCTCTGTTCTTCGCGGCCCGATTTCTCGCGCAAGAACACGAAAAACCCGACCCTTAAAATTGTTTTGCGGGTTCGAGTTTTGCGGGTACTGCTAGAGATGCTCTAAACAGTAGTGAAGCAAGCGGATTTGCAATAGATCAGTTCTTCCCCCATTTGACGCATATATATTTCACTTAACCCTAATTTTTTGAAGGACACTTAACCCTAATTAAATCATGAGACCGGCGAGAAGCTAGTGTAAAGTAGACATTAGAGCATATCCAGTCGGGGCGCCCAAACGGCCGCCCAAACGCCTTTGGGGCGTGCCGGACACAAAATCGCCCCCACTCGCGGCGCCCAAACGCGAATTCGGTCCGGCGCGGCCCAGTTTTGTGTCCGGCACGCCCAGCCCACGCCCTCAACTTGGGGAGGCTTCGGGCGGCCCCGGACGGAAGTAAACGCGACGCCACGTCGGCTCCCGCGCGGGGCCACGCCTGGCAGTGAGACAAGAGGCTGCATTAATGTCGGGCGTCGTCTCGTTTTCCCAGCCGGGCGCAGCGACGCATCGCTTCGCCTCTGCGGGAGGAAGCGTCTGCGCCACGGCGGCGTCAATGCAGGCGAGCCGTTAATGGTGTGGCAGGCGAGCCGTTGGACGGCCGGAGTTAAGGCGACCTCATCCGTTCGCCTCCCCGGCCGCTATATAGAGCGGGTTCCTCGCCGTCTCCACCATCTCCACCATCTCCATCCCACACCTAGCCATGGCCTCTCCCCGGCGCGCCGCGGAGGAAGAGAGACGAGCGCAGAGGGAGGCCCGTCGTCGCCACCGTGACAGCCAGGTTTGGCAGAGCGCCATGGCTCGCCGCGGCTGGCCATCGCAGGAGGCAGGCTCGTCGGCCGTCAACGCTCCGCCACCTCCTCCACCGCCTCCTCCGCCCCGGCGAACCAACTCACGGAAGCCGAGACGCGCGAGCTCGTCCGCACCAACACGCCGGTGCCGGCGAAACTGCGTCCTCCCCGAGGGATGGGCCACGAACCCAGTGCACGTCCCCGTTGCACCCATGCTGGCCGGCCAGGCGCGGCTCGACTACGTCGCCTCGTGCATGGGGACGATGGCGCCGGAGCTGCAACGACGACGACCCAGGTTCGCGCCGAACTCGGCGTACTGGGACAAGCAGGTCGAGCTCGAGCACGCCTACCGCCTCCACTCCTTCTTCGCCCCCAAGCCGCCTGCGGACTGGCTCGAAGACTCCGACGACGCCGTCGACACCGACGACGACGACACCAACACCACCGACGAGGACTTCGTAGTGGGCATGGAACGGAGAGGGTTCGCTACGAGGCGGTGGAGCAGGCTCGTCGCGCAAGATCGGAAGGAGGCCGCGTGCAACCTCCTCCGCCGCAACCTCAACAAGAGGCGGAGGAGGTTGACGGTGATGATGACGGCTTGGAGGACTGGCCGCCGACGCCGGAGTGGGATCCCGGCCACATGTAGCTCGCCATTGAGGCCGACATAGCCTCTGCCGCCGCCACCACCGCCTCCGCCGCCACCACCTCCAGCTCCGCAGCCACCACCTCCAGCTCCGCCGCCACCACCTCCACCACCACCACCGGCTATCTCTACTGCCTCTGCTCGAGCTGCCGCCGGGGTCCTGTGCTCGCCGCCGCAAGGGCCGGCGCCTGCCCCAACTGCCGGTGCCCCGGCGTGCCACCCTACTTACTAGATCTAGTCTAGGTCTAGATTTAAATTTGAATGAATTATGTTAGTTTGAATAAAATTTCAATGAAATATATGCATTTTCGTATCAAAATTTCATATTTAAATAATATTTGGGCGCCACGAGTGGGGAGCGAGGGCGTCCAAATGAGCAAGATAGTCCGGATGGCGTCCAAAGGGCCTGTCCGGACGGCCTTTGGACGCCCATTTGACGGAGATGCTCTTAGTGTAGCATTTCATTGCGTTTCATGCAAGAACGTTTCATCGGTCACCACGCGAGACGTGGCCAAGAAATCCACTCTCATCCGTTCCAGAATTTTATACACGATCAGACAAACCAATAGCCGCCTATGGTCGGGCTGGCCATTGTATGCATGGGTCCATACAGATACCGCGTCTGTCTGTCTGCGCCCAATGAATCCAAGTAAGTAAATTATCCCCCTTTCCCCTCCCTCCCCGTCACTGTTCAAGAGAGAGGCGAAGCGGCGATTTTTGGACGCCCACCGCCGACCCCACCGCGTGCTCGCCGCCGCGCCGTGGGATTCCTCCCCTCCGCCTGCCGCTTCGGCGGCGGGAGGGTGGGGGATCCCCGGTGCCGGCTTGTACAAACGGTTAGGGTAGGGTGGTGTTTCCGCCGGCGGCGCCGTGGAGAGAGGTGGTGCTGGTGGTGGTTGTTTTGGCGTCGGCGTTGCTCTCCTCCGGCGGTGGTGCTCCATGGAGCCCGGCGTCTGCGCGTGCGACCTGCTGGAGCTCGAGGCCCGGCGTGGCGCTCGGGTCCACCGTTTCCCCCCAGATCCGCGGTGGCGGAGGGTCTGGCGGCCGGAAACCAGTGCTGGACGAGCTCCGAAGCTCCCTGCTGCGGCGGATCCGAAGGCGGCCGTGGCAAAGCGGCGTCGGGATGCCGGGGGGGACGTCTGCCCCGGCTGTTCATCGTCAAGAACTCCGTCGCGGCGCGGCGGAGAGGCACGGCGGCGTCTCTCAAGGGATTAAATGTTCCCAGGCAGCGGAAGGGTGGTGGTCGCCGCTCTTCGTCTCCATCGCCGGCGGTGCTGCGGTGCTCGGTGCCAGCTCTGGATTCTCCTCTACGTATTTCCTGTTTGTACTGTCTTTATACTATGTACTTTGTACGTGGTTCGGTGGTGAATATACGTGGTTGTTTGGCTGTGTCAAAAAAAATGAATCCAAGTAAGTAAATTATCCACAGTGGCGAGCACACGTCGGCATCAATGGCAGGTGGCAGGTGGAGTAAGGGTGGCCTCGCGGGAGCCAGCTGGTCTCTCCTCACTACAGTACACTACTCGAGTGCACGTAGCACCTGCCCGCCGATCCGATCCAATCCAATCCAGACCAATCCTGCACCTGCACCTGCAGCAGCAGTACAACATTCAAAACACGTCCATGCCTACAGGGATCACCACGTCCTTGCCGAGAAAACAGCTGGCCCCTTTGTCCAGGAGCAGCGGCGCCAGCCCGGCCGACCGACGTCGCGGAGAAGGGGGCAGCTGAGAGAGGGCCGTACGTGCGTGAGTGAGTGAGTGATGGTGGTGTGAGTACCAGAGTCCGACGATTGTCAGTTTTTTTTTATAAAGGAATTTTATTACTTAAGAGTTTAAGCATTATACTCGGTCTCTGCATAACGAGGATGCACACAATCACAAGTTCACGAAATCACGAGTAACCAAAACTGAAAATAAAAAGGCGGATTACATATCAAGCTGAGAAATTGTAACACCGCCTAAGTCGAAGGTAGGTCGATCCGGAGTCTATGTTGTCATCCATGCCGGGAGAATAACTCCCTGGCCGCTGCCTCCAAATGAAGCGTTACCTCCAAAAACAAATCTCGGTGCTCCACACGCTGCAGGGCCGACCATGCTCGTAGTGTTGTTGTACACCGATATATAACCGACCAAATAACGGCAATCGCTCCCACCCTACTGAATAGTTTAAACCTAGGATCAACCCCGTTTAACCAGTTGCCAAAGATGTTTGCAACCGAGCTCGGGATGTAAGGTAGAACCTATCTGGATGGCTGACCATATAGACCTAGCGAACTTGCACTGAAAGAATAAGTGTGTAATAGTCTCGTCATGTTGACAGAAGATGCACTTTTTGCTTCCATACCAATTGCGTTTGGCAAGATTGTCTTTTGTGAGAATTACCCCTCGACGAAGATATCACGCAAACAACTTAATTTTTAGCGGGATTTTCATCTTCCAAATTTTGTTATTATTTTTACCATCGACTGGTATTTCAGGTAAGATTAAGGCTCTATACATGGAATCAACCGAGAATTTACCATTCTTCGTAAGATTTCATTGAAATTTATCTGGACCTTCCGATAGATGGATGGTATCCAACCGAATGAGCAAACCATTCCAAGATGCTTGTCTTGTTTCAAGTAAACTTCGCCTGAACGAAACATTTGATGGGAGGTACCCAAACACCTTAGCGATCGTGTCACTCTTGTTTCGTACAATAGCATAGTCAGTGGCCTCTGTCTCGTCCATGGCGCGGCGCGCGTACGTTTTCTTCTTCCTCCGGCCGACTCGACCGGCGCTGGGAATGGGATCGATCGTCGCCGACGAGCCGTGCTCCACACGGTGCACGGAGGAAAACAACGTGATTGAACTTTCGCGGCAAACAAAATCACGGCTACCAAATTCGTACCTGCGCTTAGTAATGCGATACATTCTGAGTAAGTACCTCAATTGCACAGGTACTACGTTGGTGATTATGCATATCCTGCGAAAATACACATCGGAAGAACAAATTATTGAGATGTTTTACGGTACATCAAATCAATATGGGCCGTCTAATCGATCAGATCTGATGGTCCAGATCCATTTTACTACCAAAGATTTTGTGTAGTATATCTAGGTGTCAAGGGCATTTGAGGAATTCACTGTTAGAACTCCCGCTAGCCAGGTTCCAGGAAAAAATACGAAAAAAGCCAGATTTGGTCAGAAGTTCACATTGTACAGATCCCTAATCCCGCACGTTTCACATGCCCGGCCCTAAAGTCTCGGCCGCCGCCGCCGGCCGTTGCCACGCCCTGCCCTAGAACTCACCCCAGCCGTATTCATTTATGTCATGAACAAAACGAATACAGAGCTAGTTTTGCTCGAGAGAATCGATCAGCTAGCTAGTACGTGCTGCTCAACCCAAGTTCTCGCGTGTATCCTGACACGGCCGACATTTTCTGAATGATAATCATCATCACATCTAAAACGCAAAGAAGGCAAAGTCGGGGATAGCACTGAACAGAGGGCCGTTCCTCAGCGTTGCCATCAGGGTGAGCAGCTTTGGGAGGGGACTCAGAGCGGGGGGCAACGAGGCATGCGAGCATGACAGCCGTGCGGGGCGGCGTCGGGGCACGGGGATGATGGAGTAAAATCCATCAGCAGTCATCGTACTTGTCTCGCGAGCTCGCCATGGTCACCGTACCGCAATATACGCTCAATACGGTCACCCAATACGTCCCACTGTAGCAGCGACGGTCACCGGAGCCCGTAGCCGTGCGTATTTGCCGACATGGCACTTGGTTGACCGGTCTACTATGGTGTGTTTTCTTGCAAAAAAGGCCTCAGACAAAAGTAATTTGGTAAGTGTCCCGGTCCCACCTGGCAGCCCCTCTTCTACCTGCCTCCCTCTCCCTCAGAGCGAACAACGGCTGGTGCCGGTGCCCGGTGATACACGGCTGCCGGGGAGCGCCGCCGGTGTGCAGATGGCCCGGGAGGGTCGCCGCGCTGCTGTACATGCCCGTCGTCGTTCCGCTCCACTCGGTCGCTGGTGGGGGATGCTCCGATTGACGGTGGCGGCGCGTCGGGCAGGAGCAGGGGAGACCGGAGCAGGTGCAAGGGAGAGAGAAGGGGCTGGGCGGCACATGGGCGGCGCGGGGCCCGCCCAACTCGGCTAGGAGCGTGCCATGGAGCTGCTCGGCTCGGCCCGGCCGACGGCGCGCACATGGCTAGGCCGACCTGCGGTTCGCTACGACTACGGCCGCGGGGCCGGGGATCCGCAGTTCCGCACCTTTGCGTGCACGCGCTCAAGGCCGGGCTCGTCGACACGCACCCTCTCGTGCCCGGGTTCCTCGATTGCGTCGCTGCGGGTGGCGGCCGGAGCGGACGGCAGTTCACCTCGTCGGCAGCACACCCACGGGCGCGAGGCCAGAGCAGGAGCAGGATACAGATAAGGGGCTGGGCGGCACGGCGGCGCACGGGCGGTGCGGGGCGCGCAACTCGGCCAGGAGCGCGGCCGACGCTACCCGGACGACGGACGCACGACGACCTTGGTGACTCAGGGTGGTTCTCGACGGCGTGGGCGCGTGCGCCGCCCGGGAAGAAGCAAACCAGGACGGCGGCGAACTCCGCGCGCGGTGGCGCGGAATACGTCGACCTAGCGTCGTGTCCTGCAGCGTCGCAGGGAAGAGGGCGCGGCGAGGTCGTACTGGATGAGGCGGTAGACGCCGACGGCGGCGGTTGCGTCGCCGAGCTCGACGCAGGAGAGGAGGACGATCAGGATGGCGAGTGCGGAGGAGAAGGAGGCGAACACCTTGCTGGAGGGAGCCATGGCCGGCGCTGCGCGGAGGGAGCCATGGCAGCCACGATGGGCGGCGACCTCCGTGTGCGGTGGGGATTTTTTTTTCTTTGTTCTTTTTTATGTGGGGGATTGAGGAAGGAGTTTCTGTGAAAGGGTGGGGTTTTTTGCAAAAATAAATACATATCAAGACTGCAGATGGGTCAACACAGCGCCACATCAGCAAATACGCATGTCTACGGTTTCCAGTGACCGTCGGGCCTCTAAAATGTATTTGATGACCGTATTGAGTGTACATTGCGGTACGGTGACCATGGCGAGCTCGTCGGACAAGTACGATGACCGCTGGTGAATTTTACTCGAGATGATGGGTATGCTGTGCGTGAGGCTCCGGAGTTGTTGAAGATGCGGTTTGCGCATGCGGTAGACTACCAGATGGTTGCAGCTGGTGGACAATACAACCGGAGCTATGGTTAGACGTCTCGAGGAAGAAGATCCGTGATTGGCGTGGTTATTTAACTTATTGTAAATTAATTAGGATTGATAATAATAACTTATTAAAGGTCAATTCTACCCCTGCGGAAATGACCTGTATGCTTTGGGCCAAACTGGCCAATCAATTTGAACCGTTGTATTACCCATACTACACACATTAAAATGTGTAGTAGAATGTACCGTAAAATTTCCCAAATTATAAAAGCACACGCAGATTTTCAAACATGGCTACTCCCTCTGATTCTAAATTGACGACACATAAATGGGGATCACAGGAGTAATAAAATTACTACTACCAACATGGACGAGCTCCCGAATATGTTCGTCACCTCGTTCCATATCAAAGAATGTCAATTATACTACTGTACTACCCACCATGGAACAAAACATGGCCATCTACCACCATGGAACTTTACCGCAGCGGGGCGCCGGGTTTATGTTAGATCGGTCTTGACCTCCATGGCCATCTACCACCTCACGCCGCTTGTGATCCCACCCGGGATGGTGGAGAGCTTCGACAAGCATGAGAGGGCCTTCCTCTGGGCCGGCACGGACAAGGTCTTGGGAGGAAAATGTAAAGTTAATTGGGAGACCGTTTGTTGTCCTACCGACCTTGGTGGATTAGGGATCTTGCACCTCGAGAAATTCTCCAGTGCGTTGCGCCTTCGTTGGCCTTGGCTTGAATGGACGACTCCGGAGAGAAACTGGGTGGGCCTATGAAACCCATGTAACAAGATGGATATGAACCTCTTCTATGCGGCCACGACCATCCGGTTGGACACGGAAAGAAGGCTAACTTTTGGCATTCGGCTTGGTCGAATGGGAGGAGGCCCAAAGGAGGTGACGCCTCTCATCTACAACATTTCCAAAAAGAAGAACATCATGGTCCAACAAGCTGTCCTCAACCATGCTTGGATCAGTCACATCAACCTCGAAACGGACTCTCCCTCGAGCACATTCAACAATTTGTCAACTTTGGACGTTGATCCAAGACAATCATTCGGAGGAAAGGGTGGACGACACAATCAATTGGAACTTAACCGCCAATGGGTCCTACTCCTCCGCTTCGGCCATAGGGCCCAATTCCATGGCACTTCATCAATAAACCTACACCCAGTGATTTGGAAGGCTTGGACACCCTCAGAATGCAAAATGTTCGCTTGGCTTGTGCTCCAAAATGATTGGTCATTTGTGGGTGCCTAATCTTCACCTCCAACCGGACGCGTGGGATAACTTCAACTCCGTCAAGTCTTGGTGGACCTCTACCTTCGCTCCCAAGGCTCTCCGAAGAAGGCGGTGTCCTCTATCCTAATGCTCGTTTCTTGGGAGCTATGGAATGAGCGTAATGCGAGAGTCTTCCGCCACCACCACTCCGCCTCGCTT